>VZSE01013530.1:3332340-3391025 GCA_013398275.1 Promerops cafer
AAAACCAAAAAACCAAACAAAACCAAAACAAACCAATACTAAAAATCCAACCCGTGAGGTCATTCCTCACCAGCCACCACCCCAACTACTCGAATTTGGTGTGGGTGCCTGGCTCTCACGAGTTCAGGACTAAAGCATTCCCCCCCATGGGTCCCCTCCCCACCTGCCGCAGAGCCCACGCAGGCCCCGCGGGACAGTTGTGTGCACTGGTGTCACAGGACACGTCAGCAGCACTGTGCTTAGCAACCCCAGGTGGTGCTCTGCTGGGACACTGCCCTTCACACCAGTCTCGACTTTTTTCATCCCAAATATGAAGGTTCCAAGAGCTCATTTCCCAGCACTTTCCTAGCCTTGTACACAGTATCATCTACTTAGAACCATGGACTGGTTTGGGTTGGAAGGAACCTTAAAGCTCATCCCATTTCAACCTCCCTGTCATGGGCAGGTACACCTCCCACTAGACCAGAGGTTGCTCCAAGTACCATCCAACGTGGCCTTAGCTCTCAGCTCTTCTTTTCTGCTCTATCTCTGCATTCTGAGTGTACTTCCCATTCATCCCCACCTCCAAGGACAACTCAGTGATACAGCTGAGCAGAAATGTGCTCAGCAACCATTCAGGAAAAGGGAAGGAAATGGCCTGGGACTGGCTGGGGGGAGATGGTCTGAGGGTGTCGGACGTCCTGCTTTGAAAGTTGGAACAGCCCTGAGGCCTTCAGAGGACTTGTTGCTCCTTGGAGGGCAGATCACCTTTAACTTGCTCACTGAGCTAAGGGAAAATCAGCCCTGTGAGAGCTACCAATCACACTTCAGCCCATGGGGTTCCTGGAGAGGAAGTGTTGGCTGTGACCTCCACTTGGGCTGTGACCTCTCCCTTGGGAAGTGGAGTATAGCTACAAAGTGCAATGTGGGCAGACACTAGGGAGAAAGATTTGGCAGAAGGGTGTGAATGGCCCTGCAGTGGTGACAGACCCAGTTCCATGCTTCCATTCTGTGGTATGTGATAAAGCTCATCAGCTGGGGATGGCTTTAGTGACCCAAAGGGGTTTTTACAGGACAGTACCCATTGGGGGCAGCTCTCCTCTCCCAGCCCTGCTCTTCTAGCAAGAAATCTGCTGGGACTGGGAAGGTCCCTAAGGCAGCAGCACCTGCCTTAGGGAGCAGGGGCCATCCTTCTTTCATCTCTCCTGGAAGAAACACTCAGGTTCCCCACTTGTTTGGATGTTATGATTTGGGGATATCAAAAATACAAGCCACACATCATAGCTGGGTTTGGCCACGATTCCTTCACATCCTGTGACAATTCTGTTCAGTATTTATCCCGAGTTCCAGGTGTCACCTAGCACATCCAGATTGTTTTAACTACCCCTGGTTGTCCAGGGTCAGTCCCTCACACTATCTTGTGTTCAATGTTTATTGGGCTGGTTTTCCTTCTCTCCATGTGACAGATCCCTCATGTCACCTGCCTTGGGTCCTTGAGCACCTCAGTATAGATCCTCAAACAAAAGAGCTCTCAAGATGTCACCTTAATAGTATCGAAGGGACAATTTCTCTGCTGGAGCCTTTACAGCTAAAACAGGTAAAAGAACATCTCCCACCCAGCTCCCTGCTTCATTTGAGGAAAACGATTCAAATGGAGAACTCCCTAATGCAGACACACACCTTTCTTTGATATTCCTAATGAAAAACCAGACAGTGTGAGAACGTGTATTAACTAGTCCAGTATTAAACATGACTTGCACTGGATGTGAACAAGAGCAGTGCTGTTACTGCTGTCAGTGCCATCGTTAGTCGTGCTGACCCAATTAATGCGATAGGAAACACGACAGCTCAGCTGAACTGAGTCTTTAACTCGAGGGTGTTCTCCATGGGCAGTAATAGACAAGCCCGAGGAGGAGCTGTGTTTCCCAGAGACATCTCGGGAGTAGCTGCAGGATAGAGTTTCAATGACCTGTTTAAGATTACAGGAATGTGCCCATTGATTCACTGGATTTAAAGTAACAAGAGGAAAAAAGCAGATGTGATACTACAGACTGCTGATAATGGCCCAGTCCATGGGTTATGCTGAGGTGGGTCTTACACAGCTAAGGAGTTTATCCTTCTCTCTTCAAGGGAACTTGTCCCTCTCTCTTTGGAAACTACAGCACCCTGGAGTGCTTGTCCATGTTATGGGGGAGGAGTGTGAAAGCTCCAGAGCAGGAACACCCAGTCTTAACCAGTTAACCTCTCCTGTGGAGTGAAATCCTCCTGGGGAAGTTTTTCTCCACAGGTGAGCAGAGCACGTTGGACAGGAGCCCCTGAGTGGCAGCAGCGCGTTAGTACGGGGATTGCAGAGCAGCTCTGGCTGACCAGGGCTTGGTTACACGAGAAGAGCATGCCAAGGTGTGCGGGCACTCCAGCAGCCTGTGTTAATCGGGAAGCCGTGCAGAGGAGGAGCTGAGTTCAGAGCTGGAATGGAGGCAGAGGGAAGGTGGAAGAAGTGTCCACAGAAGAACGGGGCACTCAGCCTGGCAGCACGGCTGCAGGGGGCATGGGGTGCTCCAGCAGCCCCCCTGGACGTTCAAGTATTAACGAGACACTAAGGGGGCTCTGTCTGGATTCTCAATCAATTAAAAAATGGTGCTTGGTGACACTACCCAGGGAATAAAAGGCAAACAGGGAGTTCTGCTGTTGTGGCACGCTGAAGTGCAGGAGGGGAGCTCACATGGGGCTCAGCCACAGGGACTGGAGCTTGGAGTGCAGCAAGGTCTGGGCCAGATTTGGATCGACTAAATGATTTTAGTCACTTCAAGCCGAAGTGAACACATCAAGCAGTACTTTACTTCCACCTTTCTCCTCAATGCATTGGTGTAAAACTGCAAATTGCAGAACTCTGTCCAAGCTGGAGTCTCTCTGGGCTCTGGCATCCAGATCCAGAAGCTCTGAGGAGCTTTCTCTGCCTGGCTGCCTTTGCAGCCCCTCTGAGCCCAACAGCACTTGGTTGATGTGAACTTTACTACTGCCTGGCCAAATCCATCTCTGGGAGCCTGAGGAGCACAGAACTGCTCTGTTTTGCTGCTAGAGGCTGTCTCGCCCCACCCATGGTGGGCACAGCAAAATTTAAGACTCAGGAAGAGCTGGATCTTGAAATACATGGTTGGCCCAGTATAAATGGGAAAAAAAACCCCATTAAATCCTCATCGCTGGCCCTAGGGTGCCACTAATGTGATTGGAAAGCACTAATGGAGCAAAAAAAGCCTCGTGTCAGGGTCACTGAGGTCTCCATCCTGGAAATAAACTTTTAAGACCAGGGAAGCCTATCAGCTGAGGAACACGTACAGCACTAAACCAACACTGCCCTGGAAGGGATAAAAAACCCGGAGTACAGCCTGTCCCTTGCAGCTCAAAACTCCTGAGGATGCCTAGAGCACAGCCCATCCCTGCCTGGACGGAGCAGCCCCCGCTGGTGCCGGGATGGCTGCAGAAGGACACCTGGAGCTGAACCCACTGTCCCAGGAACACCCAGCAGCGAGGAGATGCCGATACACACCTGCACGGGCCGCACCAGTCCGTTTGTTGGTTGAGGCCAAAGCGAGCTCTGCATTTCTTAGGAGAGGCAGGATCTGAACACAGAAGCATGCGGCGCAGAATGGGCAAGGCAGAGGCACAAAGAGGAGGAGGAGCACGAGGAAGAGAAGAGGCAACATCATTTTAGCCACTTTAACACACGACTAACAGACTACAATCCCATTATTTCCTGCTATGGAACGGCGCTGGCACCACCTGGAAAAAAGTGATCGTTAGGCAAATATCAGAGATCACTGCTGGCAGCTGGAGGTGGTTTGGGAAACAGCTTTGAGAAACGTGGGCAATTACAGGGAAATTCACAGCTCCTCAAATTTCTCAAGTCTGGAAAAGCTGCCAAATCCCGGAGGCGATGCCTGACTCCTGTATCTGCATCCTTAGCGGCTCCCTGCCTTTCCAGCAGCAAAGACGCGGGCTGCCAGCGAGCTCGGACTGCGCAGGAGGAAAGAGGAGGAAACGTCGCAGAAGCAGGCTGAAAGCAGAGTTAGCACCAAGGAGACCTAGGCCCAGGTATTCCACTCTGCCCCCCATCAAACCCCTTCCAGTTCTAATGGAAAAGCTGTTCTCCATGGCCTTTCCTAAAATGTTGCTCTTTTACTGTATAATTATGGGACTCATTAGGGTGAAGCCTTGTTTTCTTTCAGGCACATCATGTTTTTCTCTGGTGGTGTAAATAAGATTAGAACAGCACATTTCTGTGCTGGATTCAGCCTCTCTCTTTCAACCACCAACAATGTCTCATTGTGTACAACCAGTAGTTGGTTTTCACTCTGTAACAGGCAAAATTATCACTTTTCTATCACACAGACAAGACATATATGGATATATAAAAATATACAATGCACTCTACATCAAGGCCTAAAAGCCTGTATTCCTTTTATCAGATTCGGCACTGAATGAGATCAACAGTGTTAATTAAACTGAAAGTATTACTGGGACACATCTCTTGATAATGATTCCCTTTTTAATGAATATTTATTGATACTGAAAATATTTATTCCTGATATGGCAGAAATACTTCAGAAAACAGCACATGAATAGCCTTGGATGATGGGGATGTGTCTGTGACCAGCTGAGATCTGTTGAAAGGGCCTTTTCTAATCAGCAGGGTGGCACAGGGAGGTGGGGTTTAGTACGACTGCTTCAACTCCACATTACTTTGAAATGATAACCAAACTTGGAGTACTCCCATGAATGATCTTCAGTCCTGCCACTCCATTTCATCCCACACACAATATGGATGCATTTGAGAGGAGTTTTCTTTAGTTAATATCATCTGTAGGTCTGATGGGGACAGTCACCTTGGATGTTTTCAATAGATAAAGTTTAGTGATAGCTCATTATACATTTGCCAAAATCCAATCTCTTCAGTTTTCACACACTACCCATGTTCTAAATCAAACATGTCTATTAAAAAGTCACAGAAATGTTAATTTACCATGGCTTAAAAAAATAATGAATGTGTATTTCTCTAGTTAAGCTCAGGAGAATAAAAGAAAACACGGTAAAACACAGCAACTGCTTTGGATTCTCTCATCTGAGCAGAACAGCTGCCAGGCTGCAGGCACTTACCTGAGTTGGAATCTTGCTGCTTCTCCCGTGTTCGTCTCTTCTTTTTCCCCTAGGAAATCAAAGGAAAGGCTGTTACCTGTGCTCCAGTAAACTGAGGGTGCTGTGCAGGGTTTTTGGGGCTGGACTGGTGCTGGGGATGGCTGCTGCCTCCCAGGTGAGATCTGGTAAGAGCCGCAGTGCTGCTGGCTCAGCCCATTCCAGGAGGAGATGAACTGGAAAAGGCTGCAAAGGGACTGCTCAGGTTTACCTATGAGGGTGTCTCCTTCCCTTCCCCTCTTCCCATTCCGACGCTCCTAAGAAGAAATCCAGGAGGAGCTCTCGAAACCCAAACGTGTTTTCGTGCACTTGCTATGGCTTCTGCACAGCACAAACCCATTCTGGGCTTGTGCTTTTTCTCAGAGATTAACCCTCATTTCCAATACCCCTGGATCCAGCACCACAGGCATTGGGGCTCAGCACTTTGCATGAGATCTGCACCTATTTAGAAACTGCAGTAAACTCAAGGGGTGATGGCAGCCATGTCCCCACTCCTACCCCCACGTCTGCTCCATCTTCTTCCCAACACACTGCTCCATGCTCGGGTTTATGAGTCCAGGACTATGCTGCAAATGCAACTAAGACCCAGATTTATGCTGCAGGCTGTGTCAGAAAGTGAGGGAAAATGTTAGTGGATGTAAACCAGCTGCAGTAAAGCCAGTGCCTGTGCCTGAGGTGCTCAGCACCTCTGCCAGCTCCTGCCAGAACTCCTCAGCCCACTCTGATGCATCTCACCTAGGGATCTCACCCATTATTGCTTTAATTAATGAACTGATAATTTAATTAATAAGTTTAATGAGATTAATAGAATTAAACAAGATTTGCTGCATGCAATGGAGAAAGTACAATCAATAGATGATGCTCCTATCGTATTCTTATTCCTCCTCCTTATGTTTCTAAAAAGCACTTGGTCCATTTTAGAACCTTCCCTATTTCCAAAATGTGCTTTAATGTGGTGCCTTATACCCAGCCTTATACCCAAATTGAAACTGGTTCTTGATAGTCCCTGATTCAAAATGGGAAAGAAAGTTTTAGGAAATCCCCAGAAATTTATTTTTAAATAATACTAATCTATTTCAGTGCATTTGCAGTTTTGGACCCATCTCTCATTCCTCTTTAACTAATAAAAAAGTCCTATTTTATCCCCAAACCGCCTCTCTGATTCACAAGATGCAGCACCTCCCCTCGTCCCCTAATGAGCTGATTAATGAGGGCACAGCTGCACGGAAGCAAATCTGGCTGTGTGGTGCAGGCAGCTCCCAGGGCTGCCTTTGACCCGTGACTTCTTATATGACTTCTTGTGGTTTCAGTGAAGGTGGCAAGCTCTGAGCTGCGGTAAGCTTTTTCTTCAGTGGGGGAGCAACTGTATTTCCTGCCTGATATCCGCATCACGTGCTGCACAAGTGACCTACATTCCTCCTCCTCCTCCTCCTCCTCATGCCTGCTCAACTTCGGAGAGAAAAGCATCTCTTCCAACAACCACAACACCCAAACCAGCTTGTTTACAGTGCTGGGAGGACCAATATGCACTTTTGGAGCCCACCATCTATCTTCTGGAGAAAGGAACCAGCCCTTGGCTCCCCAAGGAACCAGATGAAAATGATACAAGCCTGGGATTGCCATGGAGGATGTGCTTGGTCTTGGAGGAAGATGGTGCCATGCTCTCAGCAATGCTGATGCCCTCCAGATGTGTGCCCATCAAAATGTGGGCTGGGGGCTTCCCATCACCTCTGCTTTTCTGCATCATCTCTGCCCTGTTTTTGGGGGGAGTTTGGGGTGGATTGGGTCTGTTTACAGGTGTTTTCTTGCCCTTGGTGGAGTTTTGTCATTCTGGAAGGAGGGCTGTAGTCAGTGTGGGAAGGATGGGCACTCACTGTGCAGTTGCCAGGGGTAAGAAAGTGTCTGTGAGGGAAATGACAGAGATGTGTGGATGGATAGACAGACATCTGAAGACTTATGTGTGCTTTGCTTCAGTTCACTAATGAGCTTGTTAGGCTTGTAGTATCAAAACAGTTGTGAAAATCACAAGAAAAGACCCCCTACAAAAACAGCCACTATTTTAAATCACAGAATCATAGAATTATTTGGGTTGAAAGGGACCTCAAACACATCCTGCTCCAACCCCCTGACGTAAGCAGGGACATTTTCCACTAGACCTGGTTGCTCCAATGCCTGTCCAACTTGACCTTGAACACTTCCAGGGATGGGACATCCACAGCTTCCCTGGGCAGCCTGTGCCAGGGCCTCACCACCATCACAGATACCTCAGCTGCTGTCCAAGATGCACAGAGCAGTTTGCTTCCATAAAATTACATTTCCAAAGATATATCCACAGCACTTATAAGCTTCTCTTCCTTTCTATTTGTATTTGCTTGGACAATAAGCAAATAATGCTTATGGTTGCTGGGGGCTTATCATTCATCCTTCAGACAGGCAATAAGCTAAGAGGGTGTTCAAAATACTCCTGAAATGTGAATTTCTATGGCTCTTGTGCTGCCAGGGACGGCATTGCCAGGACCAGGTGTTTGGTAAACAGCAGCCAGCCCCCCAGGCCATTTTGGGCCATGCCACAGGGTGGGGGTCCGAGCACGGTGGCACTCACGTAGTTGTCTCTGGCAGACCAGCCGGGGTAGAGCTGCATGTGGAGCTGCCGTTCCTTGCGAGCCAGTTCGTAGTACTTGGCTTGTTCCTCTCGGGACAGCGCGTGCCACTGCAAGGACAAACAGCAGTGAAGCACGGCCCTGCTGTCCCCTCCCAGCCCACCATGGCCCTGCCCCAGGGCATGTCTGGCCCCCTGTGTTTATGGGATAAGAGCACTCGGATTTGAAGCAGATGCTTGTTAAGTACTTAAGAGCAGCTGCGAGGGACAGGGATGTGGCACTAGGTGATGACACCGGGCCCTGTGAGCTCTTACCCTCCTTCCCAAGATCTGGTTGATGGCAGCACTCTCTTTCAGGGTGCACTCGGCGATGACTTTCGCCCGCATTTCTTTCATATACAACATGAAAGCGTTCAGGGGCTTCTTAATAGTGGGCTTCTTGGCTTCCTTCTCTCTCTTTGGTTCTGGTTGAGGTTTCCTAGGTGGGACAAAAGGAGGGGCTGTCAGCATCAGAGCCACCAGAAGACTCGACCCCAAAACCCAACAGCACGAGTAGGTGCAGCACGAGATTTGCTCCTCAGAGGCACAGCTCAGTGTTTATCCATCCTCCCCCCACTGGAGCACTGAGAGTGACAAATGAAATCGGTGTTGAGGTGCTGGTGCTGCTGAGCCAGCACTTCCCACTCACATGTTCCGGTCGTAGTGCTCCATCTCTTGCTTGCCGGAGTGGGGCACGATGGCGGGGTGCGGGATGCCGGTGGTGTGCATGCCAGAGCCCAGCATCAGCGGGTGAGTGAACCTGCAACAGAGAGGGGGTGAGCCGAGCCGGGAGGGCTGCGCCAGGCGGGGACACTGCGGGTGCCGGGCAGCCGGGGCGGCGTCCCGCGGAGGGCGCTCTGACGGGGCGGAAGCAGACGGAAAGCAAGGACACGGAAAGCACGCGGGTGCTGCCAGGCTGGCGGGGGGCAGGCAGTGCCCACCACCCCTGGGTCACCCTTGTGGCATGGCTGGTCAAGCCCTGGGCACGTGGATGGAAAGGATCCGGTGCCACAGTGAGAGAACCTGCCTGCAGCCAGAGCCAGCCTGGCCGAGATCAAGGGTGCTTTCACCCAGCAGTTTCAGCTACTCAAATCTCTAATGTTGCAGAATCTCATTAGCACCGCAGAAAGGAACAACAAACTCAACCTGGGCTTTGGATGGGAGAGATTAGGACCACCCCGCACCTTTCTTTTAACAGAAATAGACTAAGTCTGAACATGAACCCAACTGCAACTCTAGGAGGTGCACCTTGCCTAAGCAATGCTCTCCACAGCACGGGCTGAGATCATGAGAGGTCTCATTAGCTCTCAGGCTTCATTAGCTCTCTCTGGAGTTTTGGAGGATAAAGCCAGCAAAGTAAGCTTTGCCAAGCTTGCCACTTTATGACTGCAGCTTGAGATGGCAGAATTGCCCATGGGAGATGAACTGTTCATTAGATATGCTGGCACGAAAAGAAAAGCTGTTTAATTTAATCCAGCAGCACAGTCTGATCCTTATCTGACCAGGTGTACTTTCTCGGCTGCAGCAGTGCTGCAAAATCCACCCCAAAATCCTGCAGGCAGGAGCTCAGGGAGGCTGCTGGGGCTCCACAGGGAACCGTTAGCTCCTCTTGCCTTCACTTTCGAGGCTGTGCATGGGTGATACCTTGTGAGAAAGGAGGGCTGGCAGCACTCCCTCCCCTCTTCTGCAAGGCTAAGGGGCTCCATGGATTAAGGGGTGCATGGATCAAGGGTTGTATGGATCAAGGGTTGCATGGATCCAGGTTTCTGTGTGGCTAAGGGCTCGCCTGAGGAAGGGTTTGCATGGTTTTCCTGCGGGAAATCTCCACTAGCAGCTCTTCAGGACAACATGAAGCAGAAGCAAAAGCTGGTGTGGCCCTGGCATCCCTATGGAGGCTTTGCCCAGCAGCAGGCCTGGAAGAACTGGGCTCTGTGATTCCCAACCACAGGGGATGCATTTTCCTCACTCAAAGGCAGAAGCTGTGTTTATATCTCACAGAAATGACTTGTGCTGATGGGAGGGCAGCAAATCACTGCCTCCTCCTGTCCTGCTTTTAAAGCTATGTCAAAGTAAACCAGATCCATCTCTGCAGAGCAAAGCAGTGGTGGCAGCAGGGACACATTCAGGATTAGGGTTAGTGACGCGGAGCAAAATCCTGAGCAATGGATTCCAGCCCATTTTCCCAATGCTGAGCTGAAGGCTGGAGTGTTTGACTCTCTTTAGAGCTCTGCTGAATAAAACCCAACCGTTGTGCATCCTTCATCCTCAGTATTCCCCTGAGCGCCCTTTGGGCCAGACACTGCCTGAAAGCGCCTTCTCTTCCCACGGCTGCCCTGGGGAGGGTGCGTGGCTGTCCCTGCGTGGCTGTGGTCTGCTGCAAGCTCCTGCTGCACAAACTGCAAGCTGCACGAGCAGCCGAGCTGCCCTGCCTCACACAGCTCATACTCACCTGGAGAAAGAAGCCCCAGCAGAAAGCGCTGACGAATACGGCTGTCTAAATCCACATGACGGGAGCGGATAGACAGACTGGCTCTGCCTGGGATCAGGAAGAAAGAGTCTATAAAGTATCCACAGCTACGTGGTATTTCCTAAAGATACCCTTTGCTAATGGGACTCAGAGCACTGATGCCCCTGGCTGGGTGGACACTTGGTGTCCCTGAGGCTTGAGGGGCAGTGTGGGCTTTGGATGTGATTTTGAGAGAACCTGGGACTTCCTATAAAGGTTGGATCCAATTCTGACCCCCTTCTGCCTCTGGTACTGACTAATGCTGCAGCTTTGAGTTTACCTGGTAACAATACAAAGTGCAGAGGCGTGCTGAAAAATCAGGAGATGTTGCTATTGCACAGAAGAAGTTGCTCGAAAGAGCACAGAGTGACCAAAAAAAATTAAAGCCTGCTCAGATTCTCTGTGTGGTGCATAAGAAGCTGCACCAGGAGGATAAATATGAGGAAAACTTCCTTGCTGTGCAGTGACCAAGCACTGGAACAGGTTGCCCAGAGAGGGTGTGGAGCCTCCCTCACTGGAGATATCCCAGGACTGTCTGGACGCAATCCTGTGCCATGTGCTCTGGAACAACTTTGCTTGAGCAGGGAGGCTGGACCAGATGACCCACTGGGGTCACTTCCAACTTTATCTACTCTGTGACGCTGTGATGCCCCAAGCACAGGAGACCCCTGAAGTCTGGAGAGAAGGTAGCTACCCTGCCTTTGTGCTTCCGGAATGCTCTGATTTCCCCAGCACATCCTTTTAAGGACACCCATCAGTTTTAAAGAAGCCAAAAGCTCAGCCCTGCATTCTTTTTGAAAGTTGTTTCATACTGGGGACCAGGCATGTAGCAGACCTGGGGCTGGAAATTATTTTTGAGATAGTAAAGTAACTATGCAGGAAGTTCCTTGTTGTTCCCAGCAAGGGAACCCCCACATTTTCATATGGAAATAGCTCAAAAATACCTTGGATTGTTCTGCAAACCTGCCAAAAGATGCTTCTAGCCTGAAACTGCACATGGAAACTGAGATCGTAGAATTACAGACTGGTTTAACATGGAAAGGACCTTAAAATCACAGAATGGTTTAGCTTGGAAGGGACCTTAAAGCTCATCTCATTCCAACCCACCCTGCCATGAGCAGGGGCCTTCCACTAGACCAGGTTGCTCCAAGCCCCATCCCACCTGGCCTTGAACACTTCCAGGGATGGGACACAATGGGGTGCTTACAACTGTGCTGGTACTCATGCTCTTCTGGCCAGGCTGCACAGAGCTGTACCTAAACCCAGGACCAGCTATTTTCAGCTCTAATGATGAAAAAATCCACAAAAAGTCCATTATCAGTAAGTGTGGTGCACTGTGAAGGACCCAAGCTTCTGGATCCCTGGGATTTTTTGGGGCTAGAGACAAGTTTCTGCCCTGAAGAGGAATAATGACAGTGAGGCAGCAGTCAGACCCCTGAGCTGCGCTGGGCAGGAAGGAGGCTCCCGTTCCTGCTGCTGTGTGTTGGCTTGACTGAGATCTGCAGGATCTGTCTGCAGGAAAGGCAGCCGGGGCTGTTTACCCCCTGGCAGGCAGAAGCACCCTCCGACCCCTCAGATGTCGGTGGGTATAAACACACCAACAAACAGCCAAGTGCTGCTGCGCACCGGGAAACCAAAACAGCCTTTGAAGTTGGAGGCGGCTGCCCCAGGGCCGAGAAAACACTTGGAGCTAATCCAGAAGCGACCTGTGTTACTCCAGAGGCTGGGACACTGGGACAGGGATGGAGTCAGGCACTTGCAGCTTCATCCGAAGCCCCTCTGACATGCAAATAAAAGCAACTGCAAAATCAGTCCCTGATGGCTGGGAGGGCACGACTGCAGCCCATAACATGGGTTGGAAGGGACCTTAAAGTTAATCTCATTCCAAGCTCCTGCCATGGGCAGGGACACCTTTCACTAGATCCAGCTGCTCCAAGCCCTGTCCAACCTGACCGCGACCACCTCCAGGGATGGGGCAGCTGCAATGTCTCTGGGCAACCTGTGCCAGGGCCTTACCACACTCTCTGTAAAAAACTTCTTCCTAACATCTGATCTAACTTACCTCTTTTAGTTCAAAACTGCTTCCCCTTGTCCTATCACTAGCTCCCTGCCCATATAAAAAGTCCCTCTCCCTCTTTTTTATAAGCTCGTTTTAGGTACGGGAAGGGGCTCTGAGGCCTGCCTGGAAACTTCTCCAGGCTGAACAGCCCCTGCTCTCAGCCTGTTTCCAGAGGATCACCTGGTGATGGGAGGGTGGCTCAGAAAAAAGGCTGTGGGATGGTGGGGGAGAGGCTGCCATGGCACCACTGTGGTCGGCCCTGGGCACAAGTGAGTGACACGATTTGCAGGTTCCTGGCTAATGTTTACTCCCATAAGCAAAACTCACTTGACTGGACTCTTGGAAGCTTTTATCTGACTGTCATCCCAGCTTAATTACAGAGAGAGTGATTGCAGCTCCTCCTCCTGAAGCACTCGGTGAGAGCAAAACCAGTTTCTGCCCAGCTCCTGCCTGCCAGCTTGTGGAGGAAAAGTTGCTTCCCATGTGTGGCTGCCCTGGCCTGGCAGCTGACTTGGTGGCACCAGCACAACCATGGAATCCTGTAATGGTTTGGGTTGGGAGGAACCTTAAAGATTATCCAGTTCCAATCCCCTGCTGTGGGAGGGACATCTTCCTCTATCCCAGGTTGCTCAAGATCCCATCCAACCTGGCCTTGAACACTTCCAGGGATGGGGCAGCCACAGTTTCTCTGGGATGCATCCCTGGCATGACCATCCCTGGCACACAGCCCCTGCTGCCTGCTGCTGGCATGGGAGGATGCTTCCATGAAGCTGCCAGGCCCCAGTGCTCCTGCACCCACCCACAGCAGTGTGCTGAGCCTCAGCTGAGGACTGGGCACTCCACAGGTGGGTTTGGGGTTCTTTCCATACATTCCGGCAAGGAAAAGAATGAGCAAAAGCTCTGTTAGACACATGTGCCTCAAGGTGCTGCTCTCTGCATGTCAGGCTGTTTGTTGCTTTACCATATCTGCTCTATTAGCCATTAATGAAGACATCTGATGAGGCTGCAGGAGGCTGCCAACCCCCATGGATGCTGGAGCAGCTCTCAGCCATGAAAGCTCTTTCTACCACCGACTTCCCCACAAAATCTCCATAAAAAACCAGACTGCTCTCCCTTCATGAGCCCAGGGCTGTCTGAACAGCATCATCCTAACCCAGGAGTGGACCTTCCATTTGACAAACAGGCTCCTTTCTCCACACTCCAAATATTTCTTTCATGTTACAGCACAGTCACCCCAGTCCTTGTTTTTCCTGAGGATGAATCACATCATATGAGGAGTTAAATCATCACCCAAGAGTAGCAGATTTAGCACAGAAGGCGAAATGTAATCTCTTTGAAGCCAGACTCTGTATCAAAGGCCTCATCCTCTGTTTCCTTGTGGTTAAATAACTGGAACATGAAATTCATAAACAAAACAAAGCAAAAGCTAACATTTTACTTTGTGCTTTAAGAAGCTTCCCCTTTCCCACTCTGCAATAGGTTCTTGTACTTGAAGCTCTCTGCTGGGCTTTTATCCACCAGCACTGGAGGAATTTGGCCACTGTCCCTGTGATCACCTGCCCTGCCCTCTCTCCTCATCCCAGCAACCCTGAATTGCCACCTGCAGCCACCAGTCTCCCTGTCAGCCTCTGCCATGTCCCTACATCACCACCAGGGATTAAATATTAATCTGAGGAGTGATGATGGCCATATGGCAGCACCTGCCAGACCCGCTCTCTCAGTGTGCTCATGGTCACGGGGACAAAAGCCAGTGGCAATGACCACAGAGAACACACTGGTGTATTTTTAACTTGTGTCCCCGAGGCAGGTTTACCAACAGGCTGTGCTTTGCAGGATGCTCTGCAGGGCTGGCCCACGCAGGGGGTACATTTTGGGAGTGCTCCAGCTCATGATCTCTCCTTTCCCATGCCTGCTGGGGCAGTGGTTACCAACTGGCTGAGCTGTGGCCCAGCTGTACCAGGGTTGCTTCCTGGCAGGTCTCTGCCATGATGTACTTTTTCCCTGAGTGTCAGATCCCAAGAAACACCATGGCCTGGCAGATGGAGCATCCCACGGGATTACTCCATACTGGTGGCATGCTCAGGGAAAGCACTGTTTGTGCCGAAAGTCCAGTGAGGGAGAAAATTACCTCCTACTCAAAAAAGAGACTTCTGCTGTGATTAGGAGGGGTGGATAGGAAGCTCTCTCTGGGTTCCCTAATCCACACAGACAGATGTAAAGCAGGAGGCATTTTGAATTGGGCAGGTTGCAACCCCTCTCCAGGTTTGCCTCAGCCAGGACGAAGCCTTCAGCCTCTCCACGGGTCTGCTCCCACCTCCAAGACAGGGCTAAATTCTCCTCCCTCTTCACACAGCACACAGGAGGGGTGAAGCTGGGGGAAAGCACTGTGGAGGTCACGGAGAGCAGCAGCAGTGGGTGGCTCAGTGACCCATCCCCGTCCCTCGCGTCCAGCGGGGCGGGGCTGCGCGGCCGAGCCCTCCTCACTCACCATCCCATCGACGGCGTGATCTGGCCGACTCCGCCGGGGGGCAGGGGGTAGAAACCAGGGATGTCTGAGGTCTGGGAAGGACGGTGCACTCCTGCAAGAAGGGAGGAGGAGAGGAGTTGAACCTGGCACTGCACTCCCTGGCTGACCCGGATCGTTCCCAACCCCCTGGCTGCTTCATCTATGGGCACTTGTGGACAGCTACATGAAACAGCTATCTGCAAGTGGCAGGATGGTGTTTCCTGTGGTTCTCTCTGTGGGGATGTGGTGGGTCATCCACATTGCTGCAAAATCACAAACATAAGGGGGGAGTGGAGGAGACATCTCGCTCTTGCACAAGCATCACAGCTGCTCCATGCCACCCTGAGGCCAAGCAGCACCATGCTTTGGTAAGGATTTGGCTGACTCCAGGCATCCCTCTGCCTTTCCCAGAGAGCCCGCTCAGGTGCTCAGTGGATGGTCAAAGCCATTCCTGTGCTCCCTCTCCCTCAGTCAACTGCAGGACCCCCCGCGAGCAGGCAGTGGGGCATCACTTCCAACTTCATTTTAAGCAATTTGAGTTCAAAACAATTGTTCTGTGTCTCTGTGGGTGCCAAGGAACTATGGAGGTGGGTATGGTGCCAGCTGGGAATTCACCCTTTGCTTGGGGAATCCCTGTGTGATCTTCAAAGCCGCTGGCACGGGCAGCATGGCCAGGGGACACAGCCACAGCATTGTTCCGTTCCTACCTGGGCTGGAAAACATCCTGTGGTGCCTGGGGCTGTGGGTGGGACTCAGACAACCACGGTGCTGCTGGCAAAAACAGCCTCCAGCTGACCCCTGGACTGGGAAACTGGAGGGGTGCTGGGGCTGAGCTCTGGCACAGCCTGGTGTAGTGATGGCTGCTATCAAGCCTCAGACAAAAACTGGGAACAGGGATTGTTGAGTAGCTGTCCTGGATGATAAATACATGGACTAAATTAGTGATGAGTTGCAAGCAGTTGCAACTGAATTTTTCTCCGAGGTGTATGAATGATACCTTATTAATTAGGAATGACACCAACCGATTCTAAGCATTTTATGAGGAGTTAGCTAAAATAAATTCATAACTGACCTGACAGGAGTATATAACCTAGTAGGAGATTTGCTTCAAGTGGGACTCAGTGGCCCATGGAGGGTCAAACAAAACCAGCCCTGCACAAGGCAGCTGATGGAACATCCTCAGATTTGCACCCCCAACAATACGAGTTGCGTAAGTCAGAGCACAAGTTATTCTTGCTGGCCCAGTGGTTGGGGCACCAGCCACTGACTCAGAATTCCTGCTTGTATTTCCTCGTCTGTGTGTCCTTGGGCTACTGTGAGAAACTTTAAAGGGATGCTGGGAGAATGAGTATGAGAGTGACTCTCAAGCCCTTGCACTGGGTATAATGGGAGCTATTTCAGTGATGAAAAGAGAGACGGGCACATCCAGGACGAACACGGAAGAAAACCCTCGCCCCAGCACTGCAGGCATGGGGCATGTATGATCACAGCTGCACCACAAAGGCAAGACCCAGCTGAGGATGATGGGCTGAACCTTTCCTTGAATAGCACACGGGGGGTTCTCTGGGACAAACAGACTCCCTGTGTCTATAGAAGTACCAGCTAAATGGGATGGGGAGACTGGACAGTGCCTGCCCTGAGGGCGCAGGTGGGCAGCCCAAGGACAGTGTCCTAGAATGATTGACCCGCTGGAGAGGTGAATGCTCAGGGACTGCTCCAGTGCCAGTCATAGCCTCCACAGAGGGATATAACCAGCTCTGCCCTTGGGTGAGCTGCTCTTGTATCACTTAAGGTTTCCCAGGCTGACAGCAGGTCCCAGGAGGCAGCTCATGGTGAACAGCTCCTGGAGGGGCAGAGCTCTGCCAGGTACAGCAAAGGCAGTGTCGGGGAAGGTGTGTGGGGTTGCCTTTCTGCACACTTTCTCTCAGACTCAAACTCATTAATTACCTGAGCTTTTAGTAGGTTTATTTTGTTAACTCTTTCTATTTTTCTGCTGAGTTTATTATGCTCTGATGGCTGATAAGCAGTGTGCTGCCTGGAAGACAACCAGGATGTGCCTGCGTATCTCTTACACCAGACCTAAATCCTACCCATCAGCATCCCTAATGAGTCCAGAATGTGACCTCCAGACCTAAACCCTACCATCAGCATCTCTGATGAGTCCAGAGTGTGGCCTCCAGGTTATTCAGTGGGTCCTCCAGCCAAGAGCATCCTCAATAACCCATTGTTTTACCAGTGATGTTGGTGAAGCTGATGCCTCTGGGACAGTTTGGATCACTCCTAGGTGGAGGCCTTTGCCCAAATCACAACAGTTGGTTTTGTGCCTCTGTTTTGGCACTGGTTTCTGGGCTCTGATGGACAATGTCCTCCTTCCTGAATGCAGTTTGACACTAAACTGTCAGTTTGCTTGCTTTCCCACAAAATCAAGTCCAGGTTTGTGTAAAAGCCTGGATAATTTGAACAGATGTTCTGCACTAATGTAAGGTTGACAAAAGTTTGATTTTACACTCAGTTTGCCAGGAACCCATGAAGAATGATGGAATAATGGACTGGGGTGAATTCCTCAGCACATGTGTGTATTTACAGTTTATTTTAGAGGGTTTAGCCTCAACATACTGTACTTTCCTCCGTAGCCTCATGAGCCAATTGACACAGCCTGGGCTCACACAGGAACACAAAAAGCCGAACCAGGTGACAACCACAAAACATGTGGCTACGGGGACACACATATCACAATCCAGTCAACTATCAGACACCGATCCTGTTTAGTCAAAATATTTCCTGTTTCAAGCATTTATTTTCTCAAAATGACAACCTGACAACAGTTTGGGTATGAGTCAAAGGAAAGATTACTTTCCATTTTCTGGTTGACTCTTGTGCACTCTCGTGCAGGCTTTGGTCTGGTCTCAAGGTGCAGGACAGCTTGTACAGAGAACTGAGCACACTCCTTCAGCAGGGCTGGCACTTTTGGTATCAAACTGCTCATGGCCAGATCACAAAGCATTGCCAATTAGCTAAATAACCTCCTACTGCTAAGCAATGTCCTAGCTGACCAAAGGTCCTGATTTTTCTCATTGACTTGGACCAGGAAGGTGCCAGCCTCAGTGGTCTCCAGCTCTGTCCCCCTCCCAGCACACAGGTCCCAGTGTTGCCATTACCTTGTTTCTGGTTGATGTCAGCAGGCAAGTGGGGTGAGTGGGAGCCGTGGCTGAAGTGGTCGTTGCTGTACGGGATGAGCGGGGTGAGTGGGTGCACTCCGTGGGACGGCTGCACGACGGGAACTTTGTTGGACTGCAAGACACAACAATGGAGAGGACTCAGAAGTCATCAGGACCCACCAGCAAGGATGGCCAGTGCCCTCTGCAGTCCTGCTGTTGCCAGCAAGGCTGGGGAATAACTAAAAACACTACACAAACACTAAAGAAATTACTAAACAAACACTGCAGCATCCTGCAAAAAAAAAAAATCCATAAACCAAACAGGAAAAGCAGCTGGAGATTATTTCTTGGATAAGTGGAAAACAGATCAAACTAGCATGAAGTTTTCAAAGTTCAGAACTTTTTTTCCATTTATTTCCAGTATCTTTTATTCCAGGATGAATGCTCCAAGTCTGTTACCCAATGCAAAGCTCTTGTTCTCTGTCCTGGACTACCACAGGGTCTAAATCTGGACTTTCACAGTGAATCCTTCACATTCACTGTGAAAGTCATGTTTAGGCTTTATTAATCAGGGCTGTCATGCAAGCACAGACACAGGATCACAGAATCATTTAGGTTGGAAAAGACTTTATAGAGATCATCAAGTCCGAGCGTTAACCCAGCACTGCCAAGGCCACCACTAAATGCTGAGGGTAATGCCTTTGAAAACAGGACGTGGTCATCAGCTAGCCCTTGGGCTGAAATCCCTGTTGGACTGAGCTCCAGTGCTGGAGAAGGACCAGAGGGAGCTGAGGTAATGCTGGAGATGCAAAAAATCCAGGAAAAGTAAGCAAAGAAAAATCTGTCTCCTCTTGTAGCTACTGCTGGTTACGCACAGCGTGACTGTCAGAGCCCAACACCTTGGAAAAGGCCCTTTTTGGTGACACAACAGGAATTCCTCCTCTGTGATGAAGCAGAGAGAGGGGAACCTGTTTGGAAGAGCTGCACAGCTGTAAGGAACACACACACAGACACACAGACACACAGACACACAGACACAGACACACAGACACACAGACACACAGACACAGACACAGACACACACACAGACACACACACAGACACACACACACACACAGACACACACACACAGAGACACAGAGACACACACACAGACACACACACAGAGACACACAGACAGACACAGACACACACAGACACACACACAGACACACACACAGACACACACACAGACACACACACACACACACACACACAGACACAGACACACACACAGAGACACAGAGACACACACACAGAGACACACAGAGACACACACACAGAGACACACAGAGACACACAGACAGACACAGACACACACAGACACACACAGACACACACAGACACACAGACACACACACACACACACACACACGCTGCCATCTCACAGCCTCCTCGCCTCGAGCGTCTCGTGCTGTTTCCTACATGCCCAGTTTCGCCCATGGTTGCCTTTAAATCCAAACTGACTTCATCTTGGTGGTGGAATGTTAGGATTTGTCCCAGATAAATCCACAAAAAGAAACAGCACTCCAAAACAGGGTTAATTTAACAGAGCAGATCAGACAGCTCTCTAGGGGCTAGGAGCTGGGCATGCCAGCAGTTTTCATCAGTCTCACTGGGATGTCTACAGATGATTTGCTATGTGACTTTTGATAAGTCATTTAGGATCCCTGGACTCAACTCAGTGGTGCCTTCCACTTTGGTAATGATTTTGTTCAGGCAGAATGAGCATAAAGCTCGGTTGGCTTTGGTGAAGGAGGCACAGGCACAGACAGTGACTCTGATCAACCTGTCCTGGACCTATCCCAGCTGCTCCAAGTGAACTGGGAGCCCTGGGCAAGTCCTGTGTTTTGCATCCCTGCTCTGAGGAGGAAACCCATGAAGCGGAAAGGAAAACAGACTGATGGAGACGCTGCTTTACATCTGCCTTTCCCACAAAGGTTTGCTCATGCAAATAAAAACCAAGAGGCACGCAGGTTTGCATTTGAGAATGAATGAAAACGCTAATTCCTGATGCTTAACGGATGTAGATTTACTGCATACAGTGGGGTACTGGGAATGTAATCCCCCTTCCCAGCACAAACTGGTGTGGTACAGGCGTTCCTGTCCTGCAGCAGGGCCATGGGTTATGTGGTTATCCCATTGAGAGCAGCACTGGGCTGGTTCCTGCTTAGTTAAACACATGTTTGGAGCTCTGAGCTCTTTCTATTCTTAGCCATGAAATGAGATGAAGAAGAGCTTTTCAGTGATATTTCTAAAATTAGCTATGGTTTGGCTTATTTAAGAGCCACAAAGCCTAAATGAGGGATATGCAGTTCTACATGTACATTCTAACATGACACTGGAGCAGAACAAGCTCAACGTTGAGCTGTTTTGAAAACCTCAACTCGAGCATTTCTTCTGTTCAAAGTAGGGCAGATCTTTCTTTCCCATTTGCCTCATGCCTGATCCAAAGCACAGCACCATTCACCAGCCAGCCTCGTTGCCTGACGACTGTGAGCAGCTTTCAGAGCAATGACAGAAGACACGGACCACCCCGAAGGCAGATGAACTGTTCTGATGCTGACCTGCAGGATACCTCCCCAGGGAAAAGCAGGGAGTACACGTGGTTAGAGTAAAGCATGGACTGTCCTCCTTCCCACCAAAGCAGAACATGGAAGTGTTCAAGGCCGGGTTGGACTGGGCTTAGAGCTGGTCTAGTGGAAGGTGTCCCTGCCTGAGGCAGGGGATTGGAAGGAGATGACTTTTAAGGTCCCTTCCAACCCAAACCATTCTGAGATTCAATGGTTCAATGGTAACCTGGTAGTACAAGACTTGCAGCTCAATTACTCAGTTTTTCCATCAGTTCAGATGGAAAACACAAGCTGCACCAGTAAGAAGAGCTGCCTTTCCCATGACCCTTCTACATTTGCCCTTGCTTCATTCAGAAACTTCTCAACTCTCTAAAGCCGTAAAGATCTGGTGGGGAAGGATGACCAGCAAGGAGGCAAAAAAAATTTCTGCAAGGGGCTATTTATCCCCCTTTTCACTTCCTCCGTTAGGGAGTTTGTTACAGGAACCCATCTCCCAAAATTAAGGGAAGAAGGAAATGCTGCACAAAAATACAGAGAAATAGAGAAAACTCCGTGTTGATCATGGTTCAAAGACTGCAGCTGCCAATGGTTGTGGCCCACAGCCATGACTACAGCTCCTGGTCTTCCCCAGCTGCACTGTGAAACCATACCTGGCTGATAGAAATCCATATGCCAGGGATCAATTCCCTATTTTTCCCAAGGTCTACATTACGTTCCCGCAAATCAGCTACAGCACATGAACCTCAATGAGGCTTTTCAAAGCCAGGACTTAGCAACTGACAATGTTTTATGCCATAAAATTAACCTGATGTAAATGTCTCCTCCCAAGAGGATTGAATTGACGTGAGGGCAGTGGTTTGGTGTTCTCTCAGAAGGTCCCCTGCGAGGACACCGGGTGCTGCTGGTCAGGACCTCACAGGGGACGTGCTGTGGTTTGGTAAAGCATCTTATTTTGTCTCCTGGGTTTCAACACAGCCCAGAGCTGCAGTGACAGAGCTGCTCACTACCCACCCACCAAAAATAATGCTGCTGGTGCCAAACATCATGGCCCCAACACCAATTTGTCACCTCCTGTCCTTCAGCAGCCATGGGGAGACGTGAAGGGGTTCCAAGGACAGCTTTGCCTCACCTCTTCCAGCACAGCCCTTTGAGGACAGGTTGGGTAACGAGCTGTGCAGCCACGACCTCGTACAGAAATGAAGAGACACATTTACAGCAACTCCAGAATGGTATTTCCAGAGGGGATAGAGCAGCAGGATGGGGTAGAGCAGCCTGGAGGGCTTTTTCCCCCCTCTCAAATTTGCTAAATTGCAGCTCTGCCAAGTGCCCAGCTCCCATGTGAGCACTGCCCCCTCCTCCCCTGCGTGCTGGGCCAGGCACTGATGCTGCAGTGCTTCCCCCTCCCAGCACCAACCATCCCACCAACCTCCCCAAAAATGACTGAAGAACCCAACGTTACTGAGGGAAGAAGATCCCTCCTTGAAGCCAAGATGTGACTTTAATAACTAGAGGTAATTGGAGGAGCAAAGAGGAAAGACAGTAGCATTAATTATTAAGAAAGATTAATTGTTGGCAAGGCAAAATTAGATCTCCCCACTCAAGCCTGGGTGTGTGATTGTGATGGGATCTCAAGGCCAGACAGAAAACTCTTTCCTCTGAGTACATGCAAACCCAGTGGATCTTGCATATGAGGGTCACCCTCACCACTGGAGTTTCAGTGTATTTTGGCTCCAAGGTGCCTGATCAGACTCAACATCCTTTGCCTTTGCTCCCATTCTCCACCACACATGCTCTGGCCACAGGTAGCTGTGGGGTTATACAAGCTGCTGGGATGCTGCTGGTTGATCAGAACTATAAATGCAGGGTTTTTAATCAAAATGTGGGGTTTTCACTAGAGAATGGCGTGAGATTGTAATCAAACATTTTCTGGAAAGCACCTTGTGTTAGCAAGTATTTTAATTCATTTTTTAAAGACTTATCTATTTAGTCATGACATGCTAAAAATGAGTGGTTTTACTTTGCTGGTTTGATGGAGGATTTTTCTGTTAAACTTTAAAGCTAACCTTAGAAAAATGTAGCACAGAAGGCCAAAAGTCAAAATATGAGTGAAATTATCAAACTAAAAAATTTCCATCGCTGGTAAAACTCTTTTGAGTTTTTAACTCTGAAAATAATGTAGGAAAAAAAAAGAATTTCTTTTTTCTGCTTGGATCAGCTTAGGAAAAGAAACAAATGAAAAAATAAAGAGGATGTTTTGTAACCTGTGAAGAGTATTCCTTGCTACAACTGAACACAGCCATTAAAAGCAGCAGTGGTCACACCATGCTGCCTGGGGGGCTGCTGAGGATACCAACAGCCCACCAGTGCTGGGCTCCACCGCTGCTTTTACAGATGGGAATGACTTTAATTAATTTTCTGGTGGAAGACAATTCAGAACTAAAATAAAGTAGTTTAACTCTACTGCCCCTCCGAACAGTGAAAAAATGTTAAATTTCATGCTGTTAAATTTTCTTTGGGGATGTGACTTCAAGGGGTGCTGTGCTCCCCATGGAGGTTAACAGGGTGCTGCCTGCCATGCACAAACCACAGCCCCCAGAACATCAGCCAACATCCCAAGAGCTAAAACTGCTGGAAAACCCTGCACTGTGGGAGCTGCTGTCCGTCCATGGATGCACAGGAGCCTGCAGGGAGAGGGAAGTCCCATAACCCCTCTATGACTCTTGGAGCCAGGTGCCCCCATGACCCCGGCCGTGGCGAGGGAAGGCTGGGAGCACCCTGGAGGGAGCAGGATCAGCAGGAGCTGGTGGCCAGGGCGAGCGCTGTGGTTTCTAGCCTTGCCGGGGAGCCGAGCCGCAGTCAGGTGAAATTACTCACATCACTTTCAAATTTTCCCACACTGTCTGCCCCAAAGACAGAGAAATGAAGAGCTGTGGGCCAGCCCAGCAGTGGCCTGCGTGTAGCGAAGGGCCTGGCCAAGGGAAGGGAGCTGGGGCTGGCAGCTGTGCCATGCTCGTTGCCACCATGGCAGAGGGGGGTTTTGGCAGTCCAGAGCTCTGTGTCGCTGGCTGCGCTGTGTGCCTGGCTGCTGGGAGCATCCCCCATGGCTATTCTCAGCTCAGATGCCAGGCTGAGCTCTGAGCAGGTCTCTGTGATCCTGTGCCCTGCGTGGGTGCCTGGGTGCAGCACAGGAGCTGCAGGCTGCAGTCCAGCCCTGAGTTGCCCCATATGTGTTTGCTTCGACGTCACTTCTCAGAGAGAGTGAGATGAGTCGACGTGTCGGCTATGAAAAACAAAACCTACCAAAGTTTGCTGTTGCTGATGCAATGAGGAATTAATTCCTCTTCGCTGCAAAATTAGTCATCGTGCCACAGAAAGAAAGGTATAAGGTCAGGCTGCACCAAGCATACACCACTGCTGGGGAAGCTACCTGTGACCAGGGGCACTGTGCCTTTTGCTCTTTATCCTCCAATCAATCCAAATTAGCAAATGATTAGGGATGTATCGGGGACATTATTCCAGCTTGGATGAGGCCCTGAGCAACCTGGTCTAGTGGAAGGTGTCTCTGCCCATGGCAGGTGGGTTAGAACTGGATGATCTCTAAGGTTCCTTCTAACCCAAACCATCCTGTTGCTTCTATGGTATGATTAAGGACATTATTAGGCACATCCCACAGCATCAGATGCCAGGAGGGCTTCCAGGAGGACTCCCAGGGGAATGCTGTCACTTGGGGCACTGGGGACGCAGAGCCCATGACTCAAAGCCAGCTCTGCACACTCTAAGTTCTGGTAACACCTCCCAGCTCAGGGCCCCAGACCATGCCAGCAGACACCTTCACCCCTCGTTTCCCCGTGGCATTACACCAGGAGATGCTGTGATGAAAGATCACCCCAAGTACCCACTGCAGACCGTTTCTGGCACTGACTGCATGCGCCGGGGCCGGAGCCCTCGGCAGCCCGCAGGCAAAGGCAGCATTGACTCATTTCTCATCTCAGCATACTTTTTTCTCTTTTCTCACTTTTGCTGCAGTCCCAGTGCCCCAGCCGCTGCCGCAGAGGAAAGGAAACAGGGAAAGTTAAAGCCTCCCATGCTGAGGCACTGCCCTCATCCAGCCATGCACCTCTCCAGCAGAGCCAAATTTTGCTCTGCTGCAGCAGCATCTGCCTGGCCACTGCCCAGGTCAACCAGCACGGCTGAGGCACAGAGAGCTGGATCTGGTTCTTACGCTCAGCACAACCAAGAGTTCCTCCAGAGACCTCATCCCCAAGACCAGAAGAGTCCCACTGCCCTGTGCACCCCACCTCTGGCTGGCCCTGATGTGCTCATGAGCAGCAGTCAGATGGAGAGGAAAGGAATAATTTGCAGTTATTAATTCTTGCATTAATTCTGCGTATGAATTGCAACAAGGAGCTGATTGGTTTAAGAGACATATCACACATACAGGCAAATATTGTCGTTCCTCAGGTTTTTATCCAAACATTGCCCTCACTCTGGTTTTTATCCCTGCACTCTACATTTTGTGGTTGATGGAGCATTAAATTCCTCAACTCTTCCCTTTCCCCCTCATTTCTTTCAGCTTCTTTAAAATCCAGCTCTGCTTTGAAAATGCTGATGAGGCACCTGGGTAGCCCTGATCTTCTTTGCACATTCCAGGGGATGCGTTTGCCTTAGTGGCCAAACTCAGGTCCCCTGATCCTGATTCCCCTGTGATGGGGATGTGCCTCAGAGAACAAGTTCCCTGGCATTTCACACCTTCTGTGTCCCAGCACTCAGAGTGGTGACCAAGCTCCAGACACGATGGGGACAAATCATGAATCACAGAAGAGTTTGGGTTGGAAGGGACTTTAAAGATCATACAGTTACAACTCCCTGCCACGGGCAGATATATACCACCCACTAGACCATGTTGCTCAGGGCCCCATCCAACCTGCCCTTGAACACTTACAGTGATGGGGCAAACACAGGGAAAGAACTTAAAAACCTTCCAAAAGTTCTCAGTGACCTTCCATGCTGCTGCTGGTTTCTGGTTTTAAGCAATAATGGTTATTATTTTTCAGTCAAACTCTGCAGGGGAAATAAGCTGAGTTTTTCACCATTTACGGGCACAGGAAGAGCTGTTTCACTTCTCAAGTATTTATCTTCTAAGAGAAAGATGTAGGTGGTTCTTCCTGAAAATTTAAAAAAAAAAAAAAAAGGCATGGAAAAATAAAGATAAAAAGTCTCTCTCAGAGGCTGCTCTCTTAGGGTGATGGAGACAAGTGTGGAGGCAGCTACACCCCTGAAAAATGAAATTTAGACATCACCACCCAATGTTTACAGTTTCATTCAGCATAAGAGCCACCTCACTCCAGATGCCTCCTCAAACCTGCAGAAAGTGCCCTCATGCAATGCTTGCCTTGCTTGGGAAACGCTCCTGCTGTGATGTTCAAAGCATCTGCCCAGGAGGGGATAGCAACCCCCCTCCAGCCCAATGTGCCACTGCCACAAAAGGCAGTGGAGACATTTGGCTTCATGGAACCAAAAT
This sequence comes from Promerops cafer, assembly GCA_013398275.1. Lineage (NCBI taxonomy): Eukaryota > Metazoa > Chordata > Aves > Passeriformes > Nectariniidae > Promerops > Promerops cafer. The sequence continues at coordinate 3,358,510 of VZSE01013530.1, forward strand.
GTTGGGGCAATATAACCCAGGGGCTGCACTGCAGCACCAAACCACTGTTAGTCTCTTCCAAAACACAGGGCAATTTAATTCTGGGGCTGCATCAACCCCCAGCTTGTTCTGCAACATCCATCCCATGGTTATTGGCTCTCTCGTGTTCTAGGCTACAGAGAAAAAAAAAAAAAAAAATCTCTGTCCCCATCACACCCTGTGGTTCTGAGAATTTGAATCAAAACCTGCAAACCCTGGAGTTACCGGTAACGCTTGAGGCTGTGAATGTGAAGGCTCCCCTTTGACCTGTGGAGGCTGATAGTATCTGACCTCCTTTATTTCACTCCACTTCTCGAAGGCGAGCGGTCGGTCCAGTACCCAGAATTAATCAGGAAAATGTCCAAGAGGGCAAGGGAGGAGAACAAAACAAAAATATGTCACAGGGGCAAGGCTTGCCCTGTGGCCAGGCTTGAGACATTGTTTCCCAAAGGACCAGAGATGTCCCCCTCCATGTGCCTGGCAGCACCAGGTCCAGCCAAAACTCAGGATGCAAAGGTTTGGTGAAACACTGATGCTCTGCACTGTGAGAGCCACGTTGTGATCCCTGTTGCTGCTAGTTTCAAGGATTTTCACCTGCTTTGAGAAGCTGTTTGCAAACCCCAGCCCCAGCTGCACGCTGGATCTGAACTGAGAAGGCTTTAACATCTGTTGTCACATCCCTAGATATTGGGAAGAAATTATTCCCTCTGAGGGTGGTGAGGCACTGGCACCAGTTTCCCACAGAAATTGTGGCTGCCCCATACCCCAGAAATGTTCCAGGCCAGGTTGGATGGGGCTTGCAGCAACCTGGTCTAGTGGATGGTGTCCCTGCCCATGGGGCAGGGCAGTGGAGGTGGAACGAGATGGTCTTTAAGGTTCCTTCCAGCCCAAACCATTCTGTGATTCTAAGATCCCTCCTTCCCAAGGATGTGCTTGCAGCAGCAGATGGAAAAACCTGCAAGATTTCTGGGGCCATCTGCCAGCAACAAGAACCCTCCAGGTGCCAGTGTTGTGCAGTTTTCTGGAGGCAAATGTTTGCTTAGAGAATCCGTGGGCATGAGGAGAGGGGTCCTGGCTGCTGGCTGTGCTTTTTCTTTCCATTTATAACAAATACAAAACCAGCCCATGTACTTGAAAGAGTGTGGGGGAGTTTACAAAACACAACCCCTCAAAAACACTGATGTGATTTAAGACGTTTCGATTAACCAAACATCAGAGGGCTGAAACCTGCCCCTCCACATCACAGCGGTGCCAGGATGCAAGGCCACCATGGGTGACACCATCCTGCTGGTGCCACCCCTGTCACACTGGGACCTGGACAGGAGACCTACCACAGGACATTTGCCCCTTGTCTATAGGCTTGGGAAGGGACAGTTGGTCAGCCCTTCCTGGCAAGCACTATAGTCCCTATTTTCTTTTCACCTTTTTCTCCTCTCCTCTCCTCTCCTCTCCTCTCCTCTCCTCTCTCCTTTTTTCTTTCCCTCTGTCTCATCTTTCTTTCTCTCTTTCTGCTTTTTCTTTCCACCTTTCTGAGACGTAAGCAAATTCCAGGAAGGNCTCTCTCCTCTCTCCTCTCCTCTCCCCTCTCTCCTCTCTCCTCTCTCCTCTCTCTTTTAAATCTGCTAGTCTCACAGCTCAGCTTCAGGGGAGATCTCACTATCTGACAGCATCACTGGTTGAAAGAAACAGACAACAAACCCAAGTTTCTCACCCCGTCTGAAATCCCCAACTCATTGACAATGCTGGGAAAAAATAATAGTAATAACAGGAATAATAAATAAAAATAAGATTGTTACTGTAATGTTGCTGACTTGTCCAGAGGGAGCTTCCTCCCCTGGCGCCCGATGGCCAAGGCCATGCACTCACACTGTGTCAGATGACACCAAGGGAAGGTGTTTTGTCAAAGGTGGCCATGTCCAAGCCCGTGCCACAATCCAGTAACAGACAAGCCAAAACAACCAGGGATGATAATATGTAAGATTATCATCTTCCTTGACTGCTCATTTCTCTACTAGGGGGAAATCCCTTCAAATTGGTACAAATGCCAGGCACATTTCCAACATGGATGGCCAGGAGTGAATGAACCACGGCTGCTCTCAGCCTTCCTCAGGGTCTCTCCCAGACCCCTCCACAGCATCATTCCAGCCCAGTGTGGGGACAGATGTCACTCCCTCCCTTGCACTGGTTTTGCCAACCGGTGAAGCCCGATGGGTGAGGGCTGTGGTGAGGGACATCCCTCCCCACAGGGACCCCCAAATCCCCCTGGTGATCCCAGCATGGAGAGAGGCGAGCTGCCCGCTGCCACCCCCACATCATCCTAATCTGAGTCACATTTAGCTCCCAGTTTCCACGATAAATGGCTCTGTGGGGGCCATGGAGGGAAGATAATCCCCTCTGGAGCCAAAGGCATGCTCTGTGGACACCCTGCAGCAGTAAGGCGATAGCAGCTTTCCTTGTTGCTCACTTTCAAGGGTGACATGTTTACAAAGAATGCTACAGCCGCTAATCCTGGATGATACCCTGTGTCTGCCTGAGAGAAATCCTAATTTTCTCGATAGGAGGAATTAGTTCCTTTAATGCTTAATACCCTTTTTTTTCCTCTGAAAGCAAGCAAGCATTATTGTGCAGAGTGGAATAAACATTTTAATTAAAATGTGGAATTTATCTTCCAGTCAAATTCGTACGAGCCCCCGATGACACGTCAAACTCTGCTTTCCCATTTTGAATCTTCCTCTGATCTCTTAATGCGAGCAGCTGAATTAAAACCTGGGCTTGGTGGATTTGCATATAATTAGAGAGCAAGGGAAATTAATAGGGAATTGAATGGGTTTCTCCTCTGCCCATCTGATGTTTTTACCAGATTAAAAAGAGTTGATTTTTTTTAATGAGTGCGAAAACATATTAAATATTATTTAACCTTTTTTTGTTGGGGGGAAGGAAGCAGACAGACTAAAGAAACAAACTTATACATATGATAATGAACAACTCCTATCGTGGGAAGCAAATATCATTGTAATTAGGATTAGAAAGGAATCCTAATTAATCTTGTCCTGCCACTTGACTTCTACAAGTTCCTTAAATGTTACCTCCTATGAGATGTAAAACAAGGAGCAGTTTAAATGCTCGACAGCTAATCCTGGCGGCCTCAGCAGCATGGGGAAGAGGCTCCTGGATGAAATTTAGGATGGAGAGGTCTGATCCTGTGAGCTGGACTCAGACTGAAGGGGAACATACAGCTTTGCTGCCTCAATCTCCTAATTGCTCACAACAAACTAGGTAATGAGTTAGCAAACCAAGAGAGATGCAATGCAATAAGCACCACAGCAACCCCTGACTCCATACAAAGCATCTTTACAGATATTTTTCCATTTTTTTTAAAAAATATTGTCTATTCAGAAATACTTCTGGGGCTCATTTTCAGAATTGAAGTTCAGGTAAGGGGTGGGAATAGTTGAGGTAACGCTGGTGCTGTGCATCTCCACCCCATGCCTTGATTTCATCTTCTCCACACTCGTGATGATAAAGATTACCCACCGTGCCGGTACTAAGTCATACATATTTTAACTCAGCTCTTGTCATGTGTCATCAAATCCTGTTTTTCAGGTATTGAGATTCATAGATTTAATTGCACAAGATTTTACTACAGGAGTGGATGGTCATGAGATTATTTTCATCTTTGTGTCTCAGTATGGAAAGCAGCTTGGAGACAGCTGGTTTCCAAACTTCAAGGCCTGGATGAAAGTCTCATTTTCCAAATACAGCCAAATACAGTGCCAGGAGGTGCCATAATGGGGGATTATGACTTGGCCTAATAATAAATGCAGCAAACTTTATTTTTTATGCTAAAATAAAAATAATAGATGAATCCTGCTATGGCTAGGCTGGCTTCTCAACATATTTTTACCAAGAGCTCCCATCAGTTATTGGCTATGGCTTTATGAAAGTGACTGTCAGCAATGGCCCAGGGATGACCTGGTTAGGTGAGATGTGAGAAATTGTCACTTCAAAACCAGAGACCACACAAAACATTCCCCGTCTTGGATTTCATTTTAACCCTGGCTAATCATACATTCACAAGGCAGGACTGATGAAAGGCTTCACACTGAAAAACTAAAAAACTCAACATTTCATATGGTTTTGATGAGAAAAATAATTGATGAAACTTTTCTCTTTCAACTTGGTTTTGCTTTGAGTTCGGGGTTCATGGGAATACAAGCAGCAACAGGCACAAGCCTGCAAGGGCTTAGCATGGTTCTAATGATGCAGTTCTTACTGGGGAGCTTATCACCTGGTCCAGGACTGCACGGGGCCAGGAATTTTAAGCCACATTATTTACTTTTCTCAGAAAATCCACAACTCTTCATAGGGTGCACCAAACTTCACCAGAGTTTTGCTGGGAGAAGTTTAAGTGCATGACAGAGGCCTGGTTGATGCACTTGCCTTCCCAGGAGGCAGAAGACCCAGATATAGGCCACGTTCATCCCAAACCTTTCTTTGTGTTTTCATGCTCTGATTCTCATCTCTGGTGACATTTGCAAGAGCAATCTTCTGCTAGGCTGTACCCCTGGCTGACCACAGAGAGGGTCCTGGTGGCCTGACCCTGACCGGGGCAAGCAGCCCCAGGGAAGCGTCTGCTCCCATCACCCCAGTGTGAGATATCACCATTTCATGGAGGTGGTGAAGGGCAAAAATAAAAGTACCAACTTTGCTGGCTGAGGTCAGACTTGTTTTCCAACACAGCTTGCCCTGGGAGCTCGCCCTGCCCTGCGGTCAGCCGCGACACGGCGCTCCATGGAAAAGGTTTTCCAGAAAAGTTAAACAAAGCAGAACTGAGCAAACAGAAGGGTGTGTATGGAGTCAGTCCCACGGGAGGCAGGGGCCAGGGTGGCTGATGTGCAAGAGCTGCTGTGTCCCAGCACATCCCAGTGTGTCACAGGTGCATGGGTATGTCTGCCAGGTCTGCCTGCACCAGAAGCCCCCAGTGATGCCACCACGGTGCCACCAAAATGCCAGTTGCCTCCATGAAATGCAAACAGATCCACAACTGCCCCAGTGTTTACACCCATTTAGATGAAAAGAAGAAGAAAAAAAATTTCAAGAAGGAAGAATGGATGACAACATGAAGCTTCTGGCATAGATTTTTTCCCAACCAGATAATTAACTAACTCAACCCAGCACCAGAGATCAGCTATTTAACTGCAGGTCATTTTGTAACAGAGATTTTTTTTTTAAACTTACTTGTCATGGTCTCTGATCTATTACAGTAACTGACAGCTGTATTTGCTGAACGATGGAACTAAGGTTACCGAGAACACTGATTATACTAAAAAACCCCAAAATATCTACCACACCTTTATACATGCAACCTCCACATGCCTATAGTGGCATTTTTAGGCTTAGGTATTATTTAAGGCTTAAGCTGGAAGTCCAGGTGTCCCACATCTGCTTTTGAAAGAATCTGGGAATGAAAAACTGATCTTGCCACTAGGACAATGATACACAGGCAAAAGAGACGTTGCTTCAGGACACTGTCACATGTTTAAATCCTATATTAGTATTGCATTTTTATAGTAAAAGTTCTCTTCATTACCCATGGATTGAACATTTGCTGAAAAAAACAATTAAAACACTATTGCCATTGGGTTAGGATTTACATTCTTCCCAGTGAAGTTTGCAATTAAAAAATAAGCCCATCTATCTTCTGGCCATCATCTAAGCTCCTTAGAGTGCAGAAGGTAAAAAATGCTATGGATTACAGAGAATTACACTTTTTTAATACCTCTCTGTTTTAAGTGAGGTGCTACACAGATAAAGCAATTTTTTCTTAAAACACATACTTAATATAGTATCTTCCCTTTAATTCCTTGGCTGGCTCTCTCCTCTATTTCAGGACATAAAGCAACTTGTGACTTTCTGAAGAAATAAATCCCCAAGCTGAGCTGAGTCCCAGCCAATGGGATTCATAAGGAAACACCATCTCAGAACAGGTGACTCTGTATGTCCCCAGCTGAAGTGTTTGGGGCATCTCCAAACACTTTTAGCAAAAGATTAACAATTTAGATTCATGGAATTGAAAATAAGATACAACCCGTGCCAAAGTCAATGAAGTTTTCCCACTGATCTATCTCATCTAAGGCCAAGAACATGACATTATCTCCAGTGCTGGCAGGTGTTCTTTCGGGTCGTGAATCACAGAATAGTTTAGGTTGGAAAAGCCTCCTAAGATCATTGAGTCCAAATGTTAACCCAGCACTGCCAAAGCCACCACTAAACCATGTCCTCAAGTGCTACATTCACATGTTTGTTAAATCCCTCCAGGGATGGTGACTCCACCCTGCCTTGGGCAGCCTCTTTCAGGGCTTGACAACCATTTTGGTGGATATTTTTTCCCAATAATAAATCTAAACCTTCCCTGCCGCAACTTGAGGCTGCTTCCTCTCGTCCTATCACTTGTTTATTGGGAGAAGAGATGGATCCCTACCTGGCTCCACCCTCCTGTCAGGGAGTAGTAGAGAGCAAGAAGGTGCCTCCTTTTGTCCAGGATAAGCTCCCTTAGCCTCTCTCCTCATCAGAATTGTGCCTCAGACCCTTCCCCTACTCCACTGCCTTTCTCTGCAAACTCTTCAGCATCTCAACCTCTGTCTTGGAGTGAGGGGTCCAAAACTCAACACAAAACAGAATTTGAGGTGCAGCCTCATGAGTGACTGTAGAAGTAGGAAGAGCCAGAGTTTCCCACAACATAAATGCTTGTTTGTTGTGTTACAAGGAGATCAGCCATAAAATTCTGCCTTTAGTCCATCTCTCTTATCATCATATCCATCTGCCTCGGCTTGACTGTCCTGTATGTGTACAAGGCTATATTTGGATCAGTAGTTTAACAGAAACTGCATTTCTTAACTGTAAAGTGTATTTTAGGGTAGAGACTTTTTATCTCCTGAATCTGAAAAAGATGGAGCTCAGCAGACTCAGTTCTGCTTGTGGTCTTCACCAAGCAAACAGTAAATATTGCTTGCAATGGGAGATTTTATATAAAATATTTCTATTAATTCGATGCAACGGCATAATGAAATGACTGATCAGTGACTGACCAAGGTCTTACAGGCAGCTCAGGGATTTTCTCTGTCTGTTTGCTGGCTGAACCCAGAGAAAGAAGAGGAGTGGGGAAATTACTCAGGAATGCTAATGAGCATTTTTCATTATTTTGTCTTTATGACTGCAAAGTTTGTGACTGATTTCAAGAGGAGTATTGTCTGCCACTCTGTAGCCACTAGCATAGAAATCTGTGAGCATTAAAAATGTAGGTTAGCAAGGGCATAAATATGTGTACATACACGAACGTCCAGGCAAACACATGCACAAGCATGCACGCCGAGGCTCTCCTCCTGCACCAAGGATTCACAGAATCGTAGGCTCTTGGGATGGTTTGGGGGGGAAGGGACCTCAAAGCCCACCCAGTTTCAACCTCCCTGCCATGGGCAGGGACCCTTTCCACTCGAGCACTGTAACAGAGGTGTGCACAAACTAGCAGGTCCTGGAGACATGGCAGAGGAAACAAAGGAGGGAAGCCAAGGGAGTCACTGCTGTAATCAACACCCGGGCCCCTGGCACAGCCCCCAGCCCCACGGGCTGCTGGGCCCCACTCTCCTCAGAGAGCCCAGCATGGGAGGCAGCACTGGAGCATGGAGCAGATCAGCCCCTCACCAGCCCTCCTCATTAATCCTCAGGCTCGTTAGGTTATCAGGACCCAACTAACCCCACTAAACAAAATCCACTAGCATGTTTCATTTAAAAAAAAAAAAAAAAGCATTAGTATTTTAAATTACCATGATTTGTGCTTGGGACTAATAAATCTTAGTTATTCAGCAGAAAACAAATTGTAGTGTGGGATTTAATCCCTCATGTCTACTCTATCTACTACGAATAACCTACCAGTGATCTAAGAATGAGTTACCTGGCAATCAGCAATTACATGGTTTATTTTTTTATTTTCCTTCTCCGCTGGGTATTATCTGAATACCTGCAGCGCCTCTGTTCTCACCTGACATGGACCACGCTGTGCTGGCTGCAATGACATCTGCTGGTGGCTACAGACCTCCTCAGCTGGCCTAGGTGACTTTATTCACCATAATAAAAGAAGCAGGTATGTGCTCCTGCACTTTTGATTTTGTTAGGGAATTTTTTCCTCCAACTCAGTACAGAGCTATGGAACAGTGTTTAGGTGAAAAGGAGTAATTCTGCTACATCTGAGCAAACTCAAGAGGTAAAACCCACTCCCAGCAGCCCATGGAGCACAATGCTGCTCTGACAAGTCTCAGTGGTTTCTCGAAAAATCCCATGTGCCATGGGTAAAAAAGGAAGGGGCGGGTTTCACTGGAATGGAAGAGTTAGTGTAATTATAAGTTACGGGATCATGGCAAAATCCAGATCAAAGAAAGGCATTTCCCATGGCAGATCTCCAGCAGTTTCAAGGAAAGATAACCTCAGTTCTGTCTGGGTGGCAAAGAAATGCGTTGGCCACTACAGCAAAGGACCACGTGACTGGAGTATTGCAGGACTCTGAGCCCACAAACTGGCAAATATTTCCCTTTTTCTTGCCCTGGGGGCCGGCTGACACACATTCCCCATGTCCCAGCAGGGCTGCCACTGTGCTGGGTGCTGCCTCCCATGGAGCCCACAAGCTGTTCCATGGAGGAGAGGCTGTGCCATATCAGGTGGATGTTAATGCCAGCTGGGATGGGGCTTGGAGCCAACTCGTCTAGAAGGTGGTTTTGCCCATGGCAGGAGAGTTGGAATGAGATGATTTTTAAAGTCCCTTCCTACCCAAACCATTTTGTGTTCTGTGACCATGATGGACTGTGGGCTGCCAGGGCTCCAGGGCCACAGGACAGTCCCAGGTTGCCTGAGGTGCCATGCTACACACTTTAAAATAATAAACATCTTTAAAATAATTCCTCATGGGTCTCACTGAAAGCTATTTATCTTTATGCTAATGGCTAATTCAGAATCCTAGTTCCGTTTGTACTGGGATTCCCACTACCAAACCCAAAGTGTGACGAGACACACCACCAAAGCCAATGCATTTCAAAACCCAGAGGCATGCTGCAGATGCCAATAGGTAAAAGAATTTGCCATGAACAATCCATAAACAAATGGGCCAGCACTCACTGAGGGTGGTGTTTGATGGCATCTTTCTGCTGAGACTGAATTCCTCGTGTTCCTGCACCACAGACTTGAACTCTGATTGCAACAGCCCTGTCCCAACCAGGGTAAGGACACACTGGGAAGTACTTACAGTCATCCCTGCTGCTTGGGATTTTTTGTTAGCAGGCACATTACTAGAAGAAAAATGTTTTAAAAATAATTTTAAAGATTTCAAAGAAAAAGTTATTGCCCTGAGTAGAAAGAAGGGAACATAGCCTGATACCACAACTACTCTACATATGGGAAATACTTCTCATTACCACTTACTACACCTGATGGGATCTCTATTCTGTCATACTGAAACAAGGTAAGAGTTAATTTAAATTCTGGAGATAGCCACTTAATGATTTTAGCAAGAGGGGGCTACAGGCAGATTCCTTGCAGGGAGAAACCTCTAAGCTCAGCAGCCATCCCATGCCACAGCACAACCCAGCCACAGTCTGTGGACTTCCAGGCAATGCAAGAAGTAAGAGGATGGGTGAGATCAGGGCAGGATGGAGACTGAGTGACATGAAAAGGCTGTTAAGTTTTTTATGCCACCAAAGAGTACCAGTCTATGAGCTTGGAAGCTTTGAAGAGTCTGATTTGTAAAATCGAAAGAAATGAAAATAAAATAATTAAATAAGTCAGATGGCAGCTAACAGACTGCTCACCTAGCATTTTCCCACCTCGGGCAGGAGCTCTGATTAATGCTAATTAGCTTATCTTCACATTAGATCCTGATGATTCATCACTTACTACCCCAGGAATTATGACGCACTGGGGAGAGATATATTTGTAGATTCCATGGGTGTATGCCATGTCTGGTACACTTAAATGATTTTGGCATGAAAAGGGACCAACCACAAGCCCAGCTAATCAAACCAGCATTTCTCAACCTACACCTTCCAGTAGTTATAAAAAAGATTCAGAGCAAAGACAAGACTATGGCACTGAAGACAAATTTATCTGCCTCATCAGTGGTGTAGAATCTTTGCAGAACAAAGGGCTTTATCGGCAACCTGCCAGGAGCCTGTGGCTGCTCCTCGTTTGCATATAAATTTAAAAAGAATTTTAATAAGTGTTAAATGCACACGATTATTTCTTATTTATAGCTGAAAGTAGGTGTATGCCGTGCTTTATAAAACGTAGAGAAAAGAAAAAGTACCTTTGGAAGTCTGAATGGAAATCAACAGGAAAACCTGTGACTGCTTCACTGAACTAACTTTCGGGTATGTGGCTTTGCTCCCCTGTGGCCACGGGCACAGTGGGGCCAGCTTGCAATTCCAGCCTCGTCCTTTCACATGTGATGCATCAAATGAGAAAGGATGTGCTCACAGCTGTGTGCTCCTCCCCGGAGAGGTGCACAGATGGCCAGCTGTCCCCGTGCCACCAGGTAACTGTCACTCAGGCTGGAATGGAGCAGTTCATCCTCACACAGCTTTGACAGGGGTGGTCTGCAACACAGGGGGATGCATTTGGGATAGACTTTGGCCTCAAGTTGCTTTGCATTCAGTTGTGAGCAAGCATGCAAACAGCCTGGAGCTTCTCTTCTTCTGATAGCTTTGGAACTGTTGATCACATAAATCCCAAGCCCTCTTGTTACATGTAAAACAGGAGCGCCTGTCATACTCCTTCCAACTGAAATTTCTATTCTATTCTATTCTATTCTATTCTATTCTATTCTATTCTATTCTATTCTATTCTATTCCTATTTCTATTCTATTCTATTCTATTCTATTCTATTCTATTCTATTCTATTCTATTCTATTCCTCTCTCTCTTTTGTCACTGAGCTGCAATGAAGGGAAGATCATTCCCTCACACTCATAACACCACCAGGACCTGCCACCTGCCTGTGTTTGTTGTAAACAGGATAAAACAAAAAAACAGCTGAATTTTGCTGTGGGGGTTGAAGTTTCAGCTGTCTTTCAAAAGCAATGTGGAGTCATGAAACAGAAGAGATCAAAGACTTATCTGTGAACTTGAGAGTTATTATTGGATACAGTCCCTTCTCAAAGTATCTTGATCTCTTCTGGAATTCAGAAGAGTGTCCTCAGAAATAGATCCTTGCAGCACTATGGAGCTGCAGTCCATCAAACATTTTATTTACAGGTTAATTAAGGAAACTGTTCCAGCCCAGTCATCTCTCAGTGATGACATCAGATACTCTTCCTTGAAGTCTGTTTTTTCCAAGGAAGACTTTTGTCAGACCATGCGCCTACGGTACCAATGTTTGTTTTATCCATGTGAGAGCTGTCAGGGAAATCTGGGACAGGACACTCCTGACCTACTCACTTGTGAAACCAGCACTAGTGACTGGAGATATGCCACAGTGTCATCACTTTCCCAGTTTTCCTAGCTCATGGCTCCTGTGAAACATGAACCTAAACTAAATCCTAAAGTTCATTTGGGGATCATTATTAACCTCGGCCCCAGCCCCAGTCCCATCTCATGGGACTCTGGATCTCAGTGTAGTTTCTACCCAAAAAAAACATTCTAGCATGTCCACCTGCATTTAAGGCAGGTTGTTTATAGCTTCCATCTTTATGACTTGGGTGAGAGTTTTAGTTTGGTTAGGATTAGTATTAGGCAAGGAGAAAACAATGGCACGGAGGCTGAAGTAGGTGTTAGGATCATAGGTCAGGAAAAGCAGGTAAATTTGGGTCATGAGAAGATTCAGTGGAGGAAGATGAGCAAAGCATGGGCAGAGGACATGGAGCTCTTTGAGATAATTTTCTTCTGGAACTGGTGGGGGCTGCATGACTTTGGAAGGTCCAAAAGACATTGACAGGCCAGGATAATAAAGGGATTTGGGGGAGACAGCTCCAAAATGGAAAGCTTATGGTGAGTAAATCTGTGACTCCTTTGAAATCTGGGGTTACCAGGAGTCACTGGAGCAGTGAATAGGCTGAGGTTGAGGTCAGGGTTAGAGTTTGAATCCAGCAGATTATATGGGAACTGGGAGAGGTTTCTAGGGCTGGGCTGACATGGAATGTAGGGTGAGGGCTTGAACCAGGACAAACCACTGAGATTGTACTATGGGCATCACTAAAACAACATGAGAACTGCTGAGTGCCCCTGGGGCATGCTTCCAACCACAGCCAGCAAGGCACTGATGGCCAAGGCTCAAGGCAGTAGGTAAAGCTCAGTTGCTAAGTGCCAATTGACCAGTGTGTTATGTCCAGATCATGAGTCCACAAGAAGCTACATTGCCTCACGGCTTCTCTCAGCCAAATCTCAGTCCTAAAATTTTCCCCTCCTATCCAGTGTCTCCCAACAGCCATAACCCCCATGCAGGTCATTGTTCTGTCCTCGTTCCCTGGCTCAATTCCAGCTTTTGGTCTCCACCAGCCCAAACCTTCACCCTAACACATACATATCTTGCTCTAACTCAAAAAACAGATTTCACTTTTTCCCTGAACTGTACATTCAAGCCAAATCCTCACAAAATTGTTGCCATGTGAAAGATGATCACATCTTGGCTTTCCCTTCCCAGCTGGTGTTCTGCAGCCAGCTCATTTTGGGCCTTAGTGCTAATGAAGAATACGAGGGGTAAATGAGAATGAGAAACTACACCCAAAATCTATTTCCTCCAGAGCAGGCTGACTGACCTGTGAAACCCACCTGTTTTGTGTTAGACTGTAAACCTTCAACACTGAAGGAGAAGTCAAAAGTAAAAGGAATTATGGATGTGGAAGGCAGCTCCCTCACCCATCCCATTAAAGCATGATGATTAACACATACAAGTGTCCTTTGCATAGATCTGTACTAGGAGGTCTCTTTTCCCCCCCAGTCCAAAGGTGGAAACGATCCATTTCAGATGCATTATAAATGTGGTGTACCATACTCCCCTTCCCTGACTTTTTGAGTAGCAAACAAATAAAACCATGAAGATTCACATCCTGGCTTTCCTTTCACAGGCACGAGTTACTGGAAAACAGAGAGCAGCTGTAACTGTGCTGCGAAGAAACAAGGCATGAAAGGACTCCTGAGCCTCCTTGTATTTTTGGGTGCTGCTACCTGCATCTGAATCCTCAGCCTGCTTGGAAGCAGAGCAGGGCCAGCCTAAATGAGCTCCATGCACAAGTAATTCTTCCCGTCTCCCTCAGCTCCAGTGGAAGGGCCGTACCCTGCCACCTCCAAGCTGGAAAGATGTGTCATCCATATGAGATGCACTTACAAATAAAATAAAGATGAAACTTGCTCACAAAGATTTGTAGAATCCTAGAAGGATTTGGGTTGGAAGAGACCTTAAAGTTCAACTAGTCCCAACCCCTGCCATGGGCAGGGACACCTTCCCCTAGCACAGGTAATTCCAAGTGCTGTCCAAGCTGGCCTTGAACACTTCCAGGGATGGGGCAGCCACAGCTTCTCTGGACAACCTGTGCCAGTGCCTGCATCCTCAGGGCTTAATAGAGGCTAAATGTGTGTCCAGGTATGTATGGAATATTGCTGAGGTCACTGAGTGCTGACTCCCTCCCAGCACAGTGTCCTTCCCAGCACAGAATCTTCCTTCCATGGCTCGGGGGGCTGGAGCTCTGCTTAGCCTCTGCTGACACAGACACAGCTGCTCACTACAACCTGACTGCTCTGCCAGCCAAAATGGCATGAGGACATCACCCTACAGCAGCCCGGGTGGGTGTGTGCTTATCTGTATTTGTGTGCACAACGAGGAAGTTAATTTTAGTTTAACGTCTGAAATTCTTCACTGCTTTAGCTACACAGTCTCCTCTGTCTTTGGTCTGTGTGTAGCCAAGTTCAGGTGAAAACACCATGTCTGTATTTTCCACGGTAAACCACACAGGGTTTAAACTCACATCACTGTATTTGCAAACATGCAACTTCTGCATGAGCCGAATCCTGTTTCATTTGAAACCCTCACCCTCAAAGTGTCTGACGTTAGAAAAAAGAAAGTTAAATTCTTGACCACAAACAAGAAAACCTCATGCTGGCCCCACTGTATCCTGTGTACACCCTTAGAGAAATAGGAGCCTGTGTTTTGATTTCCATGCCATGTTGCCTTTCTGGTCTGGCTAGGGTTGGTCTAAACTGTATTCTGAGCAGAAGGAGAAGCTAATCCTTCACCACCCTCCCCCTGTGCCTCCCTGGGATACAGGACAAGCCCAGGTGTTCTCAGGCACAGGAGCAGGGATAATCACCCAGGACCACACATTAATTTATCCTGCTCTGCTCCTAAATTCAGTCCCTCTGCTTTTATCGTTCTTCTTTTCCATGCAACCAGCAGCATGAGATTTTGCAGGCTGAGTATTTCAGGCTCTCCAGATCCTAATTCCTTATTCCTGTTCTTGGTTTCCCATGTTATGGGAGCCTTTTCTTTGCTCTATACATTACCTGAAGAATGGGAAGCAAACCCAGGGCTCTAAGAACACTTTTTACCACCCAGACTCTTCATTATATTTCTCCCTTTTTAGCAGGTGCTTTCAACAGAAACATTTCACTGGGGGAAAAGAAGATTAATCCAGTTGTGAATGACCAGATACTCTCATTAGCACTGGCTGACAGGCTTTTCTTTGGAAAGTTACGCCACTGAATCTTGCTTGCCTACATTCTTTGTAGGTAATGTAATCCTCATTTAAAAGTTTGTGGCTGTCCAACGTCACTTGTTACCTCCCTTCCACAAACAGCAGGGGAGGGCAGAAGATGCAGAAATTAGACTTTATCATTGGCTTGTACTCCATGACATCTCACAGGCTTAGTTTACCTCAACAGAAATGAACTCAAAAATTAGGAGAAAATGAGCTGAATTCCTCGTCCCAGCTTCTGCAGCATCAGCAGTGTGGCAGCTCCAGGCAACAGTGCCCAGTATCCAGGGACAGGATGAATTTGGGATTCACCCAGCCCTCGCCACTGCTCCAAGTACCTCCCTGCGTACTCACTGTGAGTAATGAGCATTATACCCTGCTGACTCATCCATTATTCACAAGTAAATCCATGTGTGGTGGCTTGGAAATGAAACATGAAGAGAGCTTTTTATATAAATTTCTTTCTAAACATGTTCTGAGTATATTAGCCAGACTGAAAAAGAAAGTACTGTCCAAGACCAGATCAGCACACATTTGCTGTGAGGGGACAGGAGTCATTCCCAGCCTTTCCAAGGAGTGGCCCACTGCTCAGTGATGGATCAGTTCCAGACATTTCCACTCCTGCCTGTGATTACAGCAGCTCAAGCTTCTCCCCACCCTCTCTCTGGGCATGTTTTTGGGTGACCCAGCAGCTGCTTGGATCTCCATTGCTGCTGGTGGCCCCAGCAGTGGAGGATACCACTTCACCCGTACTCTCTCCATCAGGCTGTAGAGCTGACTCCCTCCTTTTCAGCTCATTCCACCCATCCTTGTCACAAGGAAAAATCCAAATCTCTGTGAGCCTGCTAAGGGAGCAGGAAAGCAGAGATCAACACCCAGCAGCTCTTGGAATGCTCTGCTCATCATATTAGAAGCTGAGTTTTAAAAATCGTATCAGAGTAGCAAAACTTTGCTGCTTTTCTGTTCTCTCCTGATCCAGTGTTCCCAGAATGTGTTATGTCTCAACCAAATGCCCCAAGGGGCAGAGCAGTGTGCCCCAGTGAGTCACCCTAAACAGCACCCTACATGCTACAGCTGTAGGGATGAACCCAACAGCCACTTGTGCTGCATATGGAAGTCAGGACATTTCCACACACGTGAAACAGAGATTGACACAGTTGATATAGAACAGTCCTTTCCTTAAAGCTGATCAGGATATGCTGAGCTACAAGGCAGGGCAACGGGCCACGCTGTGGGAATAATGGAGCTCCAGCATGGTACCCAAGGATGCTGCTGTCCTGAGGCACCAACCTCACAGGCTCCCTTGGGAGTTTGGTACCCAGGACGTGGGTCACTGGATTAATTCCTGTTCCACTGGCACTCACTGTACTGCTGCACCTCCTCCCTCCATGTGTGATCTGAATGCTGTCAGCAAGCCTGGAATAGGAAAATAGAAAGTGGCCCAGAGATGTTCCTGGAGAGTGAGGACACAGTACCCAGGTGGCACAGGGATGCAGGAGAAGGATGCACTGGAGACAGAGTCCACTGCCCTAGGAAGATTCAAACAAATACCCACACTGCCACTCTAACCTCTATCTTCCCCCAAGCAGGGAATTCCTTTGAGGACTGGGGAAATCCCACAGCATCACTAGATTTTCTGGGAAGGCTGGAGGATAAAAAAGGCACCTGCCTCCATTCAAGTCTCTAAAGCCTTAGAGGCCTCTTTGCCAGCAGAACATCAATGAAATAATACTGAGTGGTTTGTGGGATTGGGATAATTTTATGTAGAGGCATTTTGAAAAGCCTGGATCACCACCACCTGGCAAGTGTGAGTCAAAGGTACATCTGAAATCCTCCTCAGCTGCAGAAGGGGTGCTCTTAACATGGCAAAGTGCTTAAGAGGAGAGTTGCTTTCCAAAAGAAAGTAATTAACTCTTTTGTCTTAATTCAGGTGGATGAGCATCAGGAAGTGACTCTGGCAAATGCCCATACTGGGTTCCATGGTTGTCAGCGTGTGAGTTCATGATGCAATTCCAAGACTAAAATTATATGGCTGTTTTTCCAGTGTTAGTCATGCAACCTTTCTCTGGGATCTGAATGTCAAGCTGGGTCAAGCTCTCTCCTTCCTCCACATGGTCACCAATTCTAAGGAATATATAGGTCAGATTCTACGCAGACACTCCTGCAAAGCTATTACTTCAAATTATATGTCAATTATATGTGTCGAATTTAGCAACTCTTCCTTTTAAATGCAAGCTTGTTTCATGACTTTAAAACTCTTGGTATCTGCAGTAAAACATTTTGCCTTACAGTTGCTGTCTTGAAATCAGACAGGACCAGCAGAGAATGGAAGTTGTCTTCTTCAAGGAATTATGTGGTCAGAGTCAAATTCTGATGGCCAAAATTGGCCAGAGAATCTCAGAGATCTCAGAGAATCTCAGCCCCACCATTGCCCCCAACACCAAGGGGAAGGCAGAGAATTGAACTGACAGAAAATACATTTAATTGTATTTCCTGTCCTGACTTTTCATTTCACTTAATTCCTCAATTTCTCATTTCTTTTCATGAAATAAAAATTCTTCATTTAATGAAAGGAAGTGAAATCTCAAGATTTCAATGAAAATAATTTCATTAAGTTTTGGCTCATTTCACTGCACTTCATTTCATTTTATTCCATTTAATTGTTTTCACTTCATTTCAGAATTTTCTTTTTTTTCACACCAAACCTTCAGCAAGCTTAGGGCTGTGGCTGAGATGCCCATCCCCATGCATGGCCCTAATCTGAAAGGCGTGGAGGCAGCAATGCTGTGGCTTTGCTATGATCCTTTTGGCATGAGTCTTCCAGGCCAAGCGTCCAAGGAGCTCTTGGCTATTTCCCTCTCTCAACCCTGATTCTAAGCCTAATGGCAGCTTGTTACTGGGGTTGAGGTCCCCACCACCACGGCTGGTCCAGATGAGGAAGATGTGGCAGCAGCAATGTTGTGGCCCTGCCGCGATCGGCCCAGCAGCCCTTTTCCACCCAGCGCTCCTGGAGCTGCAGGCTCTCTGACTCTCTCAACCCCAACCCTTACACTAACTGTAATCCTGACCCTAGCCCTAGCCCTTACCCAAACTAAATATTACGGGTTTTCCACATCAGAAAGATGTAGGAGCAGCAATGCTGGGGCCCTGCCAGGATTGCCCTGGTGGGCCTTTTCCAGCCCCAGTGTTTCTGGAGCTGTAGGCTCTTTGACTCTCCCAACCCCAACCCTAACCCTTACGGCAGCTTGGCACTGGGCCAGAAGTCCTCGTTGTCATAAGTGGCACAGACTACAAAGTGTGGAGCTGGCAATGACAGCAGCCTGCTGTGATGCCCCTGCAATGCCTTTTTGAGTGCCACTGTCCCTGGAGTTGTGGGCTCTGCAGCTCTCTGAACTGTAACCCTAACTCTGATGGGAGCTTGTCGCTGGGGCTGAAGTCCTCATCACCATGGCTGGTCCGAATTAAAAAAATGTAGAGTGAGCAACCTAAAAAAGGAGATGCTGATCTAGAACTGTCTACCTCTTTAGCAAGAAACTTTTTCTTCAAGAGTGAAGAAAAAAATACACATTGAAGAAAGCTATGTTCACATGGAACTCAGGTGGAGCTAGGGAGACTGGATTAGAGTCAGGATTAAAGAAAACATTAAAGAATTATATTGCTCATTTTGCATAGGGCAGTGCTCATGAAAAAACACCTAAAGCTCAGAAATAAGCATAACTCATTTTCATTCACCTAATCTGGTCATCTGCAAAGAGACATGGGTAGCATTACACACATGGCAAAACAAAAATGTAGGAAGCCAAGTGCAGCCAATGATTCCAAGGAGTAAATGAAGAAATTCAAGCATAATAAGGTGAAGATGCAAGACTTTCTGAATGATGCTGTCAAGAGTTGCTCGCTGGCCTTCACAGCAGCCTGGCTGCCTCCAACAGCAGCACGTGAGATTCTACCACTTCCATATTTTTCCTTCATAAACTGGAGATTATAGATTTGTGGGTTGATTAAGCAGAACTAATTCACTTTTATTGCTGGAGCTCGATATTGACAAAATGAGAGAAATCCACGAGTGATCAAGCAAGAAAAGCCTCATGTGAAATGCAGATGGAGTCAAACTGGGGAGCAAAGGTGCCCCCAACTTTCCAATGCAAGATTTCACTTAGTGTGACAACCTATCTGCCCACACTCAGAGCACAGCAGATTCCAGGCTCCTGGTGCATCTGGAGGATGCACCACAAGCCCTGCCAGCTCCCAGACCACATGAATCATGCCTCAGGATTCTCAAATTCAAAACATGCAAGAAAAATGCTCCCTTTTGATACCACAAAGGTCCTAAAATGTCTTTGGGACTGGGATTTAGCTTTTACCACTCTGTCTGTGGATGAGGTCCCCTCCCAAGAGCCAGTCTGCAATGTCTGGAAAACTGTGTCACCCGTCACAGCAATGGGGGGCACCAGGGTCACTGCCTGGGAACATTTTGGATATGTAATGATAAAAGGCTTTTTCCACATCTGTCAGAGGTGGAGGTGTTGAACATGTTAGGAAGTGGAGAATTCACAAGCTAATTTAGCAAAGAAAAGGAAGTTTGAGAGGCTTTGTGGTAAAGTCAGTTAAAGCAATGGTATAGTACTGAGGTAAAATAACTGAAGATACAAACCCCACATCATCCTAATCTCTGTTTAATCAATGCCATTCAAAGAAGCTGAGAAAAAAAATGTGTATTTCATTCTGTCAAAACCAGACATTTTTGATCCTTGATTGCTAGCAACACATCACTGGAAATGTGGCATCCTACAGGGAGCTGACCTGATGAAATATCATTCAGTTTATAATAAATTTGAAAATTTTGTAAGTACCTAGGTCTGCTCAAGAAAGGCATACAAGTGGTTTTTATTGAAATTCAACAGGAATTATGCAGCAGAGACCTCTGGGTACACAGTCAGCAAAGCTTTCATGTAGCAAACCAAAAAAAATTTACAAATTAAGTCCTTGATCTTGCATGTATAAATCCAACACTTGCAAATACAAATATATACAAATAATTTTATGCACCAATTGTTAGGCTGGTTTTGACAAGACCATCCATATATGTGAAATCATTTCCCTATGTGAACATCTGCATGTCCAAGCCTAACACCCAGCAAAGACTTTGGGAACGCTGCCCATGGAAGAGGCAGTAACCATGAATTTAGCAAAACAAGGCATTTACGGCCATAAATCCTTGGTATCCATACAAATCAGATGAGACACAAGTTTTTAATAATTAATAAGTTCGCTGTGCTGTTTGGCACAGGCACAGGTTGCCCAGAGAGCTGTGAATGCCCCTTCCCTGAAGTGCTCAAGGCCAGTTGGATGGGGCTTGGAGCAGCCTGGGATAGTGGAAGGTGTCCTTGCCCATGGCAGGGGGTGGAACGAGATGAACTTTAAGGTCCCTTCCAGCCCAAACCATTCTGTGACTTTGGTACTCTCTCTTTTGAACTCTGATGGCCTGGATTCCTTATGTAAGAGAATTACAGAACTGAGAAGGGATTAAACCAAAGGAATATGCAGATATTAAACAGCTGCCTGCAGAATTTTATCTAGAAACCTACACAACTTTTGGAGAATGATTCATTTAGTCATGAGCATGTTGATCATGGTCTGGAAAGAAGTGAAGAATTCTATCTTTGATCTTTATTAGAGAATTACACTCCCTACCACAGAAATCCATAGGAAAAAACACCCTAAGATGATCTTACATCCTCTGGGAGTCTTGCACATGGGCACACAATACCTGGAAGTTTCCTAGGAATCTGAGGACATGGCTATTTTTTGGGAAAAATTCATAAGCAACAAGAATAGCCAAAAAGTAGGAAGATAGGAAGACCTGCTGCTGGAGACAGAGCAAAACAGTGGATCAGACAAACCAGAGGAAAACGCAGAGCCCTAGGATAACAAAAGCTTCAGGGCTTTCCCAGCTGCTGACAGTACCCAGAGCATGGCCCTGCCAGCTCACCAGCTGAACATTCAGCCCTAGCTACAAAGGTAGCTACCCCACATTGTCATATTCCACCTTCAGAGCTAAAGAAAACAAATTACCTACCAGCAAAGAGATAATTTTTGCTACTAGCGCGTTCTGCAAGTGTAGGATACAGCACTCCCAGCTTCTGCCTTTACTTGTCATTTTGTGTGCAGAGATAAAGCATTTCTGCACAGCCCTTATAGTAAAGGCAAATTGTAAATGCAAGGTTATAATTTTATTTATGTACATTAGAAACTAGCTAATTTGCACTAGTGACTAGATGCCCTATTGGAGCTTTTCATATTTTATGAATCAGCAAGCCAGCTAATGAACAAACAATTAAAGAGTGAACAAAGAAATGTACTTTGTTTGTTACTCTTAGTGAGCTCTCATAATATATCATGTTAGTGAATACATTTGGTTCAAGTGATGCAGTCTAGACAGTAACCCACACCATGTGCTGCGATATTTTAGAAAAAAAGGGAAATGTTTGTGCAAAGCATGACAATGAGAAAGAAGGCAGGATTGTGCACGGTGGTGAGCAAACCCAAATCAGGCAGGGAAGGTCTGTCTGATGGGATGAGAAGACAACCAAAAAGCAATGCTGCTCTGAAAGATCTGGGTTGATGTCACAGAATGGTTTGGGTTGGAAGGGACCTTAAAACTCTTGTTGTTTAAACCCTCCTGTTATGGGCAGGGACACCTTCCACAAGACAAGACTGCTCTAAGCCCCATCCAGCCTGACCTTGAACATTTCCAGGGGTGAGAGTCCTTAAATACAGCTGTGGGTCAATAAACATGCAGCTGTTATTTGCACAGAGAAAATCAATATATTTAGAGGAGGTAGAAATTAAAGCAATCGGTGCTGCCCAAGTAAGTGCTAATGCTGCCATCAGTTGATGAGGTGCAGGTGTTGGGAGGGCTGTGGCTCTCAGCTCCCAGACAAGAGAACTGAGGTGTTCCAGTAGCACATTCCCCATTTTCAGACTGGCCTGGCCCTCTCCATCCCTGGCAGGAAGTCTGCATTTGCACCCCACCATGCAGCCTGTGGCAGGGGGAACCTGGCCTCCTGGTACAGTGCCACGGTGCGCAGGCGTCACAGGAGATGTGTCTACAGCTCTGGGCTGGCTGCTGAGGGGGCACCCCGGCCACCCCAACCCTGCTGCCACAAACTGAGCATGGCTGTGTGCTGACAGTGCTGCTGCCAGTTTCTGCACCCCAGCTATCCTGCCATCAAACAAGCCCAGCAGCTCCACTAGCGACCAGCAGCTCCAGCTCTTGCTGGCTCTTTTTAGGCCAGCTATAAAGCTGGTAAACACTTGGACTTGTCTGACAAAACATTCAAGCAGGAGGAAATGGGGTGTGTGCAGAAATACTCCATTACATATTGTAATGGCAGACATTAATTCAATGTTAATAACACTTTGCACTTTTCAATCACATATTCTAAAACCCTATAGATAGGTGGGGAAACATTTGGCTGATGATTACTGGGCAGAGCCCAAAGGTGAATTTTTCCCTTAGGCACGAGGAGATGAAGTGACTTGTCCAAGTGGCAGAGCTGGGAAGGGAATCTACATTTACCTATTTCTAGACCTACATTCCCATCTAGTTGCCAGAAAGAGGAGTTAATTTAAATATTACCGTTTGCTGACCTACTTACAACACTACCATCAAAACTTGGAAGCTGTGATCAAGTATATTCCCCTCTATACTTGGGCTTTTTTAGGATAACAGTATCTTTGAAGTACGCCTTTCAGCTGCATTAAACATATGGATCATTATTATTTGCTCCAGTTTCTTAACGAGTCCCTGTTTGCTGTGATTCAGCCGCTGCAGATTCTGAATAGACTCTAGCTCAGCTTCACAGCCCTGAAAAACACCTTCCCAGTGCAAGGATTGCTCTCTGCTACTGTCACGCCATGGCCATCATCACACTCTGCCCAAGGAGCCTGTGCAGAAAGAGCAGAAAGTGTGACTGTTCCTGTACCTGCTCCTGTTTGTGCTCTTCTCCTTGGTTCTGTTTCTAAACAACCTTCTCCTTCCTCAGCCAGCCCATCATCAGTCCTCAGTGGGACATTTTGTCACCTTTTATTATCAGCCTTCCTCTCTTCACCAAAACCCCAAACCCTCTCCTGCTTGCAGAGAGAACTACAGGCATAACCGAACGTCAACAACCACAGCATGAACATGAAAGACAGACTCACAACACTCTGGGACTCCTTCCTGACAGGCACATCACCCACCGTGGCTCTGCTCCTGCAGCTCCTTGTGCCCCAGTCCCCCACAGCTCACCAGGCATCTCAGTGCCAGGCAAGAAAAACCCCCGACGGAAGCTTAAGCCACTGTGCTAGATTAAAAAGGCTGATAGCAAAAATTTGGTGTAAGAGGACAGAGGAAATGGTCAGCACTGTGCCCAGTTTTGAGGGCTGACCTTCCTAAGTAGGTCACGTTGTGTGGAGGTGAAATCACGGCTGCCTGACCCCGCTCAGCGAGAGCCTCCTGGGTACAGTCACCCCGGCCACACTCTGCTTGTGCCACACGCTGCCGGGAAAGCCGACCTGCAAAGCTGCCTACGGCCATGGAAGGGCAAAATCCCCGTTTTAATCCCCTGGGCAATTCCACCCCAAACAAAACACCATCCACAAACCTTGGTGTGTCTCTCCCTGCATCTCCTGAAGCCGTTAGCTGTCCTCAGCCTCGCTGCAACCTCACTCTATCCAGACTGTTTACAGACATTTTATCAAGGTGCACCAGGTGTGGATGCGGTTACCGACTTTGAGACTGTTTACCTCATCCTCCCTTCTGCATCACATTGTCACCAGCTGTATGTAAAAATCAGATAATGATGGTACTTTGGTCACAGCCAGCTCAGCCTCTGCACCTTCCCCTCACACATGCACTGGAGGACGTGGTGAATGTACAATCCTCCCAGCAAACCACACATGAGCTGCTGCAATCAAGTATCTGCCTTATCTATTTTTTTGCTGAAGTAAATTACACTGAATTTTTTTTTTACCCTTTTCAAAGCTGATACATAAATGACAGGATGTTGTTGAAGGAAAATATGAGCTTTCATAAGCTATTATTATTAGCACATGTGCACCTCTCTGCTGCTTTGATCTTACTGTAGGTTTGTGTTTATTCCTCCTGACTCCGTACCAACTGAACTCAAACCCGATGTCTGCTCCGATAGAGATCATGAACAATTAAAGTTGGATTTGTTAGCCACAACATTGTGGAGCCAGAGCTATGGGATAATTACCAGGGTGACATTCGCCCAAATACACTATATATAGTTTTCCCAAGGTCTCTGGGCTGTGACAAGGTGTTTGCTGTGAAACGGAAGGGCGGTGATGTGTACTGAATAAGCGCTCTTTGATATTTCACATGTAAGCTAGAGCATGTTCAGGTTTTGTTTGCAGCGGAACTGTGCTGCTTCTATTGTTTTCCGAGCAGAAAAAAAAAAAAAAAAAAGCAATGTTCAAAAAACCATTACAGGCTGCCTTAAGAATGATGTCAAGGATTCACAGCCATCTCAGCTGGGTCAGTGATCAAAATAAGTTTATGTACTATTACATATAGAGCTTTTCATACTTCAGCTGGCAGCATGGAGTCAACATTGCTGCAGAAAAGGAATTCCCAGGGTGGTTCTGCTTTGGTCATCAGGGAATCCTCTGCTGAGCTCCAGCCCATTACACAACCCCAATCTCTCTGAAGGCAGAGGAGCTGTACAGAGCAGTTGGATGGGGCCCTGAGCAACTTCATCTCTTGGGTGGCATCCCTCCCCATGGCAGGGAGGATGGAATGAGAAGGTCTTTAAGGTCCTTTCTGACCCAAACCATACTGGGATTCTGGGATTCTGTGACTCCAATCAGGCAGGATCCATTTGTGCTTGGTACTGCGCAGGAGTAGAGCCCTTGAGCTGTAAAGGCAGCTGAAAACAACCACATTTACCAAGGCAAATGGAGGGAATGAGTTAAAGAGAATAATGTTACAAGAATAGGACAGGTGTTTTTAGACACTGGCTTCATGGACAATTAAACAAAGATTTAAGCCCAGCCATGCTCTAACACATCAACAGGCTATGGAAGGCAGCATGTGGAGACAAGCACTGCAGTGGTGGGATACTCATGTTTGGAGGCTGGACTAAGTCTGTCCATCCTTCCCTGCATCTGTGGTGGTACAATCCCCTTCTCTGTCCCCACGGGGCACACAGAAATGCATTAAAAACACCCCCGCAAAATGGGGAGGGTGATTTCTAGAACCCTGCTCAGCTCATTGACCTCCACAGTGCCCCACCAGTGTTTGCAGCCCCAGCCATGCTGGTGGCATGTCAGGGCTTGTGCAGAGTGATGCCACCAAAGTCTCAGTGAATGCCACCAGGTTTGATGGTGACACACAGGTGGTAAGTGGCTTGCAGTGCTGGCACAGCTCCACTGCAGGACCAGATGTTGTTTGTATTGAAGAGTGATGGCAAATTGCGACGGCAGCATCAGGAGGCTGGAGAGAGCTATGGGAGAAATACACGAGGGAAAGAAGTACCTCAAGGAACAAAGATATTCTTGAGGAATGGGTCTGTGAAAATTCTAACCTGGTGAAAAACGTTACTTATTCAACAAGCAGAGTGAAAAAAATCCACAGAGCCCAGACAGTTTTTGTAAAAGACAAGACGTTCGCAGAACTCTGAAAATTCTCCATCAGCCCTAACGACTGTGGAAAAGGAATTGGGAATGGCAGCAATCACAGGAGACAGCAGCTGCCAGCACTGCTGAGTGATATTTACATCAATGTCCTGCCAACAATACCATTACTGGATTATCAGGGTGGATTAAGCCTTTAGCCAATTACCCCGACTGGTAAATTGTAGATTGTCTAGACTTTTTCATGTTCAACAATATGCATGAAGTTTTTCTTTATCGCTACAGCATCACACGATGCTCTTGTGGGGTGTAATCCTGTGCTTCCCCGGGAGGTTCAGGTGAGCCGTGCCTGCAGCTCCAGGTTGCCTTAGTGTGGCCCTGTGCGCAGACAGATTTATTTCAGACAGGATTCTCATAAATTCAGAATGACTTCCAAATTTCTTGACTAGGAGATCAAAGAGGCAAGCATTTGCTTCATACCATCTGGGGAGCTGCTCGACAGGGCAACGCAGTCTGGGGAGGGGGGAGGAGAAGGGAAAAAAGAAAGTCTTGGAGATTATGCCCTCAAAAACAAACTCAAATGCCACCCTCACATTAAAAAGCACTGGTTGGCAGTAACAATTAATTTCTTAACTGAAACCCGCCCAACTGTGTCCAAGTGTTTTAATTTGCCTATTGCTACAATATGCAAGGGAGCTGGCAGTAATGGATTTGCAATTAAAACTAAAACTGGCAAAGAAATCGCAAAGCTGGCAAAAGAGCTAATCTGCAAGCCATGATCACAAGATTACAAAGTGTTTATGAACATGCTAATTACCCGAGCACATCGCTGAGAATGGCTTGTAGGAGAGAACACTGGGTTTGCGTGATCTAAATCCCTGGATCTGCACGGCCAGCGCAGTCGGTGCTCTACCCACTTCCCACAGCTCCCAGGAGCTGGGGAACACAGGGAATTGCTGTGGTCCTATGTGGAAGCAGGAAGAGGGACAAGGGACTGAGAGACTGAGGGTCCCTGTACCCTCCTGCATCACAGCAGGGGAAGCATAGATGGCAACTGCCTCTCAAGCAGGTAAATGCCAGTGGTCACTGTGACTCAACTGGAATATGGAGACCATCAGTGTGAAATTAAAATCAGCCTGAATAAAATAGTACCCTATTTACTTTCATCCTGCTATCCCTGGGCTTTAGAAATAGTTATTCCAGCAGGTCCTGGATATTGCCGGTTGCAGAGCACACGGCCTATGCTGCAGCCTCTGAGAGCAAACAGGCATCTACTGCCACGGGCATGAAACCTTCACAAATTACCTGCAAAGGACAGGATGGGAAGGGAAAAGGGCTTAAAAAGTGATCAAACATCCGTGCAAATAGCTCATAACAGCAAGTGACAGTGGTCAGGGGCACCGTGAAGAGCAAATTTGAACCACAGGAGAGCATTTCAAGGAGAAAACAGAGTGGAAGAGTAGTCCCAGAATAAAGGGCTGCTGGGAAAACTGAGATTCTTTAATATATAGGATTAAGGATTGCCAGTATCCTCAGGGAGGAAATGCAAATGGGGTTCAGACCATTTTTTCCATAAAAATTAGGAATGAGAAAGAATAGACTTTGAAGTT
Source organism: Promerops cafer (assembly GCA_013398275.1). Lineage (NCBI taxonomy): Eukaryota > Metazoa > Chordata > Aves > Passeriformes > Nectariniidae > Promerops > Promerops cafer. Next base: position 3,385,504 of record VZSE01013530.1, read on the forward strand.
CAACATGTTAGCAAATGAAAGCAACAGCAAAGGAGACACAAAGAGAAAGCAAGCCCTGGACGCCTGGAATTATGTCTTAAACACTTGGTATCGAAAGACAGAACCTGAGGTGATGAGGAGACTTCCCTTAATGCCATGCACAGATCCCAGAAAATCTCTAGATTAGAAACTGCCCGAGAAAAAAAGTATTGCACAACCAAGGCAGGATGGAGTACAGCATCCAAATGGATTCTTCTTGTCTTATTCAACCAGACTGGGACGATGAGGCTGCGTGGAGCACAGCAAGGAAGACACGATGGGAATGCCAGGCGGCTCTTGGATGCATGGAGCAGGGAAAGGATTTCTGGAGGTTCTCTTTGCTCTATGACATGGTGGCTGGAGTTGCCATAGAAGGAGCTGACAGACATCTATGGAGATGTCAGAAATCCAACAGGCACCTCTACAGAGATTTGCAGGGTTGGCTGCATTGACAGGCACCGACAGGCACCGACCATTCCCAACACCCTCATGAAAGCCAGGCAGTTAGTCCAGGCTGCACAGAGGTGGTGAAGGACCAGGAGGACACTGTAAGGACACACAGCAATAGTCATTGCTGGGCCTGGCTGAGGATGGATGGTCTTTGTGGTGACTCCCCAGAGGCAACAAGGGTCTCACTCAGATCTGGGAGCTGGCTGGGATGGGCACTTTGTATTTGGCTGACGGTCATTTCAACCTGTGTACTTGGGTAAGGCAATTACAGAGTGAGTTCAACCCATCGTTACAGGTGGCCGTGGAATGCCACGTGTCAGGAAATGGCATCCGACCATCGCTGATGCTGATTAGCGCTATGGAGTTAATTGGTGCTACGGAAAGGGTGGTTCAAGGGAGAAGTGCTTCAAAACTTGGCTTGGAAATTAATTTGTCCATGCCTGCCTCTAACGCACTGTCAAGCAGTTAATGTATCTTCAGATGTGGGGGTAACTGAGTGCAACTTGGGAGTCCATGGCCTAGATGAGATGGTGCATCAGGATAAAGCAGAGGTGAGATCACGTTGGGTCCTTCAGACTATGAACACTGTGGCTCTACAGCTGCTCCTTCCTCAAAGTGAGATGTGTGGACTCTTAAAAGTTTAAAACTTGTAACACAATCACAAAGTCTTCAGTTGTGCTTTTTTTTCCCCCTTCTTTTAAAAATATATTTGGGAGAGACGTTTCCTAACACCGAGAAATTTGGTTAGCTCCTCTGTACTTTTTATCCAGCATCTAAGCCAGGTTCTGCTTCTGCTGGGGTCTGCCATTCTGCCTCTTACAAGGAAAGCCCCAGATACAACTGTTGCCTATTTAAAGTCATCTACAAACCAGTTTAATAAAAGCTGACTGCATCTGCTTCCACGTTATTAGTTCTGCCCCAAAACTCTGTTCCTGGCAACACAATGTTCCACGCTAATGAGCCAAATCTTCCCCTCCCATGGCAGTACTCCTAAACCTCCACACCATTCAGTTCACAAAGTTACCACCCTGTTTTTCCCTCGGGGGAGGGAAGGATTGCAGCTGCAGAGGGGGTTCTTCAAATAATATGAAGGCCAAAGATCTGTGGGAAAATCTGCTCTCAGACAAATAGCACTTGGGGGCATCTGCAGAGAGAACCAGCCCCTCTTTACTTCTGTCTGGGTCCCACGTCCTTCTGGCAGCGGAGTTTTTTATAAACCAGGCTGCCATTAATCCCCTGCCAGTTCCTACACCCTACCATCCTCTGTGGGCAGACAGCACCGAGTGGGAGATAATGCTGCAGGGAAGTGGCGTTTACTTCAGCTGGATTTTGTGGCCTCTTAGGAGAGTTTCGACTCGGGGCAGTTATTTCTCACCCGCACCTGCTGCAAAAAGGAGGGATTTGGTGCAGACCAGGGCAACTTTTCTCAGCTCCTTTTCCAGTGAATTTTCACCCATTCTTGCCAATTTTCTTCCTGCAGCACTGAGCGTGAGATAAACAGTGATGCGAGGTTATCGCGCTGGAGTGATGCTGCCCAGATTAAAGGGAAATCAGATAACTCATTACCTAACTGAAACTCGCTGCTAGACTTTTAGAGAGAAGCGATAACATCTGAGAGCTGGAGGACTCTGCTGCCCTGGCAGACACCCTACAGCACCCCAGCTGAGCAGGGGGGGCTGCGCCCCGGCTCTCCCGCCTGGCTGCCTCCGCACCTGGGACAGGGAGATGCCTAAGGATGTGGAGATGCCAGGACGCAGAGACGCAGATGCCCAGGATGATGAGAGGCAGAGATGCCCAGGATGCAAAGATGTCCAGGACAGATATTCAGAGATGCCCAGGATGCAGAGACACAGAGATACCTGGGATACAGAGATGCAGAAATGCCCAGGATGCAAAGAAGCAAGGCAGAGCCCCAGCCACCACAAACACATGTGGTTTTGGCCTCCACACACTCACACCTGGAGCCTCCAGCGAGGAAAATTTAGGCTTAGAAGCTGACACGGGCACAATTGATGGCTTTCACATTCTACACGTGTGCTTGCAAAAGCCATCTTTGCCCTGTTGTGCCGAGTTTCCTTGTGATTCTAAAAGTTGGACTGAACTCATCTTACCGCCTCCTCTCTTGCTTTCTGCTATAAACCTTTCTGCACTCCATGCGACAGCAGCATCTCCCTGGAAAAGTTTTCATCCACTTCAGACTTTGCCTCAAGCCATTAACTGACAAACTGGCAGCGAACTACTGTTAAATGATTTCCTAGAGATTACTGTTTAAGTAAAAAAGGTTCCAAGATAAATAGACTGATTCTTCATGACAAAGAATTTGAATTATGCATCCAGAGGTATGGTACATGTGTCCAAAAGCTACGCTGTGTGATCCTGGAGGCTGTTCTCATCACCATATTACAAGTGGGTAAATAAATGACATTTGTTCCTGGTTTAATAACAAGCATTTGTGTGTCGTGTGTATTTCAGACGTGTTGGACCATGCCATCATTGTTGCCATCCAGCTAATGCCACTCTATGCAATTATCGTTTAGGCTGAGAAGGTGATTTGTTTTTAAAGCAAGATGCCAGTTGCCTTGAAGGAGTTGTGGTCTTAGGGCCACCTGCAACTTTCTAAAAGATTATGGAATCTCAATTTGTTTAATATCTTGAAGTAAGTGGTCTAATAAGCAGCACAGCTTACTCTTTTAGGCTAGTCCTTCTCTGATTGTTTCTGAAACATCCCCTCTTGCAGCAGCCTGTTATGTTTTGTTTCAGTATTGACATTGCTGTGCTCTCCAAGCATCACTTACACATGAAACGATAAAGCTCCACAATGCTCCTGGGGAAACTGAGTCACAGAAAAACAAGCTCCTGTGGGACTGGGAGCTGAAGCCGGGACAAAACCACGCTTCCTCTGCCATGGCCACGCACGGCAGTTACAAGACTATCCGGTTCCTCTGCTATAAAACTTGGTAACATGCCTCACTTCTTACCTGATTTTGAGAACATCCTGTGTTAACACATAAACAACTGGTGCTACTCATGTCTGTTTGTTTGGCTATTTACACTGTCTGCCACAGCACCTGGTGCTCTCTGGTAAGAGGATCGCTCGGCTCCCATATCAAACGAGCTCCTGGGGCACAGCAGGAGAGAGGCAGCTCCTGCCCACGGAAACAGCAACATGCCCACCCCACAGCCAGGCATTTACCACTGGTTTCAGCAGGAAATTCGGATGAAGAGTGATGCTTTTGGATACGGGAGCTGATCTTTCAGGGATTCACTGCAGCCTGCCTCATCCATCAGTATGCATTTATAAGCAGATCCATGAGCTAGATCTGTACAAATAGTGTATTGTAATTTGAAAGCATTCCATTTTGCAAAGTTTGAATACATGCATGTAGTTATATACAAGTTCCAGTAAATGTCAATAGCCAAACAATTGGCACTAACATATCAGGTAATTTTCTGTACTCTTGAATCAAGAAATTAAACTTTCTCTACAACAGCTCTTGCATTCAAGTGCTGTCAGAAGTCCCAGTCAGGAACATTTGGTGCTTTTACCTGAATTCTGCTCCTAGCAGAAAAACCCGAGCTCACCAGAATAGTAAAAAACTGACGTTGCCCCCCAAATAACCCCATTTTCAGCCACCCAATAAATTATGGAAAAGAGAAAAGGGCTTAAGCATGATGCCAGCTTCAAGCCAGAAGCATTAAAATTTTTTAGCTTTTCCTAAACACCACTGTCTGTTGCATTATAAAGAGCAGGATGCCAAAAGGAGCAAAAATTTCTCAGCCCTCGGTTGGAAAGAGATCCTTCAATTACTGATGACTTCATATAGAAATTAATGCATTTACACTATAAAACTATTGCCTTGTCTAGGTGTTCCCATGTCCCCTAGTCCAGCTGTTCTAGGGACCTAAATTAGCAACAGCAAACCCACTTCTGTGATATCATTTTTACAGCATTTGATTCTTCAGAATTGTTAACAGCCTCCAAGAAATCAACTGACCAAGGTAAAAACTGGAGAGTCTGTTTAGAACTGTTAGGTCTTAGAGCAGGACCCCCACCCAGGACAAGGGACAAGAGCTGCCCTGCAGTTAAAACAACCTGGAACAACTGCACATCTCCCTGTAAATCCCTCGGAGTTGCATTGCTGGGCGAGTTTGCGTCCTGCCCCACAACAACCAGAGCTACATCTGATTTGAATGAAACTTCAGACTTCATGATTTTCATGCCAACTATTTCAGAAGCAATGTCATTTTCTTCAACACCCTGTTATTTCACTCGCCATCTCCACAGATTTTGCTCCAGTTCCAGAAGCAAACTTATTTTGAGGATACAGACTGTTTCCAAGTGGTTTTAGAAGGGCCACACACTTAAAATCCAGGACAGACTTAAACCACAGACTTCAGCAACCCTCAAGTGAAGGTGTGCATCTCCAGCACCATCATATTACTTATAAAAGAAAAATGCAAACAAGAGATCAGCGCTGAAGATTCCAACGTTTTTCAGAAAACTATCCCTATAGTAATGCTTTCAAACAAATAACAAGAGAAAACCGAAACACAACAGCAATAAAACCAAATCTGATGAGCTCTTCAAAAAGATCTCGAGCGATATCAGCTGGCAGGACTCTGTTGTCTATCCCAGAGCTACGCAGTCGATCCCAGCCAGGGCTTTGCTGCGATCCCAGCGAAGGCAGGAGGCTGCAGCCTTTCATATTCCAAAACAAAAGCCAAGTTCTGATCGCTGGGACAAGGAAGAAATTTTTTGTTTTGGATACATTACTGTGTAATTACTGCAGATTTCATTTACTTTCTTTTGAATACTACACCAGATACAAAGGCTGTATAGATGTGGTAGCTTCTTGTGTTATTATCTAATGCTCTAGGTTTACATTTTCACAGTTGGTTCCCCAAAATACTGGGGATGTGTGTGTCGATTGAAGGAAAAAAACATATATTTCCCTGCTGGGAGACAGGGAAATACAACTGATATTGTCAACCCCTGTCAAACTGATAGCAAGGAAAGAGTTTCACACAAAATCAGAAAAAAAAAAAAAAAAAAA
>VZSE01013530.1:3391034-3401272 GCA_013398275.1 Promerops cafer
AAAAAAAAAAAAAAAAAAAGTAATGTACTCATTTTCTCAGTAAGATCAGGGTAAGAAAAACGGGAATAAGATCAGAAATTAATGCCCCTGGGTAAAGGACTATCCATGGGATGAGATGTAAAATTCCATAAAGCACAAATGCTGCTAATATTCAAAAGTCAAAGCTTTCTGTGGGTGTGCATGCATAAAGATGTCAACACAACTATTTCATGATCACCAAAATTTCTACTAGCCTGCATCCTCTCCGAATGGCTATTTTTAGGACCTGGCCTTTCATGTGGTATAATGATGTGGATTTTACAAGAGCATTTATAATGTGTTTCATATGGTGTACAGTCCTGGAGAAATTGCTTTGTATCAGAGAAAGTCAAACAAAAAGGTTTGGATGTTTATTTAATTTTTTAAAAATTTTATTTCTTATTTTATGTTATTGCTTCTGGTTTCAATTTTGGGTTAATATGCATATTTAATTTATCCATTTATTTAATTTATCTAAGCACTCCAAGGAATACTCAGCACAGCATGATGCAATCTTCCAAAACATCACTTCGATTTCTATATCCATATATTTTTTTGGATGGTGAGATTCCAAATCTGGCAATGCCACAGTCTGTAGGGTATAGCAAGAAGCCAAAGCTCAAAGGCCAATTTTTGACCTGGGGTTTGGTGGTGTCAGGGGTTGTGCTGCATCTCCCACTTAGAATCCAAAGACAACAACTCCTCCTCACTATCCTGACTCCCACACCAGTAACTTCAGGGCAGCAGCACGTAACGAGAATCACCTCATCAGCCTCTCCATGCTAAGAACAACAAATTTTCATGTGGTAGATCTCACAATGGTTTATTTCCTAAACATGAAAGCAATCTCCACAGTGCCATATCCTCAGTGTCAGAATAAAAATTCCACATTTCTGATCCTTTCCGAGCATTTTGCTGCAGAGTCTCTTCCCGGTGGCTCAAAGAGTCTTTTCCCAAGTGCCTTTATAATCACAGCCCCCTTGCACCCAGTCAAACACACTTCATGACCTTGGGCTTTCACATTTTACTTTTGTGTGGGTCCCATCAGAGCAGAACCTCAGTTTACGCTCATGTACGCTACTCCTCAGAGCAAACCACAGCAGAAAACAAATTCAACATAGAGCAGACAAGACGAATCACTTAAAAAAAAAAAAAAAAAAAGGTCTTTTTTTGGTCAGTCTGTGATTACTATGTAGCTCTTCAAGGCAGACGTGTACTTTGTATATTACAGTTCCAGATTTTCAATGGAACAAAGGAGATACTGTTGAGACTTTTTTTGCCTATCATTTAATCAAATGCAAAGTTGTTATAACCAGAGGGGAAAAGTGCTCTAGATTCTAGTATCCAGTTTTACTTTGGTTTCAAAAACTTACCACAGCATTGTTGAGTTTATTGTTTTCTTTCACAAAATACTAATTTCGGGACCCTGTGAAACACAATGAAGCAGATTCTTTTCATGGCAGCTGAGCTGTGTTTAGCACAGAGGTGGTGAATGGGAGAGGAGCAGTGGTTTGAAGTCACTTTGGTGACCTCTTGCCCAGCACCTCCAGCCAGCAGGATGCTCTGGTTGGGGACAGCTGATTTCATCAGGTTTTGCTAACCCTTTCACTGACCAAGTGTCCTACTTTCTCCATGAAGCCACTTCACAGAGTGGGTGGTGGTGGAAGAGTTCTTCATTGGGAATGGTCATAAACAGCGTGTCCAGAGAAAGGCAATGGAGCTGATGAAGGGTCTGGAGCACAAGTCTGATGAGGAGCAGCTGAGGGAGCTGGTGGATGCTCAGGGGGCACCTCCTTGCTGTCTAAAACTACCTGAAAGGAGCGTAGAGCCAGAGGGGCCTTCAGTCTTTTCTCCCAAGTAAGAGGCAATAGGATGAGGCAATGGCCTCAAGTTGCACCAGGGGGACATTCAGGTGGGATGGCAGGGAACATTTCTTCACTGAAGAAGCTGACAAGCCCTGGCGTAGGCCGTTCAGGGAAGTGGTGGAGTCACTATTCCTGAAGAGATTTAGAAGATGTGTAGATGTGGCACCTGGGGACATGTTTCAGTGGTAGCCTTGCCAGTGCTGGGTTAAAGGTTAGATTCAATGATCTTAGAGGGCTTTTCCAGCACAAATGACTTTATGATCCTATATTATCAAGACTCAAAGGCAGAACCCAGTGACAGAGCAGTGCTAAGTTGCTTTGTAAGGAGGTGAAGGTAAGAGCTGTTTGTCCAAGATAACTGACCAAGAAAAAGATCCTGCTGTAATCAAGCCTTAGAGGCACATGGTGTGGCAAACCCCTCCTTTATGAAACCAAGTCAGTGGGTCTGTGAGCCACCAGCATGTGCTGAACTGGCAGTCTCATGGTGAGAACAAGACCTTGGTTGATGTTCACAAAGGGTTTAGCCCAGACTTTGCAAGTTCTTTGGACATTCACCCCATGAAACACACACACTGCCTGGGGCCTGGAGAGAGCTGTGCCCTCTCAGACAGACCACTGGACAAGCCAGCAGACAGAACAGGCACCTGGTCTTTACTGATTCAGCCGGATTAAAACTGGAAACGAGGAAGTGAACAGCTCTGTATCCTGTATCCAACCCTCTGAGTCACCGTTCGCCTACCAAACCTTTGTTTCATCCTCCAGACACAGAGACTAATGAGCAAGTATCTTGTTATAGCCTATTTTTTTAAAGAGAGATTCAAAGAACAGCACATGAAAGAGCCTAGAGGGGGGACTCACACATCCCCGCTTGGCACCAGCCCGGGATTTGATCAAGCTGAGAAGCTTTCCCTGCTGCAGTGGCTCTGCAAAGAAATCAGGAAGCAACTTGTACCTACTCTCCTATTGCTGTGCCCTCCACCCACCATTGGTAAATGATGAGGTAAGAGCATGTGCACATCAGGCTGGCAGAGATGCTGACATAAGCCATCTCCTGGCTCCCCGAGCAGTGAGGTGGAATGGCAAAGGCATGGGAAACCAAGGGCCCTGAGCAACCCAGTCTAGTGGCTGGTATCCCTGCCCACGGCAGGGGGTTGGGATGTGATGATCTTAAAGGCCCCTTTCAACTCAAATTATTTCACGTTTCTCTGAAATGAGCAGCAAACAGGAGAGGGAGCTGCAGCAGCTGCGGCCAAAGCCTCGGAGAGGTGGGATAAAGAGAAGCTCCCACAGTGGCCATGCCTTCAAAAAGACAGTTCTGGCACTTCATCCCTCTTCAAATCAATGGAACAGACAGGGGAAGATAATCTTTCAGGATTTGTTGAAGAAATTGTGACTCACACATGGTGCAGGAGATTTTAGTAAATGAAGAGCAGCACGTGCCTGACTATTGTTCACCCAAACCCGCTCTGTCCAGCACAACCTCCCTGTGAGAGCAACGATGCTCACAAGTGCTCAGGTCCTCCCTCACCTTCTCTGTGGTGAATTGGCAAGGGGGCTCAAAGGCCAGCCCATAGGAAACAAAGACTAAATTTGGTCAATGAGTCATGGCCAGAAGGCAGATAAAGAACTGCAGATGTGAAATTAATGGCAAGCTGTAGATGCTTCCTCAAAACTGTTGATGTTTCTCAGCACTAGGCTCTGCTCTGCCCGTAACCACCATACCATGTACACACAGACACACACAGTCCACACCAGATTGCCATCTTAGGTGTGCAGCTCACACCAGCCCATATCCCATAATCCTGCTTCCCTTGCAGATCACGCTACAGATAGAGAGGGTTCAGCCTGTGATTAGGATCTGGCCCTATGCAGAAGATCTCTGAAGCAGGCAAGAGAGTCATCCCTCCGGAGCCAGCAATGTCTGTTTAGTCAGAGGAAGACACGCGGTGTTACTGGACTGGGTACCTCACGAGAGCAAATGCCAGCACACCCCACTGCATGGGTTAGCCAGGGATTTCACCCCAGTGCAGGAATTTAATGGTGCCAACAGTCATGGCATGAGAGGGACTGCAAGCTGTGAGGCAACACACGAGTGAGCACATTGCAGAGCCCCTCCTGCTCCCCCTTCTCTCAGTTACAGCTTTGGATACCAGACCAGCTCTGCACTTTTCATCTTGGACAGGCCATGTGCCACTCAAACCCAAATCACTTTGTTCTTCAGAGTTAAAATTTCAAAACCACTAATCATTAACATGGATGAGCTTTGGGAACTTGAGCTGATGTTAAGTTCTTGCTTTTCTCTCCAGATTCTCAACCGGTCAAGCCAATAATATTTCACACACAGCACTGGGAGGAAATTTGCAGGAACAGTGCCTTTACCGTACATATCTCATAGCAACTCCCCGCCAACAAAGCATCCCATGCCTGGGAAGCCAGTTCCAGGGTAGCCTGTGAAGGAATCCCAGTGGGAGACCAGATATTGTTGAACTGTCTGAATCACGTGCACACTTATTCACATGCATAGATTTACATAAAACTTGCTTTTGTTTCCCTGCGACATTTTTCTTTCTCTTTTTTTCATTCCAAACAATTTTAAAAATAAGGTTATATTAGACCACACACATCCAGTGCTGTATCATGTCGCTGCTTCTTAAGCAGAACTCTCTAATTTATTTCAAAGGGAAGTTCTGCTTCAAAATTGAGGGTGTGATATGAACTCAGAAATTAACACAAGAATTTTCCTTGGGGGAAACCAAGACTGAATCAGACATGCAATAAATGACCTTGTAAGCCCTGTGCCTTGGTACATCCACGTGTTCAAAACTGCGCTTTAACATAAAACACTATTTTCACCATTATCAAGCTAGGTAGAAGCTAGGATTTGCTTTGGTCAGGAGGGAACAAATTACTCATCTGTCTGTCTGCCAGGAGGTCCATCAACAGCCACCGGGCTCCTAACGCTCTCTGCCGGGAATGTAACAATTCACAAGGACAGGGAACCACCCCGGCGAGGTCCTGCAGTGCAAGCCCGGCTGCCAGGGAGCCTGGCTGGGATGCTGCTCTCCCACAGCAGCAGGCACTGCTGGGAACACACAGAGCTACTGTTGGCTTCCAGCTGCCTTCCCTCCTCCCTCCACACACAACATCTGGAGAGGGATGCAGCAGTCCTCTCACGGCGACAAATCCCCATCACACGGTGACTCCGGGGAGTTTTCCCACTGGTTTCAACAAGATCAGAACTCAACACAGGAAAAAGCAATACTAAACTATTGCCCTGACAGTGCAAGTCAGGACAGAGAGGCAGAGAAACAGCTGAGCTGCAGATTTCCTTCCGCCAGCTGCTGTGGGGGCCACAGTCTCCTCCTGCAGAGGGATGGAGCAGCCTTGGGGAAGGGGATGCAGCAGAAGCAGCCATGTCCTGGGGCTCAGCTGCTGCTGCTTCAGCTTCTGTCCAGTGAAGAGCAGCCCTAGATTGTAGCTCCGTGCTTTGACCTCGTGTCAGACATTTGGGCCCTGTGGCCCCAGGCCAGCAGTAACTGCACTTTCATCTTGCCCTGCCCAAGGGGACATTTCATACCCTCTGAACAAGCTCAAGGAACCCAGCAGACCACGGGGATCAGGCTCTGAATAGTCACAGTATTTGTGAGTCCTGCTGTCTTATTTGGGGACTTCAGCTGTGCAGGGCTTGGGGAGGTACCCCTACTCTTCTGCTGCCATGTAAGCTCTGGTTTGACAACTTAGTAATTAAGAAAATGAGGTAGTGTCTGTTTTCCAAAGAAAAAGAGGCTCTTGCACTTCTGTTTCTCACACAGTCCAGTGCCTCAGCTTTACATATAGAACATTTTAATCCTGCCTTTGCACTCCTCACACACTCACCAAACACATCAGAAGTGCACAGAAGGTGTGAGGAAGTTCCCTGAAATCTCTCCCATCAACTAGAGCAAGGAGAACTCGTGCCCTATATATAGGGCAGCATAGCTCATTCCCCTATTTTATAAACCTATTTACAAAAAGAACTTAAAGGAACTTACAAGAGCTCCTTTTACCATTTAACTACCACATAGTACAAGATATAACAATGTTCAGAAAACCCCCTCAGGTCTAAACTCAATTATACAACTGTAGCAAGAAAAATATTTTAATCTGATCAAAGTGTTAACATGTTTGACCATGTCTGACCTCTAATGTTTGTAACCACCTAAAAGGCTGCTGTTCTTACTAAGGATGTACCTTAATTTGATTTAAAGTCATTTGTACTATTTAAAAAAGGATATAGTTTTATGATTTTATATTTAATTTAGAAAAACAGTTCCTCAAATTGTTCATATTCTTTGGAAGTTTCTTGCAGATTTTTAACCCATTAGTCTCATGTATTTCACTCTGGGACTTTCCATAAGATGGGATAAAGCGGAGCCTTGAACGACCACACGCACACCACCTGAGAGCCAGGTGAGAGATGGCTCTCCTGGGGCCTTGCAGAGCTGTCAGAATTTCAGATGCACACACAGGCTACGCCAAGGGTGCTCTTAAACACCCTCGACTGAGTGTGCCCTCCCCAGCCCGGCAGCTGGTGGGGTTCACAGCTCCCAGAACAAGGGACACCTGGGCTCAGCCCCCTGCCTTGTCCTCAGCTCCAGAACTGGCACCCTCACCCTGCCCACGCCCCCAGCAACAGCTCTACTGCCAGTCCAGGAAACCTGTGCCTGCCCAAACCAGCAGCACTCCAGCTGAATCATCCCACACTGGCATTTGCCACCCTCAGCCAAGGAGGGCCACCCTGCTGCGGGGAGCTCCTGCCACCCCCTCTGCTGCTGGCCCTCCAGGGACCATCAGCTGGGCTTGGCCTGGCTGCTGATGGCAAGTACCCAGCCATCTTCAGAGCATCACTCTGGAGCAGCAGCAGAGCACGTAAATAACACGGTTGGGTGTGTTTTGGTAAAAAGAGGCAATTTTGGCTGGGAGATGTGGGGACCCGAGCAGGATGCTCGGGTGAGCAGCGTAACAGTTAGCGGCTACAAACACCTTGAGGGAAACAAAGCAAAAGTGGTGCTGCTGACAAAATCAGAAAGAAAATAGGAAAGCAGCACCCCGGTACTGCTGGTAGCAACACACCCAGCCAGGCAGGCGCTGGAGCCAGTCCAGAGCCACTTGCAGCTCCCTCACAGGGTTCGTGGGGAGCCCACCGAAAAAAATGTGGTTTCACAGAGCGTTGCAGGGCAGGGGTTCAGCCCCAGCCTCGATGCCGGCTGCTCTGTATCTTTCAGAGTTATACTCCATTTTCAATCAGGTAAATTACTGTTTTCAATGTAAAGCGCCGACAGTTTGCCAAAGTACTCCTGGTTTAATTTTTTAATTGATTTTTTTTTTTTTGAAGATTCTAAAATTAATCCTACTTGCAAACAACTGTTTCCAGGAAGCCTCATTAACCAAAATACAATCTCCACTATCACATGCACGCATGATTGTGATACATAATCCTATTCACTCACACAACCCTCCTCCCTGACTCTACTTGTGCTAAAGTGTTAATTAAACACACTTTTATGGATGGTTAAGTATCTGCAATCTTCGGTCACAGATCTGACCTCCTCAATTATTGGAAGCAGCCACCAGATTATAGCCCACACTTTGCATAATGTACACAGCAGCAATAAATCTATATGAGAGCAATCCATAATTTACCATGATAATCTTCGCACAGTCAATAGAAATATAAGACAAAACTGCCCAGAATAATATATTGAAATAGTTACTGTAATAAGTTGAAAAACCACAAGACCAGTCTTCACCTGAGGAAGAAATCTTCCCCAGTCTGCTAGGTAACAGATTTTTAACTGAAAACTTCAAATCAGCTCTTCATAAACCACGGCAGGATCCAAACAGGCCTAAAGGAAGCTGTTTAAGGCACTGGATGATTTTGGTGGCTCTCAAGGTGATGGGATCATTCCTTCTCTGTTATTTGTGTCTTCTCCCCTTCAAGTTCCACACAATATATTTGCTCCTGTCTGCTGCTCTGACAGCAACCACTTGGATTTTATTCTGTTATCAAGGGAAAAGGTGATTCCTAAACAACAATCTACAGCCTAGCTGCTGATAAATAGGCTATTGCACTTAGCTCCCCATCTAGGAAGAGTTTAAGACTAAAAGAAATATTCCACCATAGCAAAAAGATGCTGGACTAATGTAACTCTGGACTTATCCAGATTCTATCTCAGGGAGCAAATTAAGTGTGTTTACATAAGTTAAATTTAAAAGTATTTAAAGTTTATCAGGAAGAAAACAGCTTAATATTTTGGGGAATGAGGGGGATAGCTGGTACCTGCTTAAGGTGGGAAGCACCAGAAGAAATGCTTATTTGGGTTACAACAACATAAGTTGGCCCTGCCCTGCAAACACATTTTTTCTTGCTGTAAACTGAAGGAAGATTTAAAAATTTAGGGATAGATCCTCGATATCTGCAAACTTCAGTAAAGTTCCAGCAGTCTGCAGCCAGGAAAACTGAATCCCCCAGGAAAAGCTGTGTGGGGTACAGGCAGGCTCTTGCAGCGACCCGTCTCCTGCTACCCAGGCCAGCTGGGTCAGGTGTGAGGGTACGGCACTGATTCCCACAAATAATTCTGAGTTTCATATTCCACAATCCATCAGTTTTTCATAACACCAGTTTTACATCCTACCCCTCTTGTGAACAAATGACCGGAATTAAGGACAGGTTTACACATTCTTTTAAACTTTATCCCTTTAAAGATTAAAACCTGAACCTGAAATAAACCAAATTACGTTCTGTCTTCACTTGCTGATGGCTAATGCAGAACAAGGTCTGAAACAAATGCAGGAGTGACACCAGCATCAACTGTCTGCTGCAATGACAGGACATTATTTTCTGAAGTTCTGATCGAGATGCTGATGGGAGAAGACAGCTTTTGTAAAGAAGACTTTAGTTTAATCATTCAGATAGCAAAACTTAGAAACATGAGAACATACAGAATTACTAAAGCTGATTTAAACTGAGAGGGAAAAACTTTTCAGGAAGAAGATGGGAACAGTTCTCCAGCAGCACAAAGCCTTTTCCTAAAAACCTCTATTGCCATTTTAGAAGCACAAGATCCTTTTTCTGGGCCATCATCCACAACAGGGCCCTAACACACAGCACACCAGAACCTGGCTGTTTTACAGGCAGACTCAAGCTCAGCTGCAGGACATATCCCTGAACACAAACACAAAGACCAGGAGCTGCCCCGTCCAAAGCCCGTGACCCAGAAAAAGGAAGGGACATTCTTCCATGAGATATTAGGATTCAACTGCCAGAAGAGTAAAGCCAAACCTAGAGGACGAGGAGACTGGAAAAGCAACTCGTCCAGCAAATTCAGAGCGAAGCAGGCGCTTCCTGCCGAGCATCTCTCCCCTTCTCACTGCTTTTCCTTTTGGCTTGGACAGAACAGTGTCCAGGTATTTCAGAAACTGGGCTCTGATTTGTCAGAAAAAAAACGTGTGTAGGTGCCTGCACGATACCTGCAACATACTTCAGCAGTGACAGAGGCCACAGAACTTCTCCACAAGGAGAGGAGGAACTCACCAGAGGTGACATAGATCCATTGGGCAGATACGGATCTGAGAGCATCAGGAAAGGGTAACCAGAATAGGCCGATCCTTTATACATCCCTGGGTCCTGATGTTTCATACCTGCTGAAATCAAAGTTCCCTGTCAAAGTTTGTCTTATGACAGGTGACTCCTCTGCCTGTCGGAGGCCCCCAAAGAGGTTACAGCATGTTGTGGGAGCCTTTTTGTCCCATACTCCTCAGAGAAGGTGTTGAGGAGTGCCAGGGTCCCCCATGGGAGCAGACTCCCACAGTGGGGTCACTGGGAAGCCTCGGTGCTGTCAGGAGCAGCTTTCCCGGCAGGGGCTGTGGTGACCAGGCTGGCATCCCTCACTCCCTGGGGTGTCAGGGTGATGGGCTGGGGAACCGGGGGGTCAAGCACCAGACGCGGCGCACTGGGGAAGACCAACGGGAACCGGGAATGGGGAGACGGGGACACACCGAAACACGCGGAGGTTGCTGTGACTAACCATCATCCATGTGGTCCGGGAGCTTCTCCTGGTACACCCTCTGCGGATCCTGCACTCGCCGGAGGGCCTGCACGGGNGGCGGCGGCGGCCGGGCTGCCGCTGCCTTCGGACTCGTTCACCAGCGAGGACTTGAGGTCGGCCAGGTCGCGCTCGGTGAAGGCATTCTCGGGGATTTTCTCCTCCTGCTCGCCCTCGTCCTTGAAGGCCAGCATCTCGTCCGTGGCGCCCAGGTCGTCCCCGCCGCCGCTGCCCAGCTGCGGCATTTTCCTCCCGCCGCTCCCTCCCCGCC
>VZSE01013530.1:3401430-3425448 GCA_013398275.1 Promerops cafer
TTTTCTTTTTAAAGTTTTTTCCTCCTTTCCTTTTAACTTTTAAACTTTTTTCCCCTTTAATTTTGTTCCCCTTTCCAAATTCCCTTTAAATCTTTCCTAAAAAAAAAAAAAAATTAGAATTGCTTTTCCCTCGTCACTCTTTTCTTTGCCCCCCCTTCTTCCCTCCCCGCTCCGGCGGCTCGCGGGGGGCTCGGCAGGCTGCGGGCGGGCAGGCGTCGCGGGATGCCGGGCTCCACGGGCCCCCCCNCACGGGGGCACGGACACACAGACACAGACAGAGGCGCGCACACGCGTATGAGCACACAGAGGCACACACGGACACGCACACTGACACACACGCTGCGACGCCACGTCCCTGCATTAAAGGCACAGCCAGCCCGACGCCGTCTCCCCGACCGCGGGGTGACCCCCTCCCGGCCCGGCCGCGGGGGTGGGGGGCTGTAGGGGTGCGGGGTGGCCCGAGGTGGGCAGCACCGGAGGCTTGGTGCAGCCCCGGGTGTGTGTGCACATCTGTGACACACACGGGTATGCACACGCATCTCTGCTCGCACATCTGCACACACCTGTGCCTACCTGTGTGCACACATGCCTGCACATACGGACATGCCTGCACACATCTGAGCACACACGCACACGCCCCGTGCACATCTGTGCCCATCCACCGTCCTGCACACACTTGTGTGCTCACACATCCGCACCCGCACCCGCTCGCCTGCACCCGCTCCTGCGTGCCCACGGCTGAGCACGCACCTGCGCGGGTCGGTGCTTGCTGACGGGCACCCAGCTGCAGCGCACATCTCACACACAGCCGCACATACGTGTGTGTGCACATACGTGTCAGGGTCTGCACCGCCCCACACACGTCCCTGCAGCGGCGTGGGTGTACAGCTACCCACACACCTGTGTACACACGCAGCACGCACACACGAGCACTCACACAGCAGCACACGGCAGCGGGATCCACACAGCCCCAGATACATCAGCACAAAAGAACACGTAACTGCGCACATCAGCACGCACAGCTACACATCTGGCACGCACAGACATCTGTACACACACATCTGCACACACAAACATCTGCACGCTCGCGTTCACCTATGAATCTGCAAGCACAGATCAGCAGCACATGACTAAACACCGAGGACAGAAGGCCGTACATGGTACTGCTGACACACAGCAGCACGTGTGTGTGCGCACACGGGGACATCAGGACATGTATGTGTGCACAGGCAGACAGGCCTGAACAGACACACTGTGTAAGAGATCAGGATGTGCATGCGTGCACACAGACACACCTCGGCACGTGTATGTGTGCGCTGGAACTCATCGGTGTGTGTACGAGCACACACTGCAGCGCCAGGGCTCGTATGTGTGCACCGATGGACAGACGTGAACACACGTGTACACACACACACACACACACACACACACACACCGAGACTCAGCAGGGCACGCATGTCCGAGCACAGGCACACACAGCACACGTGTACCCCCCACACGCCCACAGCAGCTGCCCATTCCCAGCTGCGGGTGCAGACACACCCGTGTCACACGTGGGTGCCACCGGCCACCTGCCGTGCGCAGCCGGGCACGGGCGGCGCTCCCGCCACCGCGCCCCTTCGGAGCACAGACGTGACGTGGGGTGGCCGAAAATTATTAGTTTTCCTGCCTGGCCCCGAGGGTCAGGAAACAAGAAATTACCATCTTCGCAGCCCATTTCGAAGGCACTAGACACTTGTGTGTCGGCGTCGGAGGGTTTTTTAAGCAGTTCCCATGGAAAAGGAAACTCCCCATCTCTTCTGATCACACACGACAGGTCTTGTGCATGTCTCCAGTAGCTTAAAACAACACACCGATATTTATTTTCCTTAATTAAGATTGCATAAGATAGCCCTGGGTCCTGGAGACTTTGCTACAGACTGTAATGACGCCATGTAAATTGTTTTTTATGACCCAATATACAGCATATTGTCACATTCAGCCCTTGAATAGGAAGCTAAAAATCTTGGTCCCTATTTTTCTTGTTAATTAGGGTATTATTACTAGGGATATAATCTCATTACTTTTTGGGGAGGAGAAGAACTAGTTGGAGCCACTTTGAAAAGTACTTGAATATATTTAAATCGAGCAAAATCTGTCTTTCTGCTAATTGCTGATTTTGCATGACATAGAATTATTGTTCTGATTTTGGGGCACAGTTGATGCCGGGCTAAAGAAGATGGGAGAGGGGAAGGATGCTGTTTGCTTTTTTCCTGCTCAGTTTTCTCCTCCAAATGAATGAGCTGCCCCATAGGAAACTCCTCTGGCAAATTTCCATTCTTTTAAACATCCCCAAAATAAAACAAGATGCAGCCACTTTGAGGAATAATCATTTGAATGAAATATTTGCTACTTTAAGATTTTTTTCCTTCTTCTTTCAGATGATCCTCTTGTTTTGCATGTGAAAAAAATCGTCTGAGATTTACAGCCCTCCCAAATGGAGATAAAGCCTTGGCAATGAGTTGGAAACCTGTTGTAATCTGTGATCCAGGAAACAAAGAGCCTCATTAATGCAGAGACTTTGGTGAGCCTTTGATGTTAGCTAGCATAGCATTCACTCTCAGTTCCATTTGCATTTAAACATTCATAAAAACATCATCTCTGCTTCCTTTGCCTTAAGCAATTTAGGAGTAAAGTATAGCTTCTATTTAAAGAAACCCACTGTGGTGAGGCTTAGAATACAAATATCACATAATCTTCAGTAGAGCAAATATTTTATCCTACATTTCTGGTGGGCACATTTAATAATATTATATGTAAGACCCAAAATAAAACATCCATCTTATTTTCATTAACCTTACACCACATATTCGAGTCAAAAGAGAAAACAGGCCCTGTTAATTCTAAATATACTACATACTAATTTGTGGAAGGAAGAGAATCCACAGGATTTTACATTATTGACAAGAGCTGAATTTTTGAAAACTGCATGCCTACAGCAAGGTGCCTAAATCTGTATTTAGTATTTAGGCACACAACACGTAAAACTGTGAACAAGGTCAGGTGTATATATATATGTATATGTGTGTGTTTCTGGACTGCAGAATCTACATCCTGGTTTGAAAATGGAATAGAAAAAGACTTTTTGTTTTATTTTAATTTTTATTTTTAACAGAATCATAGAAGTAAAACACAAAAAACCCCAATCAAACAAAAAAAAAAAACCACCCAAAAATCAAAAAACAAAACCCCCCAAAACCAAAAAACCAAACCCCCAAAACCCAAAAAACCCCAATCAAACAAAAAAAAAAAACCACCCAAAAATCAAAAAACAAAACCCCCCAAAACCAAAAAACCAAACCCCCAAAACCCAAAAAACACTCCCCCAAAAATCCTAACGTGAAGATTTTTTTCCAAGAGAAGGCACTGTTGCTCCCAGATGGCATCTTGAGGGAATGGCAGTATGTGGGGAATTTGGGGACTCACTTAGACAGCACAGGCCTGTCCATCTTATTATCTTCATAAGTATTATTCCCCAACACACCTAGGGGAAGTGGAACAGTATAAAAAATACTGTAGTTGGCTTGTCTTGATATTTGGAAATATTCAGCTGGGGTTGTCCATGTTTTCTGTACCCTTAAAAATAACTGAGCAACGGAAATTGATCCCGTGTCACATTGGGAGTTCTTGATTTTCCCCCTCTTATGAGCAAATACAAGGAAATCTTTAAGTTTGGTGCCGTGAGTCAGTGCAGCCTGACTGGTGTTTGAAGCATTATAAGCAAGTTTCCTATATGATGAATATCCAAAATTAAAAACTGAAATGGAAAACACTTAAAACCAACTTTACCTTGGATAAAATATTTCTGGAGCTGGATCAAAGGGGAAAAAAAAGCCTGGCTTACTTGTCAGATCATATCTGCACTGAACTTCAAGGTTTGATTTGTATTATTTACATGGAAAAGGTCCCAAGAAACCAATTTGGCACTAAATATCTTCATTACGTTTTTTCGCTTGTATGGGTGATTAAATCAATCTAGGGTTCCTGTTTTAATTTTTTTTGAAAGGTGCAGCCATCTGTGAATTGAGGAACTTTTCTGATGTCATCTTTGTGCTTCAGACATACTTTCCCCCCCTCCTTTTTTTAATAAGGAAACTTTTAAAGGAGCATGTTTGCTTTACTATTAGAGTTTCTAGCTGTTCTTCCAGTAACTGTTCAGAATTAAGAGTATATAGTAACTTTTTAGAACATTTTAACTGTAGCACCTGCAGGTAACAGTAAACCAGATTAAAATATAACCAAGTCGGCCTGTTAGTCGGCCTGTTCCTCATCCTGCATTTATCAACATGTTCCCTGAATGCTGTGTGTGAAACTCAGCACATGTATTTTGTACCGTGCTATGCACAGCAGCACTGTGTGGTTTTACACGTTAGAGTAAGTGAAGCCTCTCCTTTAAAGTCAATGTAAATGTTGCCACTGACTTCTCCTAGACCAGGGTTGCACCTTCTGTGCTTTAAAAGGGCCTTCCTCAGATTTATTTAATTTAAGGGATTTTTTCCTCCACTTTTTTTCTTTTTTTTTTTGTTCATTTGAATTGATCAGTTTGGAGTAGTTCCCATTTTACTGTTTGGACACATTTTGTCCTTGCACACAAATCCATTTAATGTGGGTAAGGGACACATCTACCCCTGTCAGGTTAAACATCCTACATCAGCTTTCCTATTTCATTGTATTTGCAGCAAACCTGTTTCCCTGATATCCATATACAAATCCAAATATGCTTTAATTTAAACCGAGATTTATTTCAGCTTCTTTTTTTTTTTTTTTTTTTTTTTTTTCCTTTTTTTTTTTTTTAGCCTATTAGTCAGTTCTCCACTAACAGAAAAGCCTTCTAAATATTTACCATTCTTTTGGAGAAAAACATTTGCACAACCATCCCATAAGGATGGCTTGACTGATAGATTGGCAGTGCCAACGTTTCAGATGAGACGGATGAAAACTTCTGTGCAGGATTCCAGCTGGGAGCAGGAGCTCCTGGAGGACAGGCTGGTACCAGCTGAACTAATCCTGGCAAGTGACCAGCGTAAATCAGGCCACTGAAAGCTCTGTTTTGCCCAAAGGGGTTTACACTGGTGTAATTACCTCAGCATAGTCATAGCAGGAACATTTCCTTAGTCTAGACAAGCTCTAATACGTAAAATAGATCTATCGTTTGCAACTGAAACATCCCGACCCAGCTGGGCCAGGGACAGCCTCGTGGTCTCCTTTCCTTGGCTGCTGTGTGCCCAGGTACAGCAGGATTTGGGGCTGCTTTGGAGCATCCTCCAGGTTGGTTGGTCTGTGACAGAAAAAAGGGTCAAGCAGTGGCTCAGCCACTTCCTGACTGGATTCACTCTTAATCTTGAGGGATTTTAAGTGTTTATTTGACTTCATGCATTGATCTAAATGTACTTAAAGGATTCCCTGACAGCTGCCAGAAGTTTGCTTTTAAACTACCAACAGAAAATTGACTCTCTGACACTGCAATATTTAGGTTGCTTTCGAATATCTACATGCTTTTCTGGAAATGCTTCCAGCTGCTAGGACTGAAGACTCCATTTTTCCCCTTTGGGAGTCAAGTAGCAAAGCTAGTGCAGGCTGCTGACTGAGGCCAGCATCCTGCTTTCTCCAGGAAAGGAGGATAATCTCTCTCAAAAGACTTCATCAGATGTCAAAAGCCAGAGTGTGAAATCCATTTTGGAGCCTGTGATCTTTGGATCACTCCCTGTAGGGAGTGCACAACATGGCACAAGCCATCATCAACTCTACCAATTTTTGGTTTTTTACCCTCTGTTCTGATTTTGTCAGGTTGTAAGACCATCTCTTTGGGCAATTTTCACTTAACAAGCCTTTTCTTTGTTCCTGGTACCCATAACACTTCAGATTATTGAAGGATTTTAAAAGACTAATCTATTTTTCACTCTGTGTGTTTTGTTCACCTCTTGCTGTTGGAACTGGACCAAGCAACTGGCATTGCATTTAATATTTCTTATTACTCTCACTGTCAGGTTCTCAGGCGCTTGCCCAATGCTGAAAGATCTGAGTTTCAAACAGGAAGGAACATGTTTATTTGTTTACAAAAACACTTTTCCAGGGCTGCATCCTGTGGTCACACAATCATCCAAGGAGTCCCTGCTCCGATGACGCATGCCTCTAAATTAAAAGGATCCATGAAGACGGATTTGCAGAATCACACTCATTTCTTCCACAACTATTTTTACTTAAACTATAGGGAAAAGTATGTTGATTTTCGGGTCTATAAAACTTGATTTTTTACCAAATCAAGGTTCAGGGTTGCTTTTTTCTCTTAAAGTGTCCTTTACACTTTAAGCAAATCCTTATGACCCCTTGGAAGTAGCCTCTTGCTGTGCATTTGCTACAATTCACGTAAAGTACACTTTGTCCTGGGATTCCTGTTTGAACACTGGATGGGACAAAGTACAGGAGAAATCCAAATATTGTCCTCTTAGCTCAGGCTCTGCTCAGACATGCTGTCCAGGCTGCAGCTGAGCCTGGTTAAGAGGCAGTGATCCAGACCCATCTTCCAACTGCTTCTTCCCTTGTGTATCTCCCACCAAAGGTGTTCCATCAGACAGGGCAGTGTAATTTCCCACATAGGAACTCCTCAGCTTGCTTTCATCTGAATGAGCTCATTTCTAAAGGGCAGCTCTGGTGATAAAAGAGTTAATGGAGAGAAGTGGTGGAGTCACCATTCCTGGCACCTCCTGTTCAAAAACAAGTTAATGTGACACTTTGGAATATGATTTAGTGTGCATGGCAGTATTCAGTTGAAAGTTGTTCTTGATGATCTTGTAAGTATTTTCCTTTATGATTCTGTGATTCTATTATTCATTTTGAAACTTTAGGAATTACTTGGAAAAATCTGGGTTAGGTAGATCAAAATGAGAATCATTGCTGACAATGGGGCTGGATGGCAGCAAGGAACTGCTGAAGTGAGTGGCAGACAGTGAAACTGGTTTTAGCTGTGGTGACCTGGGACATCTGAATGGAAAACTGCTCTCTCTGGATGCTTGAGAGGGCAGTAAAAGGAACAAGACCCAAACCAGAGGCTGCTTCACCAAGAGGTACCTGCAGGGACTGGTGCTTCTGAGGAAAAGGGGAAAGGGTTGGCTGCAGCTCTCTCTGTGATCCCCACATTAGCACATCAAACTTCTGCAGAGCAGAGCTGGAGGCTTTGGCAGCTCCTGCCTTACATGAACACCCGTTTGAGTCCCACGGCAGGAAGCCCTCCCTGAGTCTGCAGCCTGACCAACTCCTCCCCAGTGCTGGACCCGTGCAAAAGAAAGGGGGGTGAAATGGAAGCAGCTGCTAGGAAGTGAGAATAAAGGGAAATTAAATTGTCAGGATAATGGGGGTGGGATAGAGTGGCCAGAGCAGAAACTAAAGGAAAATTATTCCAATGTCTAAAATCGACCCATGTGATGTGGGGTGTATTGGCCACTTCTGATACATCCAGCATCACTCCAGATCCACACCAAAAGATGAGTTTTTTCCTGCACTGTTTTTCTTTTTTTTTAAATGATTGTTAGTGATTGTTTGTGACAAAGAATAAAATAATTGAAGAAATGAAGGGGCGAATGAAGCAGGAAAAAGAATATGGGATTAGGGGGATGCTGAATTTATAAATGTCCACACCAAAATTATTGAAAGAAAAAGGAGGAAAGAACTTATTCTAAAATCTGAAGTCATCAAAGCAAAGCTTTCTGTTAATGAATGCTGAACAATTAATTTCTGACTTGGAATCAATTTTTATTTATTTTGTAAACATTATTTCTTTCAGATCTTTACCAATGAGTTTCTCAAGATGCACTGACAATGAACCAGGGTGTGCTTGTCAGCATCATGCCTTTCTGTACTTTAGACTGAAGAATGAGAGGAAATTGAGGACACGTGAAAGTTGAAGAGAGGATTATGTTCCTGTATCATTTATGACACCCCCACTATCCTTGATATTTCCCTCTTGCCAACAGGTTTGTCACTTCCCCCAGCTCAAATGGATGTGGAGGACCTTGAGCAAAGCACAGCAGGGCTGCTCCTACTGACTTCTCAGCACTTCCAAAGTGGTTATAAAGAAACCAGATTAAAGCAGCATTAAAAGCTGTGCTGCAAATCCTACCATATTAAGGAAGACAATTCTAATAGCTGTTTTGGGCTAACTGAACAGAAGGGGTACCTTGGAGTTGAACTACATGTTTCAACAGTATGTTGTTCTGAAAAGTGTTGTATATGTGCCGACATCCGCTGCTGGCATGTGTACTGACTGAAGCTTGCCAGCTCCTCCTAATCTGGAAAGAGGAGACATGCAGTGTTAAATACATGTGTCATCACTAGTCGGTCCCTCCCTCCCCCCAAATTTTATCATTTGGTTGTGCAACACGCTTGAACCAAGGCAGCCCATTTAGTTCAGATGAACTTAGGCCAAGTAACTGTACTGGAGCTCACTTCAGAGGCTTGAGAGGAACTGCTGGTGTAGCTCTTCCATAACTAAATGCAAACACTGTGTTATGCTCCTTATTCTACTCCTCAGACAAAGGCCTTTTGGTAGGGCTGCTGTTGGAAGGAGGGAGAGCCCCTGAGAAAACAAACAAACTGAAGCTCACTGCATCATATGACTTTTGACTCCCATCGTGTTAAACCTTATAGGCAAAACAGGGTCAGGTCTAAGCAGGGCTTACAAAGAGGACTCCAAGGAAACCCATGCTGCAAGGGGTGGTTTTGGTGACTCAGTAGTTGACATGGGTTTTTCTGAGTCAGGATTGAACCAGTGTTCTCACATGACGTTAGCACACCCGAGCTTAGGATGTGTTTTAGACTGACAGCCTACTACTTATGCCAGTAAGGGTCCTGGGAGACTTTTGCACTCATAGAGAGGGTGATTTTAGTCTCCTGGTTGAAGTCCAGCTTTATGAACTGTGTTTTCCCCCAGAATGTACTTTGTGTGGTGTTAGTCATTGCCCCCTTTAAGGCTGTGGCCATGGTGCCTACCAGAGCCCTGAAGTACACCTGGAGCTGCACTTCTAACCCATCGGGTGGAAGTGAACACCTGACACCTACAGCATCAGCTGCAGTGTTTAGGAAGGGTCTCAGGGCTCCCTGCCTTCCCTCTGACGATGGCTCTAGAACCAGTGGTGAGTGAGCCCAGTGGTTTAAACAAGCTTGAGTGCTGTCCCCAGGGGCTGGACACACTCCCTGGGGCTCTTGGGGTGACTGGAGCTGTCTTGCATGGCTCTGAACTGCACCATCAGCACTTCACTGTCAATGGGGTGTGCTCAGGAGACACCCACAGCTCTCCTCTGTTTTTATAAATGGCTTTAGTGTTCTTTATGTTGTCCAATACGTGGGCTGAAAACAGAAGCCCTGAATACAGTCAGGAATACAGAGTACATCTTGGTGCACCCTGGTCCAGACTTTAACTCCTCAGACCTTCAGTTTTAGACTGTGTGTGAGTTTATTTCATTAATTCTGTGGTGAATCTGTTCTGATCCAGGCTGATGCAGCAGCATCAGATGGTGCCTTTCTGAAGGCTATGGAGATGTGGAAGGTGTGCAGTTGCCATAGGCGGTTTGCTAACAAAGAGAAGCTGTGAAAAGTTTTGGTGATTAGAGAAGAAAGCACAGAAGCAGAGACTTTAGAAGGACAAGAAGAAAAAGTATGTAAAAATGTGATCCCCCATTTTAATGGCTAAACATGAATTATGTTATGAGATGCTTTCATCTTAGTATAGGTTAGCATTCCCCAGCTTTTTATATTTGTATATAAATATTTTTCTTGAAGTAAAGTCAGCCTAATTGGAAGTAAGAGCCATTCTATGTCGTTTATTTTAATACTCTAATATATTTCCCCTAGTTAATCATTGCTATTTCTAAATATAAATTTCCTTTCCTTTTCTTTCAAGTCACTTAAAATGAAAGGGCCTGCTTTACTCTTTGACCTTCTCTAACAAGCAGACCCTTGAAATGCAGAATTTCCAGAAAGCAAGCTGTAGGAACAACAGATGGATTTAGTAAATTACAGCCTGCAGATGAATTGTATGAGGAGTCAGTTTGGGATGGAGGCTTAAAATACACAGAAATTTTCTGTGCTGTAGCTTTTTTCTTGCTGTCAAACACTGTCTGGTAAATGTGTAACTCGTGTGATGTTGGCTTTCTGCACTGATTGATTTGTAAAAGCTATTCCATCCCAAATTACCAGCTCTTTGGGTCTCAGCCTACAACCCTACTCAGCCAGGAGACTCTGTCCTCTAGGTAGGTTTCGGTATTTTGCATTTCTTTTATTTGCTAAAGCTATTATGACAGACTACTTACCCTGATCAGCAGATTCTAAAACCTGTTTGTGGTTTCCCAGGGATTTAATAGACAAATTATTAGTGCATGTGTATTTGCAGGACAGGTGACTCCTAAATGATAAAAATGTAGTTTATAATCAAAGTGCCTAGCTTGTAACAATAATCTTGAGCTAGGCATTTGCTTATCTCCTAATGTGTTAATCCTTTTCAGGATTAACAACTCATTTTTCAAAAGCGTGGTCTTGGTTCTGCAGACCTTGTTGACATAACTAAATCTTTGTGAGTTCATGAGATGTAATTGTGTGCAAGGACTGCAGGAATGGATGGTCTCCTCAATAGGTTTCCTCGATGTGATTTAGCTCTTGCTGTGGGGTGTGAAGCTCCATAATGTATGTGATGCAGAGCAGAAGCAGTAAGTTGTCATTGTGATCAAACACAAAGCTTCTGTGGGGAAGAATAAATTATTTGCATGGGTGTGATGAATGCTTGAAGGGAATTTGATAAGTGGCATGTTGAGCACTGGGAAAATTTCTGAATATGATCCACGTTGTTCTTTGCAGTGTCAGAAACTTAACATAGGCTGTCATCCCTAGCTCTGGTTATTGCACAGTTTTATTAAAGGTCTTGCAAAATGAATCTAAGATAGAATGGCCATCAATATGAGATCAGATAGGCTTAGGGGTTTTTGCATAAATAAGGATTTATTTCTATCTCCTCCTGTATTCGTAAGATGGTCAATAATTTTCCTTTTACAACAATTTCCTGTGGTACATTTGAGAGTGCAGTCCTTGAAGTCACTTGCATTTAAATCAGCGTGTGACAGACTTCAGTGAGTCTCTGCATTGTGGTTTTTGCATGTAGCCTGTATTTTTCAGTATGGGACTCTCAGGAATCCTGTCTGCTTGAGCTAAAATATAATTCCCTTTTGTAAGGAAAAGATGCATACATAATAACAATCTCACCAACACTTGGGAAGCTCATGCAGAATACCCTCAGTGCTGCTTTCTGCTTGCCCTCTGAAAGCAGATAATGGTATCAGCAGCTGCAGTTCAGCACTGCCCTGGTTCCACAGCAAACCCCCGGGCACCCCTCGGGGTGCAGCCCAGCTCCCATCCCCGGGCACGCCCTGACAGCCTTGCAAAGGAAATCAGTGCGGGGGCGGCTGTCCGTGCACCTCCCTCCTGGAACACCGGGGCCGGCTGTGAACGCAGGGGCGCGGGCGGAAGGGAGCATCTGCCCAGCCCCAGCCATGGAGCTCTGCCGCTAGGGAATCCTCCCGTGTAAGTGTGTCTGGAGCTGTAAACGCTCTGCTTGCGGGGCCGTCTCCGGTGCCGCGGCTCTTAACGCGCTGGCAGCACCCAGCAGCCAGGCTGCAAACCTGGCTGTGCTCACAGTGGGGTTACGAGACTGCAACATTTTCCCACAACTCACAGAGCCAAGCAGGACTGCTTCCATGAGAAACGGTGACACAATGCAAACTTGAACAGTTCCAGTAGAACAGCAACCCTCGCCTGTCTCTGTGAGCTTCTTCCAAATTCTTCCAATATTCTACCTTCACACTGTGAGTGAAGGTACAATATTTTTTCCTTTTCAGGTCTGCCCCACAAAAGTTATGTGCATTGTAGGTTTCGTGGCATTCCTAGGGCTGCTTGGGTGTAAAAGGGCTGCAGTGATGCACAGTAACCCAAATAACCTTTCTGTGGCATGGTTTGCTACCACTCTAAGGTTTGCATCTCCATAATACCAGTTGCTGACACAGAATATTGTTGGGTTACACAGTCCTTTTCTTGAGCCACTCGCAGCAAGGCTACGTAACGGTTCAAGGGCTGAAATGTCCAGCTGGAACTCTACAGAGAGCTGCTCAGGGAGGCAGAATGTAATTATCTATGTTGGAGTCTGGCCAGGTTTCCAAGGTTAACACCTTTCATCTTGACATCAAATCTTTAATGACCACATGTGGTAAAGACATTTGTTCAACATCTCATTTGGGAATGTGGCATTGTCACTGTGCCTCTGTTGTCTTGTATTGGTTCAGTATTGGTTTAAAGGAAAACTGTTCTCGAAGTCCTTCATGGACAACCACACATTTCCCCTGGAAATTCCTGTTTGAGTATAACCAGGACCTACTGGCCTGATTTTTCCTTCCTCCAAACCACCTAGTCCTCTGTCCTCCTTACAAGCTAATGGAGAACACTGTAATTACCCTTATTTTCAGGCTGCCAAATAAAGTAATTAGAGAAATGGGCATTATGATTTTGGAAAGATACATTAGAGAATGAAGGGGACTGATGAGAGTATGTTCTCACAGAGCCAATTAAAACACTGCTGAGGAGATTCAGTGCTTCTTCCTGGCAATCCAAGCAGACAAAAGAGATTCACAGGGATTTATTCAGACAGAAGGATGGCAGAAACGCTCCATTCTGTTTCTAAGCATATGACATATGGAAATCCAGCTGGAGAAATAACTTATGGAGTGACTTTTTTGAGCAGTTCCCACCAATTAGAAATGGTGGAACAATATGAAGCATCTTTCTTAAAGGTATTTGTTGTGATATCTGGGATGGCCTAGCTGAAGCAAAGAATCTTAAGTTGAATTTACTTATTAATTAGTCTTGTTTAGACTTTGTAAAAGACTTCTGTTTATGATCATTAATCACATTAAACTTTTCATGCTAATAATCTCTGTTTAACTGTAACTTTTGCTTAGAAAGAATTAAAAATATCTAGGCTATGAGTGTTTGAGGCATGTTGAACAGAAGCACAAAAAGAATGTGTGCATGGGGGCCAAGGAGATCTGGAACACCTCATATTATGCTGAATGCAAACTCTGCATGTTGTAATTTTTAATGGCTTTGGAGAAATGCCTCTTCCTCAGCAGCAATTTTGATGGCTGAATGAACAACTGGATCCCAGTTTTTGACCCTCTTATAAATGAACTACACATGCCAAGGTGGTGCATAAGGCTTCACTCTAAGTCTTGGGTTTTTTCCCTTGATTGCACATCCATGAAGCTCTTCATACCCACTGCTCTTTAGGTACTTTGTAGTGAAGTGTTTTCATTTCACACATTAGGAAAATGAAGCTTAGATATTGCTTGTACAAAGTTAGAGAGAAACTAAAAGTTTCTTAGTCTCTCTTTCAATACTAATACTGGATCACACCACTGTAAAGCAAGGAAAAGTTGAGTTTATCCATTTCTAATGCCACAGGATTTCCTGAGTTCCGTGTGAACCTTCCTGGGTTCTGTACAAGGTATTTCTGTTCATATGAAGTAGTATTTTAGGTACAATAGAATTCTAACCTGTGAATTGAAGCAAGAATTTAACTTGAGCTAAATTCTCCCCTTCTAGTTTTTCCCCCAGATTATTGCCATATATATGTTTATCAGAACAAATCAGTGTGCTTTGTGCCTGGCATCTGTCACATTGGAGCTTGTATCTGCTGTAGGGAACTCGTATGCTCACAGGTGTTAATGCTGTGTCATTTTGCTATGCCCCTGTTTAACTGTTCCTCTGGGCTCAGTCTGGGTTGGTGACTCTCCTTAAGGGCTGTAACCCAGCAGGAGCTTGGTGCTTTCTTGTCCAGAGTTTGGCTGTACACTGTGGCAGTTTTCAAGGAAAGAAGTGTTGTAAGCCAAGACAGAGAAGAGGTTTGTAAAAGCTTTGGCTGCTTCCCCTTGAGGCGTGCACATCCCAGTTAGCCAAGAAGAAGCTACAGCAGCAGCTGTAAGCACTGTGTGCTTCACTTCTTGGTGTGCTGCACCCCTGCTAAAAAGGAGCAAAAAGATTTCTGTGGTCTGTGAAGGCCTTGCTGTGGGTGTCAGTACTGTTCTGTCTTGGTGCATTTTGTAGCAATATGCCATATTCTTTAAGAAAATACGAGCATGATGACTTTCAAATATTAAATACAGAGATGAAAAGAACAGAGACTGTAGCACCCAGACAATATTGATGATAGGTCACATACAGAGACTACCTGGACTCTCTAGACACTCCATCAAGATCTACTTGTTTGTTACAATAGAAATATCTGCTATAAAAGTTTTTTTTTTTTTTCCCTTGTGGTTAAACAATGCATATCTGAATCCAGAAAAGGTTTGGGATGGGGCCCCTTCCAGCTTCCACCAGACCCTGGTTATGTGCTTTGTTTCTCATCTTTCTGTCAGTGGCATTCCAAAATATTGGTACATTTATGGCTTTCTCTAGAAGTAATAGTAAGAGGCATGTGCTCTTCTTCAGCTGCTGTTCCTGCTGCAGCTCTGTCTGGTATCTTGAATGTGCTTTTGATGCCACAAATAGTTGTGAGGCAAACCTGGGACCACTCCTCGAAGGTCCCCAGGAAAGGAGAAAAATCTTACAAATCCTTTTTGTTTTAAGGTATTAGAAAGCACAGAGTTTCCACCCAGCTGTCACTCCTGATGCCAAAAGCCTTTTGCAGTGGGGAGGCAGTGGGAATGCCAAGTCCTATCCCATTCCCCTGCGTGTCTTGCCCTGCTGACCCACTCTTGCCCCTCTTCCCCTCAGGCACTCAGTGTTTGGGGCATAAAATATCTGGTTTGCTCTTTGCAGGCAACCTTTGTCTTAGTGGCTGAGGAGACTCCTGCCAGGGCCTGAGAAGGTTAAATGCCCAGAATCAAAGTGTTTCTCACTGGTTTTGTTGCTCTGGTGTTGGCAGGACTATGGGCGCTCACCGAGCCCCCGGCCCTGGCCGAGGAGCCACCTGTCCCTGCAGTGCTGGCAGAGCAGGAGGCTCAGGGGCAGCCGTGCCCCTCCATCCTGCTGCAGGATGAGCTGAGCCAGCCTTTCCCCCTCCTCCTGCCCCTGCTGTGCTCAAGTTGGCCTCCTTCTACAGCCAGCCATTGGATCTCTGTGTGGCCGTGCCCCAGCAGGTGCTGAGCCTCGCTCCCAGAAGCCTCTGCCCAGGCCTGCACTGTTCCAGCATCCTAAATTTTATCCCCATCCATTTGAGAAGCTATAAAGTCCTTGCTCCTCCAGTCCCAAGACTTGGCTTGCTCTCTATCTCATTAAAAAGTCATAGTAAAAATTCTGGTTTTCATTACTCCAAAGAAAAGCTTGGAAAAAAGGTCCCTGTTGTCTGAACCAGATAGGAAGAGAATGCCTGAACATCTTTATCCATTTTGGAGCTCTTTTATAATCTCATGATATTTTTAAAATGAAACCTCTCTATTATTTCATTTTATGAGCAGTCTGACTAATGACTTTCGTAAACTTGTGTTGGCAGAACTAACAACTGTTTAAATAAAATGAGTAATTGTTTTCATTCATCAGTTGCAAGAGCAATTATAGTTTCAGTGTTCTGCCCTCAGATGGGGGCTGAATCCTCCAGTCATGGATTATTTATATTACCTGTCTCCCTGTTTACATTCTCCAGCCCACTGATGTCTCTATTCAGTGTCCAGGCCCCTTCTTGTAAAATCTGGTTGCTTCAGATTTGAATAATCGAGCTAACTGCTTCTCCTTTTGATTTCAAGCATGAAATAGGTTATAATGAATATTTGTAGCTTGATTTGCTCATTTGGTGGTAAGTGGCTACTAAAATGTTAAGATGTTAAATATTAAGAGGCCTTCACATAATTTTCTGACATGTAAGGTTCAAGGGAAAAGAAAACATTGAATCACAGAATGGTTTGGGTGGGAAGGGACCATTAAAGATCATTCTGTTCCAACCTCCAGCTATGGGCAGGGACACCACAGCAAACCTCAGGTTTCCCTGATCAAGCACACCCAGTGAAATAGTTCAGTCTGAAAGGGTTAAAGAAAAGACTGAGCTGTCACGTGCCTGTTGGACATGAGCTGAGGGACAGTGAATGAGCTGCTCTGGGAATGAGCTGGTGATCCCTGGTACCCCAGGCAGGGCTGAAAGATGAGTCTCATGGTCTGGGATTTTGTCGTAGCTGTGTGGTTGGAAATCATACCAGGATGGAACAGCTCAGCAGGGATTCAAGTCCTCTCTCCTCCGAAGGTCCACTTGTGGTCACGTACACGGCCTGGAGCACAGGGAGTGCCCAACCCACGGAGCAGTGGGGAGATGTGTAGGAATGGAGTCATGTTGCTGCAGGCACCTCCGTCCCTGAATCCTTATTGCTTTTTGTGCCACTTCACTGCAACATGGAAAAGGCACAGGAATTATCTGCTTTGGCTCTATCTTAGAGCTGAAATCGAGCCAAAAGCCCAAGAGAAGAGAGCTTTACTGGAGTCTGCAGTGTTCTAGGCATGGATTGAAAGTTTGTAATGTTCCCTTGTCTTTCTAGTGGGAGGAAGTAAAACTGATGCCTTGAAAATAATTGAAATTTAAATAGCAATTCTCTCATCTAATCCAAATTTCATAACTTTATCCTGTTTCTGCTATTGCAAACTCCATTTCTGTGGATGACACCCTGAAAGCTGCAGTGTTCATTCCTAACCCCCTGATCTGCTTCTTGTCCACAAAGCAGCTGGAGTTGATAGCAAGTAATTCATGGAGAGGGGGAAATAGAAATCAAAGTGGTAATCTTAACAGTCTACTTTGTACTTGGCAGATCTCAAAACACTTCCCAAAGTGAAGGTGCCTAATTTTAAATCCTTCAACCACCCAATGTGCTTGTTAAGAGGAGGGAGTGGAAGCATTTGTTTGTGACAGAGCTATTAAATGCAGGATTTGTGTCTTATAAAGTGACAGTGTTGCTTTTGCAGGCTGATTAGAAATGGTGAATAGATTTGGGTCCCATGGCCCTCGGAATGAATGCAAAACTCACTCCACTCCAATGGGAGATGGAGAGGGAAAATTGTTCCTATTCCAGTGTCTTCCCCTGTGAGTGTCATAGTAATGTTGTCTTGAATTGCACAAACATTGTAGACAGGTTTTGAATGTTCTGGAACAATCTTTAATGTTAATGGGTAGTAAAGCGATACCAGAGGTATGAATCTCCAAGAATTTAATTTTAAACAGTGTATCTGAAAGCAATGCAATTCTATTACAACATCACTCCTGCTTTGCATATATATATATTTCTCTTTTTCAAGGCTCTCAATATGATTTATGAGCAGCAATTAACTCAACCTCCTAACAGCGTGTGACAGGTGTTGCTGGGCCCATTTATGAACTAGGCAAGCTGAGGCACAGAGGTGTCAAGCATAGTTTGGCAGCGACAGTATTGCAAAATGAAGACCAGAACCCAAGAATCCTGAATCACAGCCCCTATTCTATGAGCTCTCCATTTATTGCTAGGAGAGAAGATCATTAAAATCCACTGGGCTTGTCTGGCAGACTTTATAAACTTATGCATGCTTTTAAATGCAGTGGGGGTTATCGTTATTAAATGTGAATGTAGGAGGGTTTTTACATAATGCTGAAGAAACACATTAAACCATGATGGAATGAGAATCAATATAGGTCATTAAAAAGAAGCATTCCGCTGAAACGGATTTTGCCTGTCATTCAGCAATGTTTATATACTGTGCTCACTTTATGCTGCTCTACCTATGTAACAGAAAATATTTTTTTCAAATGTAAATGACAGGTGGCTTTTAGAATATTGTACTTCAGTGCTCCAAGACCTTGGGCTTCCTTCCCCTGCTTAGCAGAACTCAGACTCTGTATCACAGCCTGCAGCACTGGGGGAGGTGTGGGCTCTGTGTATTCTATGCTTACAAGATAGTCTGGGGTTTCAAATCCCTCTTGGAATAGGGACCTTAGTGTTCTCACTGGCAACCTCATAGGGTGGTATAATGCTTCTGGAGAAAGGTGCTGGGAAAAAGGTGCTCCAGTCAAGATAAAATTTGCCCCTCCTTACCTGAGACCACAGCAGTGCACAGACCTTGCAGTGTCCCTTGGGGACAGTGTTCATCCTCAAATGTATCACCACTGAGGCAGAGCTGGAATTAGAGATGCATATCTGCTTCCAGTCAGAGGGTCTGCAAAGTTCTAGATCAATAGCAGAGGGGCATTTCAGCTGAAACCTGGTTATAGCACATGTTTTGGAATAGAAAAAGGGGGTCTGAGCCTCTCTTTCTCAGCTCTATGTGCAAAGAAGAAGAAATTTATAACTTGTCTTGTAGTTCCTATCTGCAAGTACATTCATATTAGTAATACACTAAGAATTCCAGAAGTTCTACCTTGCTAACTGGGGAGGGATAGAAACATGCAAAAACTTGATAAATGCAGCATGGGGATTTGCCATGTGTTAAACTCTTGGAAAGGGAAATGCTTTATTCACATCTGAAACTAACATCTAAGTAGTAGTGGAAATAGGACCTTTTTTTTGGTGTTGTATGGAGTTTTCTGCAGTATGGCAGATGATTTAATCAGGGGATTTTTTTTAATGAAAAAGAAAAGTAGAATACAGATGTGGGTAATTGAATATAGAAGATCCTTTTTCTGGTTTTAGTGTAAATGCATTTATTATTTGTAAACCTGACTCATTTTTAAAGTCACACACCAAAAAATGGACACACATTCAGAATTATCCAAGCCCTTTATGAGTGTGAGCAGTAATTCATAAGCTGGTGTCAAAATGTTCCCCAGTAATGGTCTGGGCTAGCAATATGCTTATTGCTGTCACTGAATAAATCTTCTATATGTTTATTTTCACATGCAACTGTACTAAACTCTGGGCAGTATTTCACCCTTTGCCGATAAGTACTAACGGAGAATCAGGTAAGCTGTCAATAGTGCTGAAAATAACCCCAAAAATATAAAACCCATTCCCAAAATGTAAGCCAAAGGCAAAACAATTGGCCTTTTAAGACCCCGTAACCCAACAAAAACTTCCCAGCCCATGAGACTGGATGGTCTGATGATCCTGATGTTGCTCTGGACACTTGATTCAACCCCAGATCCTGTGAAATGGTAAGGCAATCCCTGCCTGTTGTTTGTTTGGTGTGTGGGTTGTTTTTTTTCCTCTAGCTGAAGGTGCAAAGCAAAATAGGTCTGTGGTCCCAGTCCCATTACAGACTGTGAGAGTTTGCTTACACTGAAGTCACTGACAAAACCCTCAATAGCGTTAATGGGGGTAGGAACAGGCTCACCGTGATTTAATCTAAAGTGTTCAGCTCAAGGCAGAAAGACGGGGGCTCTTTGAAAATGACAACTTGTGGGTTTTGGAGAGGTCATTAACATATTTGTCATGGGGGAAAGAGGGTAAATAAGGAACTTGAAAAGAAAGACAGATATTAATTATGCTTCAGACAACATTGTTGTGTGCTGATGACACGCTGCAGCTCTCCAGACGACTGTAATTTGCAAGGGAACCCAACGAGTAGGAGACTTTACAACAAGCCAAGCAATTAGTTCTTCCTGAGTTGCAAGAGTGACATCATGTGTGCAAAACATGCCTTCGCCTTCAGCTAACAACACATACTCATTTATTCTTCCTGCAGGGTCACTGTTGGCTGTGAAGGGCATTAAATCATTCTTCTGATGGATGCATTAACTTTTAGAGCAGAGTGAATAAGGGTCCCTGAAGTACAGATAAAGGAACACGTGTCCAAAGCACCAACTATCAACAAAAGCAACCCCAATATCTAATTTTATGTGCTATAGCTGGCTTACAAAGTTCTTGTATTCTTTTAAATACCTTAAGTTTTTTCTCCATGGTCTTGAAAATTTGTCCGTGTTGTAGGATCTGACCTGATAAGTGAGTGGGTTTTCTTTGGTTGGTTTTGTTTGTTTGTTTGTTTGTTTGTTTGTTTGTTTGTTTTGTTGTTGTTGTTTGGTTTTTTGGGTTTATTGGTGTGGGTCTTTTTTTGTGTGTCTGAAATTTGTCAAGATGTTGGACAAGCTGAGGCTTGCTTTTATGAGCTCTTTATATACAGTTCTGGGAAAAAAGCAAGGATTTTATTTGACTAGGAAATGTAATAGAAATTAAATACTTAAGCAGCAATGTTAATGTATATCTGGGTATAGATTTCCAGTAGTGTGTGCTTGGTTTTGTCAGTTGGATCACTTAGTGTTTTGCACTGCATGAGTTTATTGAAGAGACTATAAAGATCTATCTGATACTCAATGACGAGTAAATTATGGCATTGATCTGGAGAGACAATTACATTTATTCTTTAATCAGATACATAGTCCCACTGGAGCCACATACTACTTACCCGCAGTAAATTAAGCTCCTGCTTAAGTGCTTTGTAGAATCAAAAAAAAAAAAAAAAAACTAACTCGTGAAGATATTTCAGATCTTCTGTCTGTTAGAAGTGTGATGCAAATTGTCATGTAGGTTTTTTTCTCTGGATTAATGAAAAAGAAGAATGAGATGTGAATAAGCTTGACTTTAGAGATCCACTTTAGTGTTTGAAAGGCTGTTTTATCTTTTGAAGAAAGCTGTTACTACAAATGCAAAATGAATATTTTACCACCATGGTTTTTTTCTAAAATAGCAGTGGGCACAAAGATGTGGCAGAGCAGATGCAGAACGGGGCCACAACCAGCTTGGCACAGAGAGCTGAGGAGCTTTGCATCAAATGAGAGCAGGTTTCTCCTACAGGGATGGGGTTCTAGACAGGGCTCTGCACATCCTCATTGCCTTGCCCCAGCCCGATAGTGTTTGCCCAGTGTTGGTGGCTTTCAGTACATCTTTATCTGTCCCAGATTTGCCTTTTCCCAATGAAGCAGAAGGGAAAGCTGCTCTTTTCAGCAGCAGCCCAGCCAGACCCACCATACCCCTGTGCTACACTCTTCTGTGGAAGCCCAGGGCAGTGACTTCAGTACAGCAAGATATTTGGATCTGACCACCCACCCCAACATTTCAGCAAATAATCTATATGGTCCTTTTGTTTGTTTCCAGCTCACATGTTTACATAGTCCCCAGAAGCTTCTAAAATTAGAACCTGAGGAAAACAGAAACCTGTTCTCCAAAGCCAGCAGGATGTTTTAATAGGAACTGTTATTGCTATTATTAAGAGCAGTAATAATCTTATGTTAACCAAAGGCAAGGATGAATCTTGCTGGACTGTGCCTGGATGTGTGCCATGTCTTTATATCCTTACAAAGCTGTGGCAAAAAGACTATCCCAGAAAAATGGTAATGCTGATGATGGCTGCTCTGTAACAAGTAATACAAAAGGGAACTGTGCAGCCTTTTAGTGCCTGAGACACTGAAGTTTCCTGGTATTTCTTCTGTTTGTGACAGTTCACCAAGCAGAGAGGGGCAGATCATGTACAGCACTCAATTTAGGTTTCTGCAGTAAAGTTCCTGTTTTGGTCACAGCACTGCAGGCAGGCAGACATCTGAGAAGGTGACAGTAAAAGTGCCAAGCAGAGCTGGAAGGGAGGAAGAGAATTCTGACTTCTGTGAAAAAAGTCTGAACCCTGCTCCTCGGCTACAACTGCAGGGACTTTCCTCCTAACTGAACCCTGAGGATCCCTTCACATGAGCCTGTTCAGTTAACTCCTTTATCTGTAGCTGCCAGCATGGCCACAGATGTGATAGGGGAAGCCACTGGTTTTGGTGGTGTGGTCAAAAGAAGAGTGAGGCATGTGTGCATGAACTTTTTTGGCTACAAGCTCTGCACAGCCTGAAGAATTGAACCTCCCACAGAGCCAGAGCCTGCCTGCTTCGTGGACCATTCTGATTGAATTATTCCTCTGGCAATGCACCCCCTGAGCTAAACTTAAATAATATGAAGCTGGTGACAGGCTGGTTTAGGTTTTAAGTGCATGTTTTTGATTAATTTGCTGTATTTCAAGAGAAAAAAGTATGTAAACTTGGTCTTTATTAAATACTACACTGCTTTTCACGTGTTGTGGGTCTACAAAAATTGTATGCCTTTTTTGCCTACCTAATGCACATTTTCACATATGGGAGAGGCGTATTTGGGACAGTCCACATTTAAATAAATATTTAGCTAAAAGTTTAGGGGAAACTGAGATTCTGTAAGGATTAGGGCAAAGCTTTCAATGCAAAAAAAAAAAAAAAAAAAAAAAAAAAAAAAAAAAAAAAAAAAAAAAAAAAAAAAAAGAAGCACAAAATGCAACTATTAAAACCCATACATTTTTGTGCTCTGTTCACTTGGCCATACTGACAGATGGTGTACGGAAGAGGTGAAATTCTCTCTTCTGTACCCACACATTCAAATATGCCTGTGTGCCCATGTTCATACCCACCAAGCTCCCACAAAGCATGTAAGAGAGAACCTGTTTAGTGGTTTTAATAAAACTACAGTTTCATAGCTTTAGTAATCCACCGCTAGGAAAATACATGCTTTCTCCCTTCATCTTTAGACTTGTTTGAGAGATTTTTGTTTTGTGGTTTTACTGGGTGACTTTTCCAATGAACAGATTTAAAATCATTTAATTTCTTCGAAGACCATAGTGGTTACCATAGAAATACGTTAGCTGCAAAACAAGGAATAATTAGTTTATGTGTTCCTTTGTGTCCCCTAATTTCTTCCATTCAGGATTTTTAAGCATATAATTATAGGGATTATTCAGCTTGGGGATCTTTCCCCCCCATCTATAAATTCATTTAAAGACAAAACTCTGATGTCTGTAGAGCATAAATAATAATGATTATATGTGGTAATTAGTCCAACCCGTTTGTCCACATAGCAGAAACCATGTGTTTTCTGTCAGAGGCTGCAATGCTGACTAGTGGCCACTCTGAGCTCCCCGCGTGCCATCTCCAGTTATCTGTCTTACCCCTTATGGCTACTCAACCAGTGACCCTTGAAAGTTAGAAATGGGACTCTTGAGAGCCCTGCAGGACACTCCCTTGTGCTGTTCAAGTTCTGGGACAGGCTAAATTTGTCAAGAAAGGCACCAGCAGGCTCCAGAAGTCTCTAAGGTTGGGTGACAATTGAGCAAGGACAGGAGAATTGCGACACTGGGGTTGTTGTTTAACACCTCTGCCCTGGCTGGATTTGCCGAGTAGGCAAAGTTCTGCCTCTGTGGAAGGGCTGAAACTCGTAGGACTTCTCCAACAACACTTGTGACAGATCAGGCTCTTTGCAAAATGGCAGTTTTCCCTGAACACGGGGAAGGGTGCTGGAGCCCTTCAGAGTAGTTCAGAGATTAAACCACTCTTCAACTATTGTCCCTTGGGAGAGATGTTCTTTCTCTAAAGCTCCAAGATGAATAAACAGGAATAAGAAAGAGCCTTATACTACACTTGTTCCCTTTCTCCAGTGCAATCTGTCTGGAAACGTTCCATACACGGAAAAAGCATCAGGAGCAGGATCCATGCACAGCCTTTTGCTGCCCACAGCCTGCTGCTTGGGAGCCAGGATGCTGCTTATGGAGGGGGTGGCTCTTGCCCTGTGCTCCTGAAATCCTGAACCTGCGGAGAGGTAAGGTCCCTATGCTCCTGGAATTCTGAGCCAGGAGAGAGAGGTAGGGCCCATATGCTCCTGGAATCCCAAACCATGTCCTAACTCTGAATTCTTCTTTGGAGAAGAGAGGAATACTGCCACTACCTGTTCTGGTAAATAAATTCCAATGATTCTCCTGGATCAAGCCTTCGAGGAAAAATAATAATCAGTGTCATGTGGCTTTCAAGGGCTCTGGTCAGAGCTAGGTTAAAATCGTGGAATGATTTGTCTTGGATGGGAGCTTAAAGCCCATCTCATCCCAGCCCCCTGCCATGGGCAGGGACACCTTCCACTAGAGCCGGCTGATCTCAGCCCCGTCCAGCCTGTGCCTGGGCCCCCGCAGGGACGGGGCAGCCGCGCTTTCCCTGGACAGGGCGCGCTTTCCCTGGAC
>VZSE01013530.1:3425485-3487591 GCA_013398275.1 Promerops cafer
CGGTCCCGCTGCCGCTGCTCGCGGCCTGGCCCCGCCGATCGCG
The DNA here is from genome assembly GCA_013398275.1 of Promerops cafer. Taxonomy (NCBI): domain Eukaryota; kingdom Metazoa; phylum Chordata; class Aves; order Passeriformes; family Nectariniidae; genus Promerops; species Promerops cafer. The sequence goes on from VZSE01013530.1 coordinate 3,425,529, forward strand.
CTGCGGGCACGAGCGGCCGCTGGCTGGGCAGCGCTCGGGGCTCCAGCGGCTGCTCAGTGACCGCTAGTCTAGGATAAGACCCTTATTCCTGTTTGTTCGTCTTGGACCTTTAAAGAAAGAACATCTCTCCCGAGAGATAGTTGCAAAGTGATTTAACCTCTGAACTAGGGAGCCATCCCTGCTCAAGGGGCAAAGCTCAAATCCCAGGTTCTGATGCTGTTTTCAACCAGTTCTGATCTTGTACAAACCTAATTCACACATTGACATAATCTCTGATATTCAGAACATAATTTCCAGGGTTTTGTTAAAAAATGTTTTTCATAGATGAACTGTCAGCTCTAGTTTATTGAAATATAAAATTAATTTTCTAATGCAAGGATGAATTTTGGTAATAGAACATAATATCTGGGAATGGACACTCAGGTTAGAGCATTCCACAACACAATACTTACACAATGAGGAGTTGCTTACCTTAAGAATTATTCTGAGGAGTAATAAAAAAAAGGTAAGAAAATTCTAGTTAATAACCTGGGCAAAACAATTATCCTTCTAAGAGTCTTTATTGAATCATGTATGCAAAGCAGAGGAGTTTTTCATAACAGATGTATTTAATCTTGATGCAATAATAGTTTTAACCCCACAGTGTCTCGCAATTCACTCAGAGCTTAGACTAGTTCTGATGTGCTTGAATACAGCCTCTGGGATCACAAACAAGACTCTACTATTGTGGAAGCCCCTCAAAGTCTTGTTATTTTCCAGTGCTAACCATAATAATGAATGCCTGGAAGATCATTTATATAATGGCTCAATGGTTAGTTTTCATAACTGCCTACAACAGGCCTTTGGAAGCTCTCCCAGTGTTTATTGAAATAAATGTTGGGGTGAGACCATGGTGTTTGTGTCGTAGATGTAAACTCTGGAACAAGGAGAACAGCCCCATGGCGTGCCCTGCTCAAGAGTTTCACCTTTCCAGGGTGAGGGCAGCATCTCTCCCTGCTCTCTGATTGCCATTCAGACTTACACCATTTGTACTTGGCTCCTGCTGGCCCTGGTGGTCATGTCATGGAGCACAACAAAAGCTCAGGTCCGTGGAGCTGCATCAGACACAGCTCATGTGGAAACAGAGACATCAAGAAAAGACTCTCCTAAAAATGAGGGTGTTGAACTTTACCTCATTGCATCCCATGATGTGGTCAGGTATAAGTAGAGCACTGGATCCTACAGCTGGCAAAGCATTAGTGGGTCACCAAGACAATTTCCCTCCTTCACAAAGGATGATTCTGCTTGCTGAATATTTGGTGGCGTTTTATTGGGCTGGCTTTTGAATTCTCCAGTGAAGAAGTTTCTACAAATGACCCTTTTACCTCCGAAGTACTTAATATTCTAATTTTCTTCTTTGATTTTCTTTCCTCATGTTGAGTCTAAGTTTCTCTTTATCAAGTTTCCTGTAATTGCTCCCAGATATCCATCCTATCCCACCCCACCTGCTTCCCCCCACCACCCCCCCATGTGAAGCAGGTACCTGTCAGATGCTTCTGGACCATTTCCTTTGGTCAAAGATATACAAATTCTCTATTTGTAATTCCTCTAATCTTCCCTCTACCACCCGTTCCCTGAGGCTCTTCATTATTTTCCTAGCCCTGCTCTGAACAGCTTCCCATTTCTGAATATTATTTTATGATGGGTTCTAAATGGCTCATTCTGCCATCGCTCTCTCCCCTTCCCAAATCCACACAGTGCATGGAGCTTGTGTTTTGGGTACAGATCTGGCTGATCCCACTCTCTTAGCTGAGGAAAGTTTCACATCCAGAGAGTTCCTTGTCCCACTGTGTAACCATATGCTCTGCAAGCAGGAGTATGGCACATCAAATGCCTCTTGCAGTTAAATATCAACCCAGAACAAAGCATTGATGGCAAGCATGATGGATGACAGAAGAGGACAGTTTTTTCTGATGAGTGAAAAATCCTTTTCAGAGGACTTCTCTAGTGTCTGGAATCTTTGCTTGCCTGGCTTTCTTTTACAAGCAGGAACAGTCATTGAGACTGTTGTAAGTTATGTAACTTGCTTTTTAAATCACAATTTAGTCTCTGTCAATATTATCTGCTGAGTGCAGAAGACCAGAATCTGTGCTTGCAGTGTCTGTCTCCTGAGTTCTGGGATTCTTGCTACCATGGTATTTCCTGGGACAGTAACAGAATGCAATGCTGGTGAGGAACTTTTTACAGTGACACGTGGTGACAGGACAAGGGGGAATGGCTTCAGACAAAATACAGTAAGTTTAGATTGGATCTTGGGAAGAAATTCTTCTGTGTGAGGGTAGTGAGGCCCTGCACAGGCTGCCCAGAGAGGCTGTGGCTGCCCCATCCCTGGAAGTGTTCAAGGCCAGTTTGGAGGGGGCTCAGAGCAACCNTACAGTAAGTTTAGATTGGATCTTGGGAAGAAATTCTTCTGTGTGAGGGTGGTGAGGCCCTGGCACAGGCTGCCCAGAGCAGCTGTGGCTGCCCCATCCCTGGAAGTGTTCAAGGCCAGTTTGGAGGGGGCTCAGAGCAACCTGGGAGAGTGGAAGGTGTCCCTGGCCATGGCAGGGGGTTGGCATGAGATTGGCTTTGAGGTCCCTTCCAATGCAAACCATTCTGTGATTCTGTGATTTCTGACTGAGTATGGTATATGAGCCTGTGTTGCTGTTCTGAGGACTTTTATATTTATCTAGAAAATAAGCAGTTAAAGTGTGCAAGTGGAGTTAGTTTTGGGTAAGAATATTTTGAGTCTTGACTGTACCTTAACCTCTTTGATACAACATTCAGATTTCATTCTGTAATGGGCAAGTAAGTTTAGAGAAATATATGTTTAGGAGCCTTTTTATGATAAATTATGTGTATATGTAGAACAAAACCCAACTTCTAAAACAGTAAGTACTAGTAGTGAAATATAATGACCACCAAATATTTAATTTCTTGAAATAGACCCCAAGAGAACTATATTTGAGTGTTTTATTAACTGAACATCTTTTAAAGAAGTTAATCTTTACAAGAACAAAAGAAAAAGCTTGAATAAACCAAAATAAGTCTACATGAAATAATTGTGTAAGTAAATATCCTCCCAGTTGAGGGAGGATAACCCCAGTGAGCCTCATGCACACAGCATGTATGAACAGTAATTCAGATCGTGGCTGAAGTGGGTTGCCACACCTTCCTTTGGGATAAATCATCAGCATAAGGTGTGGATTTGGCCCAGGGTTTATGATTACAATGTCCTGCTTCTGCTTGAGGTGCAGGATGTTCTGTTGGATGTTTACCTTTGCCTTGGCCAATTCTGAGAAGAATAAGGGAAGGAAGGATAGGGGTATGAGGCAGGAGCTCCTGGAACAGCAGTTCTTTTGCTCAAGGAACGTCCAATTCTGCTGCTTGGTTGGCAATTATTGTTACTGATTTTACTGCTACTTAATTTCCTCCTGTCTCCTAGTGCTTGGAAAAGCTGATCTCAGAAATGACCTCTATAAGGGACAAACCCTTAATGTCCCTGTCAATGCTCAGATATTATATTGGTTGAGGAGCTCAGAATGTGGTGGGAGGGGGTAAGGGACAGCCAGAAGGTCGGTGGGAATGGAACAGGATGATGTAAGATCTGAGAGCTGTGCCAGTGCCTTTGTTGTTATCGTTGTTGGACAAAGACTGCAAAAGAAAATATGAGCCCAAGTGTGCCATGCAGATCATCCTGTGGAAAAGTGCTCCATCCTCCTCACACAAGCCAAGCCTGTTCCTAGACAACTCTTGAACTGGAAGTGAAAAGCAGTCAAGGTGAGCTCTTCCCTGTTCCCACCACAGATCTCTCTCAGCAGAGTGAAATTGCATCATCTCTGTGGACTTCCTGGGCAAGGTTGGCCACTAACTGTTGTTGAAGGTTTAAAAAATTTAGAAAATTGTATCATTGCAACATCCATGGATCTGAAGTTGCTTTGTGCTTGGTTTAGTGCTCACTTTGATCTGCCTGGAGAATCTAACCATAGTTAGCTGTTTAATAAGCAGGGAAAGGACTTCTCGCGTCTTTTGGCCAATCCCCTGAACCACTACAGGAAAAACTGCCTTCATCATTCAGGTGAAAAACTCTTTAATCTGCTCTAAATGACTTCCCATGTGGGAGCTCCACAGCCTCCCCAGTCAGCTGATTCCAGTGCTTTCCTCACTCAGAGGGTTTTCTTGATGTCTAACCTGAATCTTTCTTGCCAGAGTCTAAGTCCATCCTCCTCACTGAATTTTCTGTGGACATGCCCAATAAAATATTTTCTTGCTTGGAAGTCTTTTAGAGACCGTGGCCACATCATTCCCTTGCTGGAGGCCCATTCATTGAGCTCAGCAACCTCAATTTTCTTAGTCCTCTCTCATGGACCATATATTTGGGTTGTCTGATAATTCTTCTCTTTGGCTTTTGTATTCTTGCACTCTCTCCAACTGTTCCAAATCTTTCTTGAAGTTAAATCCCCAAAATGGCTTGGTGGTGGCACAGCTGAGACCACAATGACACAGAACACAGCTGTTGCATTTTGTTGTGTATCCTACAGGAAATACTGCATATTCCATTTTTTTTCTTTTTTTTGGAAACAAACCACAATTATTGACTCCTATTTGGTGTTACCCTTTTGCAGGGTTTATCTGCAGGGGCATATTTGTGCTCATTAATTCATTTATACCTGTCCATATTGGACTTTGTCAATTTTTTATTCGATTGTAAAGATCATGTTGCTCTTCTTGTTCTCTGATGTGTTTGCAAAGGCTTCCACATCCACTTTATCTGGAAATTGAGTTTCCTGGATATGTTTGATGAACCAACGTGATAATGAGGTGTTGATTGACTCTCTAGCTATGTCTGGGTACCCAGGTCCTGGAGAGTGGGGGTAGCGACTTTGACACCCATGCTGAAGAATCACTCAGATTTTATAAGGCAAAAAGTAGCCAAGTACCCCCAACAGTTTTGTCTAAATATGACCAAAGCTGAGGCTTTTTTTTTTAATAGACAGTTCAGATCAGGAGTTACTGACCCCCCACTAAGGGCTAAACCTTCTTTGGGAACTGGGAGCAGCCTGAGAGCCACAGCCTCTTAAGGTTTCCAGCCTGTACCAAGTCGTTTGTGTGTGGGTATGAAGCACTGCAGTAAAGGGATCTGAACATAAGAAGGGGCAGAAAACTTTCAAAGAGAAAGTGTGAACCAAAGCTTGGTGAAGTCAATGGAAACTCTCTGAGTGGCATCTCGTGGCCATGTGGCCTTGTGGAGGGCTGTTAAAGAGGGGCACAGAAAGAAAAGCTATACTGTTGAAGCAGAAAGGTTGTTATGATAGGAGAGGAAAATACACTTCCGTAGTAACTTCTAGAGCTTTGGAAAGAGAGCCTTCCACAGGTTGCTTGGAAATGTTTAGAGAAAGCCCTTTTGAGTTGAATAATTATGGTAACACAGGACTTGAAAGAGAGAAAGAGGAGGTGGAACAGAAAAAAACTAAAACAGAAATACAACAAATTTAGAAAAACTAAACCAAACTTCTGGCTTTTTGAAACTCCAGGTGGTGTGTGCTATCCTGCACCCTTTTAGGGTTTCTGTTTTGAAAATTTACTTTCTCCTGTCTGCGTACAGAGTACATCATGGTTTCCGCAGTGAAAACTGCCCGTTGCTGTCAGTGCAGGAGCAGCAGCTCCGTGGGCAGCCAGGAGGATGGAACCATAGGCTCTGGGTGTCTTTGGGACCCAGTGCCATGCAGATTCTTTCCCATTGTCCTCTTTACTTGTGCATTTTGCTGCCATTCAATTAAAGGTGCTGTGTGATGTGGATGGGTGAATGCAGCATTTTCCCCAGACAGATAATTGCTCTGCCTTTTGCCTTGTCCTTCTAATCGCTCTTAAAAGCGGTGCTGTTGGTGCCTTTTGTGAGCCTGCAAGTGTTCGTGTGTTTGCATAAAGTCTGAGGGCAGAATTTGTCTGTGCAGTAACGTTTTATCAGCAGCAGGTAGCAATTGCAGGAGAATAAGTCCCTGTCTGCTGCTTGGTTTCCAGAGCCTGTAGACTGCTCGTTACAATAATGAGAAATGCAAGTAAGCAGCGTCGCACCAGCACTTGCAGTCCCACTTTCTATTGCTGTCATCAAAGGGTTCAGGAAAGTTTGCATTCAGAGTAGTTTTTTCACTAATGCACATATACATGTGCACATTACTGCCTGGGAAACCTTGTGCTGTACACAGCAACTTAAGGCATGATCTGGGTTTGGGTTCAGTGGTTGTGGCCAGGTTCTGTGGCTGTGGCCAGGTGAGAACTGGGATTGAGAGCAGAAGGTCAGTGTAACTCCAGGTATCCCAAGAAAGACATGGCTGGGAGAGACATCATGACCAGAAAGCTAAAAAAGTGAAGTTGTACCATCCTGGAGCATGAAGGTGGTGTGGATTTTAACCAAAAAGCTGGAATCACCCTGTCACTCACAAAGTGCTTAGGGGAGGATGGTAGTATCCCACTTTGCAGATGACTCCGGTTAATTTATGCCTTTTCTTTTGTTTTGTTTGTTTGTCCTGGCACTTGCAGGCTTGTATTGTATTGAAAGGACAGAATTACTGCTCTTAGCCTGGACTTCCAGGTACTGAAGAGTTAGTGTGGAAATCTGGTAATAAATCCCACCGTGATCTCCCAGAGCTGGATTTTGTGCAGTACTTTCAAGTTTACCAGCCACACATAGGCTGGATAAAATTGATGCTGGTAAAATTAAAAATGTGTTACTATAGAGAATCCTGAAATAGCATCAAAAGGATCCCCAGGAACACACCAAGGCGTTATATGCACCCTCTGTTGTGGCCAAAAATAAAACATTTACACAACCCAGACCTTGAAAGTGAAAAAAAAATAATCACAGAAACATTTACTAGGAATGAGAAATTCATCAACTGAAAAATGGCATTTGTAACCTGAGAGTAACCTTTTTATTTTAAGAGTAAAGTTTTTTTAATTAATCATGGCTTTATTTTTTTCTTTCTTCCTTTATATTGTCCCTCTACCTTGGAATAAAATAAAGTGAGGGATTGCCATGGAATAAAATGAAGTGAGGGATTGCCACAAAATCTGTGCAGCTTTTATAGCTCCTGTGAAGTTTGAAGAAAGACATAAAATGGGAGATACCAAGGTGGCCTCATCCGAGTGCCAACTTTCATTCTTAAAGAACACTCAAAATTTGGATTTTGCACAAGATGAATCACAACTATGTGTTATATTGAAGGGTCTTTTTACTTGTGTACCTGCCCTGGTGTTAGATTTTCTCCTACACTCAGAGGCTATTTCAGATGTCCAAGAAATAGTGATGTTCCAGTGTACTGCTTTAAACCTCCAGGAAGGCTCCAGCAAGGGTAAATTTTTTTTAACTTATGCTACATTAATTTTACGGTGTTTCAGTTCACATGCCCTTTTTTGGTGTTCTTCAAGAATACAGTTTTTTTTTGTTCTTTCCCAAACCTACTGCTACACAGTTCTTCCAGTTTTGGGGCACCGGGGAGAGGTTTACTCGAGAATGAAATGATAAATTCAGGAAAGCCTTCAGCCTATTAATTTCTGTTTCACATTCTGGTTTTACAGACAAATTTTACTATCAAAGTTGTACTTTTAAATTCTTTTTTACCAAGGCCAAGAAAGAAACCATGTTTCAGTTTACAACTGAACTCTATTAACCATGAGGAGAGGAGAAGATTCTTGAAGCCACTGGATTTCTGTAAGAAAGAAAAGTTAGTCAGTCATCATTTGGATTTTACTGGATTTGGTTATTTCACTTAATTAATTTTTAAAGTTTGATGGCGAAGAAATGTATATCCTCTTTGGAATTGCTTAAGTTTTGGGATGAATATTTAACACAGGATTGCCAGGGATGGGGCTTTGAAACACAATGTCATAGCTATTACAAAATAATGCATGGTCTCTTAAATATTTTCTTTAATATCCTTTGCTTCCTTGCCAATGAAAGGGAAAAGAAATCTTAATAATAAAAAAAAAAAGGCAAACTGCTTTTCTGTTTGCTAGCAGCAGTTGATTTCTGTGGACACTTGGATGGCTCTTCCAGCAGTGCTGGGAAATGAGCACATGGATCTCATCAACTTCTGGATCGGTTCCTGTGGCCGGAGCCGAACCTTGTGTGAGTTACCATGGTCCTGCTGAACCCCCAGGGCTTTACTCATTCCCAGTGGCTGATGATGGAGTCTCGTTTCCCCCCCAAAACATGTGCTCAGTTTTTTATAAACTAGAAATAAGGCATCAGCTGGGTCAGAGGAGCTTCCCTGCAGGTTCAGCCGGGGCTGTGGGTTGGTACAAACCCCACCTGTCCTCTGGGCAGACAAAGCCAGGGGGACAAGCAGTGAGATGTGAAGTGTACGGGTGAATTCTGCTCTGCATCTTCCGAGTTGCAACTGCTTCACTCAGGGGGTCAGAAATTGTTTTTCTGCTAGAATGCCAAAGAAATACTCGAATTAAAGACAACTATTTCACTATTATATGTTTGGCTGTGCTCTGGTGCAGGTGAAGGCCAGGCCCAGAGCCCACAGCTGCTCTCCCAGCAGTGCTGGATGCTTTGGGATCGGCTGAGATTCACGGAAAGCACATAAAAAAATTATTACTGAAGAGGTAAGAGAGAAATACAGAGCTGAGCACACTCAAACTACGAATTTTAAAAGTTTCCATTGTTTACTTATCTCATTAAGAATCTATCTCCATGCAGGCACACAAGCGGCAGGTACAAATATATCTTGATGTCTATCTTTGTTCCACTGTATGTTTGCCTGCAGCTCTCTATAGATAGAAACATAAACTGTGTGTATATCCTGCTGCCTTTTGAAACATGCAGAACATTACTGACAGTTTCTTTTCTCTAGTTTGCTCAAATGCTTGTGGTTAGATATTCTGAAAGTATAGAATTAAAAAAAATGGAAAAGACAAAAAGATTTTGGCACTTTGAAAACGAGTTGCTTTGTTAAAAATATGTTTTTAAATTTTTCTTTTATTTTTAATAAGCCAACGAACAATTTCATTTTTTGGCCTCTGCATGTTGTATTTGATAACATAAAATCAGATAATATTGTTGATGAATGAACATTAATTCAGAGCTGGAGGCACATACAGTGTGTGGCAGTTGAGAGCTGGAATTTGAGTGATATGGTGGGGTTTTCAGAGCAGGACTGTACTGTGTGTTTGTTACCAACGAAGTCTGGATATAAGAAATAAAGCTTCTGCTCAGAGTGTACAGAGTTCTTTTTGTACCTTATTGGCTGTCTCAAAATCCAAAATGAAAGAAGTTGAGAAAAAAAAATCTAAGTAAGATGAAGAGGACTTTTGTAATTATTTTATTCAAATAAGAAAACATTTGGTAGCAGCATTTAAACATGGTTTTTTAAAAAGGGAAAATTCCTTATCAAAATGGTACTAAACTATGCAATGAACAGAAATTATGTTTAATAATTGAATTAAGATTACGTCTTGGGTAAATTTGATTATCTTCCTGATTTACCATTAATATTCAAAAGATACAAAGATTATGAACACACCTGGTCTTATTATTTGCTAAAACAAGACTGAGTAGATGGGAGCAGCACTTTGAATGTAATAATTCAGATCAGTACTTGGAGACTCAAAGGAACACAGATCTGTAATGTGTTATTTCAAAGAGTTTTACTTCAAAAGTTATTTTTAAAAATTGCCATAGATTAGTATTTAAGACAAACTCTTTACTCTTGTAAATTTATAATGCTAAAGTGCTGTAGATAAACTACCAGGGTTCCCATTTTAAAATATTTTTCACTGCCATCATGTAATACTGAATTAATTCAATGTTACTTCTATTTAGGATTCTACAGCATTTTTCCTGTTCTTGATAGAGTTAGGTTTCATCTAATGTACTTTAAATTATAGAAGTCCATTTGGAATGACACTGGTACTAATTACTACAAAAAAATTAATGGCTTAATCCTGATATCATCAAATAAGCAGTGAGTGGTCAATGATTTTGTTGCCAGGAGGATTTATAGCTGTGGTTCATGAAAGGTCTTAACACAGGTATTAAGTTAACCAGGGGAATTTCAGTATGAGACCATTGGGAACATACTGCTAGTATTGCATTTGTGTCCTCTGCACCAGAACCAGCACTTAAAACCCAGCTGGCAAAATCCATCCAGGATCATGGGGAAAAACTCCTACTCCACTAAGTTTACAAAAATGAGTATAGAAAATCATCAGTTTATCTGACAGGGTTCTAGCTTGGAGATGAAGACAAACACAGTACTCAGTATTTTAAGTGGATAATTATTTACTGAGTTTCTGATCCTCCAGTTGTGTACTCTGAGAGTTTGAGCCATGCATCAGGTTTGTGAAGAACTTGTAGTTTTTTTCTGCTTCAAGCTTATTAGAAGTTACTACAAGTAGCTCAAGAAAGGCTTTTGCAAGCTAAGTGGATTTATGGCTAGCCCAGATAAATCCCATTATTGAGCCACAACTGGCTGGAGTTGTTCTATGGAATTGTTCTGTTCCTTGATTCGATGGTTTTAAGTTTCAATTTACTGCCATGTGTATTACAGCCTGCAAAGTGAAAGCCTGCTTTATTTGGGCATTGACCGTAGTAGAAGCATCTCACACATGTGAGCTGGAAAAATTGAAATAAATATAAATCATAGAATCCGTGAACTGTTTGGGTTGGAAGGGACTTGGTGGTTTCCTGGTAAGGGATCAAGGTGTTAATGTTGTCCAAGAAGGGTGTTCCCCTGGAGAACCCTGTTCCCTTCCTCAGGGGTGTATGCAGAATTGCCTCTGGTTTTGTTGGAAGCTGCTCCTGTGGGCTCAGTTTGGGCTACAAGAGCTCTGATGCCTTCAATTTGTGATTCACAGTTTTGAGGAGAGCTTTGCCTCAACGAATGAGCTGAAGCAGCTCTAAAATGCTCATTAAGCTGACACGGAGCTGTGAACGAGCTGTGTTCTCTGATAGACCCGGGCTTAGCAGGGGGGCCTTTTAATAGAGCTTTTGAAAGAGGTGTTTTGCATTAGAGTGTGGGGGGAAATTGAGACTTAGTTTTTTGTATAAAAAGGCACTGTACTGGTCAAAAGGAGAAGGCTTTGCACGTGTTTGAGCACAGATATGAATGCTGTCTTGGAGAGCTGCTTTGTCACAAGGATGGGACCAAGCAGGGCGCTTTGAGCTCTTCACATCTGGAGTCCTGGGCTGGAGGGCAAGCTCCAGGACCAGGGGTGGCTGAGCTCCTGGTCAGCTGGTTAGACTCTGCCCAAAGGTGTGAGGAAAGAGGAATTTTTAGGGTTTAATTTTTGACATGGGAGGAAGCAGTATCCCTTTGGCTGTGCTGTGAGGGAGATGGGGCTTTGGCTGCAGTTTTGACTGATCACTTTGACAGGGCTCTTTGGGAAGTCTCTTACCAATGGCACAATTCTCACCAGCCCCTCTCAGAGCTGGGCTGGGTGCTGTGGTCCAGTTGGTCCTGTCCTGTTGGCTCACCAAGGGCTCTGCCTGCTGCATCCCCATCCAGGTCTATTCACCTTCCTTTCTGCTGGAGGATATTCTGTACCACTCATCCGTAATCTCCCCTGTCTGTCCTTGCTGCAGGCTTCCCCTCCAGAAACCATTTGAGTAGTTCTGTTAGTGAAAATCATAACCAAGGAAAGTTTTTAGTTTGAACAGTCAGACACACACACACACAAAAAACCAAAGAATGATCTGGAAAAAAATCCCCCAAACTCCATTCGCCTGCCACACAGTGACAAATGGAAAGAAGGGTGGCCACTGCCTGTACTCGACAACACTGTGACATGATATTTTTGGAGGTATCTCGGGAGCATCTACCACATTTACAGCATGTGAGGCATCTCATCTGGAGCCGTTTTGATCTCCTGTAACCTACTCACAAACGCACATATTTCATAACAGGCCCTGTACCCTGATAAGGATCTCTGAGTTTCTTCTGCGCGGTATCTGCAAACAATTCAAAGCTGTTCCACACAAACAAATGTGAGAACCCCCTGACCACAGACTGCCTTTAGAACAGACCAAGATTTGATGTTACTCATACCTTCCAGTACCTGTCAGAGTTCAAACAGGAAACCTGGTTTTTCCTCTCATGTCAACAACTTTTTTTCTTCTTTTTTTTTTTTTTTTTCTATTTGAACAGGCGTTCGGCAGCGGGCTCATGCTCGAGCGGTGGAAGTCCTGTATTTCTACAGGACAAACAAGTATGTGCTCTGGTACGTCATTGCTGACATTAACAAGAACTGAATATGTGGTTTTCGGTGATCCTGTGGGTGCTTCTGTAGAAACGGACACATTGGCTTTGAACAACCACACAAAAAAGGGATTCATTCATACAGGATATAGGTAATGCGCAGCCGAGGGCTCACTGTGAGCAGTGCTTTGCCTGGGAAACGTCAGAAAAACTGGCTGCTCTTTCTCCGGGTACTGCTGTATTTTGTGCTTACACAGTAACACTTTTTATCTCTTCAGCCTGTTTGTCATTTATACGATATCCTGCTTGCCAGGGCTCTAACGATGTCATGTGAAAAGTTTAAACCAAATAATTATTCATAGTCACTGATTAGGAAGTTTCATCTGAACACCTAAAGTAACTATTAATTATCATGTCTCCACAAAAGATGAAAAAACCTCATGCCCAGATCAGTGATTTGGCCATAGCGACTCATTAATATTTTGGCACTGCTGGGAATAGAAATTAGGAATTACAGATGACATGCATTCCCCCTTACACAGTACTCATTACTTAATCTTTCATAATGCAGATCAATACATGTAGCAACTTTCTCCAACTTTCAGAACTTTCCAGTCCAGGCTTGGAAATGTGTTAATAACATTTAACTTAACCTCTCTGTGAATGTGGGAAGTGGAAGTTTATAGTGGAGAACAATTCTTGACAAAGGCTAGTAGTTGTGGCAGAAAACACTAATTCTGTCAAGGAATGGATGACTTCTGAGGATTGTTTTCCCCCATTTGATTTATGCTTGACAGATGCAGAAACCAACTCAAATACAGCTGTGTTAAGAAAAGAACACACAGGCATTTCCATGACTTTCATCTTGCTTTGTATTTGTGGCTTGCATCATTAAGGGGTGGAACATCTGGAAAAGTCTTGTTACAGACAAATGTCCATAAAGCTAAATATGATTGTTCTCTCTTTTTTTCTTTTTTTTCCTTTTAATAAAACTCTCAAAGCAAACAGCTGGATAACAGTCTGACAAGTAGTAATACTCACTGTGAGTGACACGTGCTGGAATGATGGTTATAGGATCCCAAAGGAAGAGGCAAAGAGGTGTTGTGGAATTTCTCGGTGGTGAGCCATGGCAGAGGCACGTGTGACAGCGGGTACCCCTGAGCTGCCCTGAGGAATACCAGGTTAAAAGGTAAAACAGCCTTTGGGAACCACCTGCCACCCTTGAAATCATGCAGACCATTTCAGTAATTTGCATTGTTTTATCTTTATCTCTTTATTTCTCTATTTCCAATAGGACTTCTTCCCAGATGATTGAGTTTGATTCCATGTATTTTTCCCGTAGTTGTTTCAGGGGCCAAAGCACTTAGTATAAAATCTGCAATCAAAAATGGCACTGTCTTGATATTTATCCAGCTCTGCATTGGTGCTCTGTGTGTACCCACTGAACAGCTTCAGGCCTGGAAAGGCTGTCACCTCCTGCTCTGTCTATCCATCTCTGCCTTAAATGCTTGCAAACCAGTGGCAAGAAGAAAGGAATCATTTGCATTCAGTAAAGGAAATATTTGCTCTCTAATTTTCTTTCTAACTCTTAATATTTCATGAAGCCTCAGTGAAAAAAATATTCCAGGTATGGGCTGCTTGTAAGCGTGATACAGAGAAGAAACATAGACATAGGCTACATGGCTAAGGTCAGGCTGTAACAACCATCCTGCTGAATAAATGAGTACCCAGGGTTCAAATTAACATCTCTTATCAGAAATGAGTATTAGAGCACTTACAAACTTTCAATTACTTGCCTTCTGCTTTGAAAAATGTCTTGACGTGTCCACTTGGTTGACGCCCTGCATTATCCATGGGATCTGCACTTACTGCCCGCAGTTCCCTGGGGCTGATCCTGACTCAGAGGATGCTGGTGATGAATGTGGCTCTGCAGATGTGCCTGGCTGGGCTTCCCTTGCCCCTGGGTGGCTGGAGAGGGGCTGATCTTGAGAGCCATCCAGTGTCACCAGAGTTACTGATGGAATGGATCAGTTCTTGGTGCTCATATCCCCAAAGGCAACTCAATGCTCCATGTGCACCACCATGTTCAGAGGGGTCTTCATGAAAATGCTGCTGATCCCTGCATAGACAGGGGTATGATGAGCTGAAACTGGGTAAATATAAGTAATTACAACCAACTAGTCTTTTAGGGCAAACTGGGCTTTACCCGATAATTGTAGGTATTTCTGCTACAAGTGAGTGTACAGTGGTGCATATTTTTATTTTACTAGCAATTGAATGATAGATCGTTGCTACTAGCCTGTGTATCTAGGAGGAAACATAAATTCAGCTCTTTTTGAAGTGTTCTGTTACAGATAGGAGACGTGATCACTCTGTAACCTTTAGAAAACAAATGGTTCACATTGCTAGAGATTAGCACATGCACTAGGAGCTCATGTAACCCAGCATCCACTGCAGTTCTGGTGAACCTGTTCATTGGTATTTATGCAGGGTTTTAAACTGATTGAATGGGCCTGTGGAGAATGTAACATCATGCCTCAAAGAGCAGTGCAGCTCCTGACTCCCTGCAATGTGCCAGTAAATTGGGCTGCTACCAGCACAGCCAAGTTCTGGGAATTCAGTGGTTGTAAAATCTGTTTGTTACTATATTTCATGTTTTTGCCAGGGCCATTGCATGCTGGAGTTGCCTGGGCCCAGCCTACCTGCCTGCCTGGGTGGTGCTCTCCCAGGTAAGTCCTGCAGGGTCTGACATGAATGTTATCCCTGCTCCCTTCCCCTTTAGTCTGGCCAGAACTGCAGCAGAGCCAGCCCTGCCTGATGCTGCCTTTGTCAGAGAAGGAGCTAACCTGGTGCCCCAGACTTGTTTAGATCAGCTGTTAGATGGAAATTCTTTTGGACTCTGGGTTGGATTTTATCTGCTTGAAATGTGAAACTCTATATCAATATCCTTTCATGTCTCTTCCTGTCGTATTTTACAGCACAGAAGACAGAGGGAACAACGTGTTGAATTAAATAAAGTGTTTTACAGATTCTGCTCCAGAACCTTTGCTTGATTTCTTAGACTATAGAAGGTAACAATACTGATTTACTGGGGACACCTAAGGCTCCAATAGAGCTCAGAGACTGGGATCAGGACTTGCCTCTGATGCTCTGGTACCTGCCTGCTTTACACTGGGCAGCAGGGCAGGGACAGATACATGTGAGGAGCTACAGCCTGCCCTGTGGTGGGTCAACTGCCTTAGGATGCCCTTTTTAAGGGATGACTTGGGACTTTTGGGAAGGTGCTTCATGTCTTCAAGGCAAAAAATAAACTGTAAGATGTCAGGTTGACATGTAGTGGGCAACAAGAAGGTCCTGCCTTCTTCTTCTACCCCTACACTTTCCTCTGGGCAGCTCCAGCCACACCTGGCCAGGCTGTCTGCAATGTGTGGGGATTTCACCAGGGAAAAACAAGCATCCCTGGCTGCTGTGCAGAATCCTGTTCTGGTTAATATCCACCACAGGAGTCGAAAGCTCACCACTCAGGCCAGTGGCAATCTGCTGAAAACAAAGGGCTCCTTAATAGCCGAGATAAGCAGATAAGGCACTGCTGTGCTATTTAAAGCACAGTATTTATACCTGAATAAAGTTACTCCAATTTTGGAGCAGAGTGTTTGCTGGGAAAGCTGTATTTACATTCCACCCCAGGGACTGAAGCGCCCTTGCACACTTTCATGTATCTCCTTTCTTCAAAGTCAGATGTTTCACCTACAGCTTCATTCCTGCCTACAATTACTCTAGGCAGCTCCCTTCAGTGCTTTTGTAGCTTTTTTTTGATAAACAGTGGTGGCAGGCACAGAGGTGGCTACGAGCTATGTCTGCACCTCATTACCTCACTCAAAAGAAATGTTGTGTGCTTTGGGACAGCCCTGTGAGTTAGGAAAATGGTGTTTTACAGATGGGGAAGAGAGACAAAGAGCGGGTGAGCGCCTTGCCTGGGATCCCACGGGATGCTGGCAGCAGGGAGTTGTATTTCTGTCTAGTGCCCTAACCACTGATCCATCCTGTCTCCTGCTTTCGGGCGAGAGAGTCTGAAAATCCCATTGATTTGCACTTTCTAGTTCTGGGGAAGAAAGGTAGGGCTGACTAGACTATAGAGGGAGACATGCAAAAATAAACAGAAGACAATAAACAGCTTGATGTAAATTAGCTTTGTAAAACTTTAATAATCTAAGATGCTATTTAGAACACACAGGCAAGGAGATGTCTGTTTAAAAAAAAGATATGATTTTAACCAGATAAAATCCCTTTAATTAGTCTGAAATTCTTGCCTATGTTTTATAGCAACACACTTCCATATGCATGCCAGAAAGTCGGGGAAACATGGAAATCATTGCCAATTTGCAGCATTCACTGCTGGGATACAGCAGATTATTTCTATGAAGGCTAGATAAACTCTGTGTCTGTAGAGAACAATTGTTTGGTGGTCGCTTTGCTTTGTCATCTTCCACTGCATGTCTGGTTTGGGAAGGAATAAAAGAGCCTATGCTCGAGAATCAGGTTGCTTATATGATGCAATATTTAAATGATTTTTGTTTTTCATAAGTCTGGAAAAGTAATTGTCACCTTGGTGGTACTGGTTATAACACTGAACCCCTCTTGTTGTTGTGGGTGACCTTGGACCATGGTGGAAAGCAGTATTCTCCAAACCAGAGAGGTTTGCCCTCACTGATATGGGGACAAGGCATCTCCTACATCGTTATTCCTACATCTGCTCAGCATCAAGGTGGTCCTGAAGGGAATTTTGGAGTGTACCATGATGTAGGTGGTGTGGATTAATGGCTGGAATAAAAGTCACGAAATCTCCTTGTTCATGGAGATGCACACAAATGGATGATGGTGAGTGCTGGGACCTGAAGGCGTGGGGCACAGGAGGAGCTCTGCACCAGCTGTGGAGCAGGTTCAGGGCAAGTGTGTGCTGGGGAAAAGAACGTTCTTGCATATTTTCCATTGCACTAACCACAGGCAGTTTGTTGTCAAGCAGTTCTGTTATTGCGCCGCGGCAGGAATGGGCCGCGTGTCCCTCCCATTGCTGCGTCCCCACCTGACACCCGAGGCACGTGGGGGCTCTGGGGCTGAGAGCACAGCACTGGCCGGGGAACCAGGACAGGAGCTGCACATGCTGAGAGCACCTGCTTGCTCTTGCTGACACCCTGCCTTTAATCTTGAAACACTGCAGCTATTTTCCCCACATCTCTGGTTGCCTCCGTGAGGTGTTCGTTTGGCCCCGAGCTTGGCTGCCAAAGGGGGGACAGCAGCTCTTTCCCACCCCAGCTTCCCCAAGAAGGGTAATGGAGCCTTGACCTCAAGCACCAATTAACCACCTCTAAATTAGAACTAATTGTATTTTCCCATCAGGTTTTAAAGCCACTGATGTTTTCTGTGACAGCGGGCAAGGCTGGGTGTCACCTCCAGCAATCAAGTGATTTGTCAAGGTCATCTTTCTGCTGTGCAGAAGCAGCACAGTGAGAAAAGGGGGTGCATTCAGAGAATCCCATGGTTTGGGATGCATGTTGGGTCTCAGCTCACAGCCCACGGCCCACAGCTGGCACAAAGGGGGGAACACAAAAGCTGTATCATAGCAGGAAACCCCCTGCCTTCCCTGCCAATGTCCCATGATTGGAACATGGGGAAAGCAATTTCCTTTTCTGTCTCAAGTTTTCTGCTGCCTTTGTTTCCAGGTGGCTCCATACATGAGTGGTCTTTTGGTCTCCAGTTTTCATGAAAATGCCTGTACAGCTGAGGAAAAAATCAGAGCACAGCTTTGAAAATAACATTTCTTATTTACACCTTCTATCATAGTATTTTTTCATAGCCATACTCTCCATAGCTGAGTCTGTGCTTCCACCAGAGGAACTGTTGGCAGCTGAGGACACCTCCATCCTGGGGGACTCTCCTGGAGCACCCTGTATCCCTGTGCAAGGATGCACCCATGTCAGGTGTCCCCTCAGGAGAGGGGCTCCCTCTGGAGAGTTCAGGGCATCCCACCTCATTCCAGAGAAGGAACCCAGTGCTAAGCTGGGGTATTGGTAATGTCTGCTGTCAGGGGTTATATGGCCTTGGAAGAGGCAAACCCTTGATTTTCCTGTCACTTACCAGCCTGCATAAGAGAAGAGCTGTGCAAATAAATGCAGTGTTTAATAAAAGTGAAAACAGAGAGAATTGGGTATTTCACACTCACTGTAAAATTGAAACCTGATTTTTTTTTTTGGTTAAAAAATTCACTGGCTTTTTTTTTCTTTTTTTCCATTTAGAAATGAGTGATTTTTGAATAAAGAGAGGAGACTTTGTTTAGAAATGAGTAAAATTTGTGCTATCATTAAGCAAAGGGGATTTGCAGTGGGAATATCTCGGTTTGTGCTGACATGTGTGTGTGTTCCCATGTGAGAACTCGCCTTGACAAGACACACATTTGGGGCTAAGCACTAACTAGTGCATTTGAGCATCACTCATGAAGAGAAGGTGAAAATGCTCTGCAGATGCACTTGACAGCTGTTTGCCAAGTCAGAGAAGATATCTTTTCCTTTCTACACACTCTTGAATTGTGGTTTTGTAAATGCTTTTTTGTTAGGCAGTAGGGCCCCTCACTACAAGAAAGACTTCATAGAATAAGAATTGTTAACGTTGGAAAATGTCACATTTAAGATCACCAAATTCAACAATGAGGGGCTGGAGCATGTCCAGAGAAGGACAATGGAGCTGGGGAGGGGTCTGGAGCAGAAGGCTGATGAGAAGCACCTGAGGGAGCTGGAGGAGCTCAGCCTGGAGAACAGGGAGGAACCCGGGGCACCTTCTCACTCTCTACAACTCCCTGAAGGGAGGTTGGAGCCAGGCAGGGTCAATCTCACTCCCAGGGAATGAGCAATAGGACAAGAGGAAATCTCTTCAGATTGTTCAAGGGGAAGGTTTAGATTGGATATTAAAGAAAATTTCTTCACTGAAAGGGTGGCCAAGCCATGGCAGAGGCTGTCCAGGGCAGTGCTGGAGTCACCCTCTGTGAGGGATTATAAAAGGTGTATGTGTGGCACCTGGGGACATGGTTTAGTGGTGGGCTTGGCGGTGTTGGGTTAATGGTGGGATTTGATGATCTTAGAAAGCCTTTCCAACCTAACCAATTCTGTGATTTAAGAATGCTCCATCACTGCAGGAACATTTGCCATGCTTCCTTTGCAGCCCATTCTGCCATGGGTACAGGAGTGTGGTTTAGGGTAGTGGTCTGAGTTATGGGATTTGCTCTGATTTGCACTGATCTGAGGCTCAGCACAGCTTACCTACATTCCCTCTTGTCTCCCTGAGTGCAGAGCCCTGGCCTGCAGTGCTCACATGGTCTGACTGATGGGGCTGCACTTTGGGACACAGGAGAACATTTTTGCTGGATTAAGAAGGAGCAAAACAAAACCCCAAGTCAGATATTAATTACATATCAGTAACCCTCCTCTTTTTCAGAACTACTCACAGATTTTTTTTGTCTTTCCATCTCTGAAAGAACATTATTTTTCCTGTACTTTTGCAAATATTATCACTGTTTCTCTAAGTTCTCTGTCCTTTCCAGACATTCCCCTTTTCTCATCATGCCATGGATATTTTTAACAGAAGAAAACTCAGTGGATTTGTTGTCTGCTCTGTGGTAATGATCACGTTAGCTTTGCTAAATGCTGCTGTGAAGCAAGTCAAGAGGGAGCACAAGTCTAATAAAGAGCAGGTCACAACATGCACATGGATTTTTTAAGAATCTGGGTATTAAAGGGTTTTTTCAAGTTGGGCTCCTTCTCATGTTTTAGACAAGAGTGCTATGGTAACAAGACAACCAGATGTAAATGAGCTCTTGATTTCATTTTGAGATGACAAAGATAATTAAATGACAGGAAAAAGTTTCTCCTCTGCTGCCATTTATTGAAAAATTTACATTTTCTTGAATGCGTCCTTTAGGTGGTTAATAAAAAATGAAAGACAAATCCAGTATCTGATGTCACACTTTTAGATGAAATAAGTAAGTGAACCTGTTCATTCCTATACAACTCTGATTTCAGGAAAGTGGCAGAGAAGCCTTTTGCAGGATAATACATCACTTACACAAGTATTTGCACAGGAAACAAACCAAGGTAACCAGGTACAATCCATTTCCTGCTTATCAGCGCTTATAGATTTTATGGATTATCTGTAACCACCCGTTTTTAATCAATTCAGCATTGTTTAGTGGACTGCCATAAAGCTGCTGAGGTGTTACTTTGAATGTGCTGTAAACCAAGAGCGTGGCTCCTCCTGTGCTGGCACCAGGGGCAGAGCACCTGAAGTCACTCCATGGAAGAGTGACTCCATGGAAGTATGATCAGCTCCATTTGGGAAAGTCAGGGGGATGCCACAGCCCAGATTATACTTGATCCCAGCCTGAGGGCACTGGAGGTACAAGGAAGAGGGCATGGGGAAATGAAGATAAACAGAGTTTATCTACTTCTATTGATGTTGCAGAAACAGCTCATTTCACACTCACACCAAGCAGGTGAATTAATTCACTTTTCTATTTATCAGCAGTGGTGGTCTTGCCCACAACGCCAACTACATTAGTTCTCATTCCTTACAAACAAGAAGCACTGAGCATTTATTTTCAACCCGTGTCCCCGGTGCCCTGGTACTAGAGATAGGGATCTCGCCTGGGTAGTTTGGTTTCTGTGGGCATTGTCACCACCTAGTGGCATCTCCCTCCTGCTTTGCGGGGGCAGCTGCTGCGTTTTCCTCCTGCGGGCTTTGCCCCGTGGTCATTCGTTTCACCCCTGATCACCATGGCTTTGCCAATTGGCAAGTTAAACCTGGTTGAACCAGACTGAGCTGCTCCCAAGCAGGAGCAGAGGGAAAATCTGTCGGATAAAGCTGCCACCCCACCTGAAAGCTTTTAACTGGAGGGTTGTGTTTAAAGGCGTTTGAGGGGAGGAGGAAAAGAGACCCTTTTGTGGGAGACTTTTGTGCTCTTGAAAACAGGCTATTGCAAAGTGGAGATGTTGTGAGCAGTGACTAGATAAAATACAATCACTGGCAATAACACATTAGGAGTGTGTGTGTATGTTAATCATGCAGCCATGATTATGTTACTTAGTGTTTTGATTCAGTTTACAAAGGAAACGTAGGGTGAAGACATGCCCTGCTCACTGCTCAGGTCTCTGTGCCATCCCCCACGTGTGAAATATTTGCATGTCAGGATCAAAGCTGAGCTCTTGCTTTTCTGTCTAATGCTAAAAAAATTGAGATGAGCAATATTGTGTGTTTATGCTGTGTTTCCCTCCCCTGTTTGGTCCTTGAAGCCCTTAGTGGGTTCTGTGATGTCCCAGCAGGGGGCTGATGTGTTCAGAGCTGCTCCCATGCAAGAGCTGGAGGGTGACACCCCTTGCTGTGTGATGATGCCTTGATTTTAGAGGGGTTGTTTCCATGCAGACAAACAAGCCATGGACCCATTAGTTAAAGCAGAAATTTCCTATTACTGAGGCTGAGAAGGCACAATAAGCAGGAAGAGGGTTGTGGCACTCTGCCTGGCATTGTGGGTTTCTTGGAAATGATTTCCAGCACTATAGACCCACTCACTATATATAATAATGTAAGTTTAAGGCATATTTTTTCCCCCATGTGCAGCTTTGGTTTGAGTTTTCCTCGGCTGTGAGTCCCTGGTGGGCCGTGGCGTGTCATCATCAAGGAATCCATCCATAAGTTCCATTGTGAAAGCAAAGCCTGAGCTGGTGGATCCATCTGTCTCTGCCTTTCCCACAGACACCATGCAAAGCCCTGGGGAACCGAGCTGCTTGAAAGGCACTCTCTTGCTTAAGAGAGGAAGGAGTCATAAAAATAGTGAGGAAAAAGGAAATATTGGATTTTCTTCGGTGTAGTCTGGGTTATCTGGCAGCCTCTGCAGAGCCCCTGCAGCCCCCCTTGCTCTGCAGAGCCCTGGATGTGCATCCTTGGGTGTGCAGCTCAGTGTAGGAGACACCTTCAGGAAATGGAAAGGCACTTGGGCTTCACTCTGTAACTTTTCCTGCCACCAAACCCAGTGCAGCTGCAGAACTGAAAGGTCTTGTCTTTATGCAAGCAAAGCTGATGTGAGTGGATGACCCTGGGGAGAGTCTCATCCCCCATGAAATGACATCAAGGGGCCTGTGTGCTGCCCTGGTTTGGTTTAGAACAGCCCTGCAACCTCAAATAATGCCACTGCTGGTGTCCCATCCATAGCACTCAACAAAACTTCATGTGATTTTTCAGTTTCCTATCTTTTATTTTAAAAGATGCTTTTCCTATCCCTCTGCCTCTCCAGTTCACGAGCGCTCTGTGAGCAGGGGAGAGAGCAAATGAGGAGCTGGTCTAAGAAAAATGAAGGTAACCACATCTGAAAACACAGGAGCATAAACCTCACAAAGAACAGAAAATGAAAATGACTGCTTTTCATCCAATTAAGCTAACTGTTGGGTTTTTTGTTGTTTTGCTCTTGGCTGGAGCTTGGAGCTAATGAAGCACAGTGAAACAGCAGATAGCTTCTTTGGAGATACCTACTGCTCCTTCTGTGATCATTTGATACAAACTGCTGTAAGAATTGCGTGAGTTCTGGTGAAAATTTGAATTAAGGTATAAGAGCTGAACTGTTATGAATTTATATCGTATATATGACTTACAGGGCCAGATCTTTCATAGTGTTACTGACGTCTTCCTGGAGCCAGGGCTGGATATGTTGTTGGAAGTTTATTCTAAGAATCACCCAAACCAGTAAATGCCAGTTCTTCTTTCCAGAACATACCTGAATTTCTTTTCAGCCGCAGTGGAATGTGTGCAAATACAGGAAGAGTTTTGGTGTTAACTAACTTTATATTGTGCTGTTAATGCTGAGGCTTTGCAGCATGTTAGGTGGATCTACAGCCTGGTGGAAGTCTGTGGTAAAGCTGTTGGCTTCCCTGGGGCACCTTCTGTCCCCTGTCCTGCCCTGGGAAAGGCATTGTGCATCTGGGTGGGGAGGGCATGAGACCTGTGCTTGGGGAAGGTGTGGGGACCTTGAAAATGGCCTTTTTTTGTTATGTTGCCATGGTATTTGGTAGGAATGTGTCTTAACAGCATTGATAGCACATTCATATTTATTCACCTCAAAGTCTCAGCTTCAAAGGAACAACTCACTGTTCATTTTCCCTTTATTGACACACTTTAAAAAAAGAAGGTGATTGTATTCAGGAAATTCATATCTAGGGTATTGCCAATCAAAATATTTGGTGAGCCCAGTCCTGATTAAAAGGCAGCAAATGGAGGCCAGTTTATCTACAGGAGTGATCCTGAGTGCTGTGGGTGTTGTGCAGAAGGGGAGCTCATGCTCACCCAGCAATCATGATCACCCTCCATTGCAGCTTTGTTCCTGGAAGGGCCAAATCTACCTACAGGTTGCCTTAAATACCTAAATTGCTGATAATCATCTAATAAATTTTGGTCCCTGCCCCTTGCACCATTCCTCACTGAAAGCCAAGGGCAGTGAGGTTTGGTAGGGCTCTCTGGACCCAACACCAGAGATTCCCTTGGTTGGTTCACACAGCAGTGGGAGCTTAAAGCCAAAATGTAATTAGCTATTGGTATTTGACCAGGATTCTGTGGTCAGCTCTTGTGAGAGGTCATGAGGTCTCCACTGACCACAGGAACATGGTTTTGCATCCCATGACAGGTATGATGAACCTCCAGCTAATGTCTCTGTATAATGTTTGGGCTTTGATCTCTCTCTGCAGCCATCCTTTATGGTCAGTGTAATAAACCCTGTCTAGTGCACAGGGAAAGATCCACTAACTCCTTCTGCTGACTTTGTCCAAAAGAGCAATTGGACGCCTACTCTGATACTTGCTTCTGAGTTTGTGAGTCTTCCAGCTGGTGCATTTTGAATTCATCTATAGAGAAATAAAGACTTAAATTTTGCCTTCATGCCCCATGAGAAAAGCAAAGCAAAAGGGGTATAATGTTTTACACAGGTGTTCTGTAGAATCTGTTTTTGCATCTTTTGTGAAAGGAAGTTTGGGGCTTTGGCTCAGTTTCAGCTGAGCTGTTATTACCACAGAGCCAGGGTACATCTCTGGGAGAGCCGGAGCACGAAGGGCTCGGCCAGGACTTGCACAAATGGGTAATGGACCTCAACCATTAAATGCAAGTTCTGACAGCGTGGGTCAAACTCGTATGTGTCAGTCTTTGGGTTCCTCCTTTCTCATTCTCCTAATTGGGCTAATTTTCTGTTTAAAAATAATTGGCAGAACTTCATGATGTGAAAACAAAAATAAGGTGACTCCTGCTGAGATCTGTGAAGGCAAAGTGTTTTCATGTGCTTTGGAGTTCATATAACAAACCTTTCTGTCAAAAGATGTGTGAAGAGATGCATTTTGCTGTGACATGCTTTCAGCTGGGTGTTAGAAGGGGCTGCTTTCTGGGACTGGCAGAAATAGGACTTTCAAGTTTGGATCATGGAAAACGGTGTGTGTAGTGCTGCTCTGTATATCAGTCAGGACTGAGGAAAAAACCCCAAAACAACAAAAAAAACCCCAAAACCCAAGGAGGAAAACCACAATTTGTTCTCTCTATTGATCTCTGAATACTCAAAAATAACAAAAATCAGACAAAACTTTTTTTCTTGTCATATTCTGGTGGATGAAATGCTGAATATGACCTGGGAATGTGCCTTTTCAGCCTGGAAAGCCAACAGTACCCTGGGCTGCGTCTAAAGTTTGACCAGCAGGTTGAGGGAGGTGATTCTACCCCTCTACTCCGTTCCCCTGAGATCCCACCTGCAGTGCTGCTTCCAGCTTTGGGACCCCCAGCCTCAGAAGGATGTTTGGACCTGCTGGAGCGAGACCAGGGAGGACACAAAGATGCTCCAAGGGCTGGAGCAGCTCTGCTCTGGAGACAGGCTGGAAAAGCTGGGTTTGTTCTGTCTGGAGAAGAGAAGGCTCCAGGGAGATCTCAGAGCCCCATCCAGCACCTAAAGGGGCTCCAAGAGAGCAGGAGAGGGCCTTTGGACAAAGGCCTGGAGTGACAGGACAAACTGGAATGGCTTCAGACTGACGGAGGGCAGAGTTAGACTGGGAAGAAATTCTTCCTCTTGAAGGTGGTGAGGCCCTGGCACAGGCTATCCAGGGAAGCTGTGGATCCACAAGGTGAGGCTGGATGGGCCTTGGAGCAACCTGGAAGGTGTCCCTCCCTATGGCAGGGAGCTGAGCTAGATAATCTTTAAAGGTACCTTCCAAAACAAGCTATTCTATGATTTTAGAATGCCACTTTCTTGCCACAGTACTTGTGAAATGAAGGAGAAAAAAATCATCTCCCAACAGTTGATAGGATAGGATTTCATACTGACCAAATCCTGGCTTACCAATTAAACTCCAGTCCAGCTTTTTTGCCAGTTGTTTGCTTAAAAATAACCTGAATGGAGTTGATGTATTTTAAAGACTTCCCAGCAATTCACTGGGAAATTAAAGAGGAGGAGGGAGGAAAGAGAGTGGGCTGATAGGACAGCAGCAGTCCTGGACAGGATCTCAACCCAGGTGGCTGCAAGACTGGGCACAGACCTGTGCTGCTTGACCCTGTGCTGAGGCAGGGCTTGGGCATGTCTGTGCTCACACTGAAACCTGTCTGAAAATGGGCAGCTGCCTCCTCTCCTTGCGCTAGCTCCAAGGAAGGAGCAGGCTGTGCCGCAGCCGTGTGTGGTCCAGCATGGTCCAGCCTGCCCTGTGGTGAGGTGCCATGGCCAGGAAATGCGTGCCCTGGCTGGCAGATCCACCATGTGCTCTCTGTCTCTAGGAGAAGGCTCCTGCCTGTGCCTAACTAAGGTCCTTGCAGTTACTTGCAGGGTATTCCTTTTTCCATGCTGTCCCCTGAATCAATGCTGTGAATGATTTATTTCTGAGCAATTTGTGGGTGTCTCTGGACTGTAAATTCATGTTGTTTCCCACTGGATGTATGTGTTGCACAGTATGCATCTGCTCCCTCTTTAGGAGCTGGTATTTCTAGGTTTCAGTGTCTGGTATAAAGTTCAACTTTATCAGCTGGGAAATATGCATTTTGCTTTGATCCTGAAATATGAAATTACAATTTGCTCTCTTGGTGACTATTCCCGGTGGTGGCTTTATAAATTTAGGCTTGCCTTTTCATGGTGTCTTAATAGAGGAAACTCACCATAATGAAAATATTCCTCTTACACATCCCTTCTGGAATGAGTGCAAGGGATAAGGCTGAGTAGTTCCTTGAGGGTCCTCTAAAAACTCCAACAGAAATATATGGACAGAACCAATATAAGTGGTTGTGTTACTGGTGGAAAGACACTAGATGGGCAATGGAAGTATCAATTCACAGTTTGGGGGAAGAAAGAAATATTTCCCAGTTATTCCAGGGGCTGGTCTAGGTGATACATTGTACATGCCTTAGCTGATGGTTTTACTTTTGTCAGAGTGAAATTTGCTGCTTTGCCAAAGTCACAAGAAATACCCTTTTCACAGTTTAGGGGCATTTAATTGAAATGCAGCCCTTGTGCTGAGTGTCCGATGGTGAGTTTCGCTCCAAGTTAGCCCTTAGAGCTAAAGATTTATGTCATGTGAAAAGAGGCATCCAGAGATTTTAGCCACTCCTAACACACACTGCAACCCCTGAGAGTCCCTCTGACGTCCAGGTACTGGAGGGAATTGTGGAATATTAATATGACTATAAAGAATCTGCTGGCTTTACAACCATTGCACGAATGAGGCTCATACAGAATTCTACAGGATACATCAGGAGAGAATATAAATAAAACTCCATGGTTTGCAGCACTTTATATATAACCTTGTAATGTTTTTATAGGTCTGCATTGCTTTCACCCCCATAGCATGAGAGTTTCCTACAACCAGTGCTTTGGCATGGGGGAGCTGAATAGCTGATGCATGAGTTTATGGAGGTATTACCCCTCTGCCTGTGTCCTGTTGGAGTTGCCCATGAATTTGCACTCTCTTCTCAGATTTTGGATGCTGAAGGTACTGCTGTAGCTGCTGCAATGAAATTTTAGCTGAGAAAGAGGAGAAAAGGTTGTGGAATATTTTGTGAGGTCTAGATCCAGCCTCAAACTGCAAAAGACTTGTTGATGTCTTGGCACTGCTATTGCTCTGCACAGATATTTCAGCTGCCAAATTTGGTTTTATCATATGAGGAAACAAACTCTTTAATGAATGAAAACAGATGCACAAGATTGTGTTGAAAGTCACTTTGCAAAGAACACAAACCAGAAACCTTGGAAAAGGCACCTAAAATATTCATGGAATTTATTCTTGGCAATGAAAAGTAAATATGCATTATACAGATATTCTCTTTTAACAGCACTATACTCCTTCCTTGCATTTCCACATAATCCATATGGAGTAAGACTTCATGTAGGACTCCAGCACGGTTCCTCACCATCCTGTGTAGCTCACCATGGTACAGTGGCCGTGGGAATGGGTTCCCTGGATATTTTGTTCACAGAACAGAAAGATCCAGAAACACAAGTTGTTGAGAAGATCTGGTCCTCTGACAGGAAGTAGAGCAAATGTGAGTTAAATCTTGAGAAGAGCCAGGCCCATATAAAAGCTTGCACTAGCAGCTGGTTTCAGTTTGGACAATGCCCACTGACCTGAGTGGTTTCTCCAACAGGACCGACACAAATTAGTCCGCACAGACTGCCTGTCATCCACAAGGTACCCAGCATGTGTTGCAACCTGTTATTCCGTGAAGCAAGCTAGTTAAAACTCTCTGAGAGCTACTGAAATGCTACTAAACCAAAAAATAAAATGCCTTGTTAAAAATGGATTGAACCAGAAGATACCTTGCAACTTTACTACCCAAATAACTTTAAACTTCTTTGATGCTCATTTTATTAATATAAAATCAGATGAGAAGCCACTGTAACTTGGGTGAGAGACTGGTTTGGGGTTTTAAATCTCTGAAATGAATGATTAGCTTTTCCCCAAGAGATTTATTTTCACCTTAATACAGTCAGGAGCTGCTATTAGAATATGTTGCATTGACAGCCTTGACTGTTGGTCAAGGCGTGGTGCCACCAGCCCACGTTTGCAAATGAACAGCAATGACATCTGGAATGGAACAAGGATGGGTGAGCACAGCTGATGCCATTCCCAGGGGGGACCAGCACAATAATATGGGAGAGCCAGAGTTTTCCAGGTGAATCTGAAATGAAATTAAATAATTTGTGTTTGTTTAATATAGAGATGTCTGATATTATCTGTCTAGAGCATTAGTCTGTGCTGCTGCCTTTGAAGCTAATAATTGGCATTAGGGTGGTGTGTTAGTTTCCATGTTAGGCAGGAATTTGGAATGAATCTTAGTTATCCAGACAAATGGGCATTTTCATGGTATTACCCACTACCACATGATGTTACATATTCCTCATCAGTGGCTGTGCTCAGGTTTGGGCATCATTGGGGTTTGGAGCTTTTTCCTTGGCTAATTAAGCCTTGTGAGAAGGGCAGAAATATTTGGGGTGCTGGAGAAGAAAGGTTAAACCAGCAAAATATATCAAACTTAGCCAAGAGATGCTTAAGGTGGTCATGGCTTGTGATGCTGGTGGGACTCAGCACTGGGGATGTCACCATTTATTAGTGCATTGTGTGGGGTGGCAATTAAGGGTGGGGAGAAGCAAAATGCAGATGAAACATCAGGATGTGCCCTTAAAACAAGATCTTTAAAGCCCAGGTTAGTTTGTTGAAAACCACATTGCTATAAATCCCAGGGAGTTTTGGTAGAGGGCAATCCCAGTGGGAGAAAGGCAGGCTGGAGGAGCCCAGGAGCTATTCACAGGCTTTGGTTCTTTGGTTTTGGGTGTAGCTGTTGACTCCATTGCAATGGGCTTACATTAGGGATGAGTTGGATCTGTTTTGTGCAATGGCCTGAGTTTTTTTGATTGTGAGTTGTTAGATGATGCCCACAATGGAATTTTAATTAGGAAACTAAGAAAGGTTCTGCTGAGAGACGGGTAAACCACAATAATTACTGGGAGTGAGAAAGTCAGCAAAGCGCAAGTAATCAGGGGATTTATAGAGGTCTTATTGAGAACTACCTAAATTCCAGTTTTAAGGATACTTGTGAAATAATCTTTCATAAGCAAAATTACTTAAAACTATAGCAATTCCACTCCTCTGCTTTATCCAGTGTTCAGCTGTACCTACACGCTTTAATGAGTACATGGAGGAGGATCAAACTGGCTGTGTGGCCACTGAATCTGTAATCACCACAAAGTCAGAATCTCCAGAAGAACTTCCCAAGGGATGCTGATTCTGTGCTAACGGCCATGGAAACTCCTATGCTCTGTCAAGGTGATCAAGATGCACAAGGAAGTTTAGCTATTTTGCTGGGTAACAGAACCAGAATTCTCTCACAAAACAGCAAATTGCGAACTATAAAAAGAATTCTGAAGGGTTTGTATTTCCAAGTGCATCATCTCTCTTGGAAAAAGACTATTGAAACATCAAAATAAAATGACACTTCACATTTTTCTTTAAGAAACTGTTTGTAGATTTGCTCTCTTGTCCAAGATTCTGATACTAAGTAACCTGACAAGGATTTCATCACTGAACCAACATCCCTTGCACTGTGCTTTGAGTTCAAACTAACATGACCAATTTCACATGAAAATGTTCTTGGCATCCAAAGTGCTTGCTTGGCTAAATCCAACCTCCTGCTTCTGTCTGCAGAAACAGCTGCACAAATTCCCCTCTACCACTTCTGTGCATGAGGGGAGGCTCCAAAAGTGTCACTCTGTGCTGGGGATAAAACTTTACCTTTTCCTCATGGCTGGTCAGTTGATGGGACAGGCAGAATTGCCATGCACACAGTTGAAGGCTGGTATGAGTATGGGATACCTTTACTGGACAGGCAATGACACCCACTGCTTGACCTAAAAGACGTGTCTGGGCTGGGCAATACCCACACCTACGATCTTCTCATGGGAATCATTCTCCCATTGCACGTAAAGGCTCCTCATGGCTTTTGTGGTATCGGGTGTTTCAATCTTGTGGAAGTAGCTTGGGAGAAATACCTAAAAAGATCATGCCCTTCTTGTTCTAAATCCCTCCTCTGTCCCTGGCTGAGCTTTGAGTCACAATGTTTGAGCAGTGAAAATGGGTTGGACTTCTCAGGCGTGCTCAGAAGATCAAATCTCATTTTCTTAGACTCTGTGACCCTGCTCTGCCACCTGCTAAGGTCACCTCTCTGTGTCTCAGCAAATGGGGCTGCTACTGAGGTCACAGGAGGTTTGTGTTTGTAAGAACAAACCCAGAATTTGCAGCAAATGTCTTTCTGAAAGGATCCTGGCTCTGACCCTGGAACTGTACAGCCCCACGCAGACTGCTTGGGGCCAGACTGCCAAGGTGTTTAGGTGTTGGTCACCTTTTAAAGGCTGGACTTTAACCTCTTGATCTAGTATTCATAATGAAACAGGAAGGATAGCAGGAACTTGCACCTTCTGATGTGGATTTTGCTAATTAGCTCAAATGCTGCTATAACACTTAATGGCTCTTGAAGGCCATGCATGCCATTAGTGCAAACTGCTTACTTGTAACGGAGTAAATAGCACTGGGAGGCCCCGGTGTGAGCACCAGCAGGCTCCTGGCTGGGAGTCTGTCAGAAGCTGCTCCTTGTGCAGCGTGTGGAAAGCAGGTTTTGCCATGGTGCAGCTGTGTGTTTTGCTGATGGGCAGTGGTTGACAAAAGCAGCAGTGCTGGGTGATCATCACAGACAGCATCCCACCCTGCTGCTGCTGGAGGGGTATCCAATGCCCCATCCATTACTTGGAGCTGCAAAGCCTTGCTCCTCCCTGGCTTGTTGGGTGTTTTTGGAATAGAGGGGAGAAGGGACAGCCCAGGAGCTGGTGGTGAGTGGGTACCTGGTGCCACCCTTGTTCAGGGGAGAGACATGATGAAGCACATGTCCAGCTCTGCTTAAATATTTCTTTATCAAATCAAATGGAAACTGCTCATTAGTTTCGACAGCCTGCAGAGACCATTTAAGTGTCAATTAAGATCTCCAGTCTGACTAGTGCAGTATAAAAGGGCCTCAGCCACCCATGAGCTACTCTAAAGGGAAAGGAGGATTTGGTTTATAAATAAGGTGTGTGGCAGATGTCACGGGCTGAACACATGGCTGATCTATGAGGCTTTTCTCCGTATCATTAGAGTTTGTATTACTGCTAAGCACAGAAAAACAAATAACTCCTTTAAGTAGTTAATTTGAATATACAGAAGCAAAAGGAAGAATAGGAGGAAGATGTAGGTCAAGTGCTCCAGGAAGATGCCAAGCTAATGTTCAAAGAGCCGCAAGGTTGGTTTTTACCAGTGTCAGAGGTAGCTGCATGTAGTTTGGCTGTTGGTATGGAATTAATTTTGCTCTTATTAGAGGAAGAAGAAAAAAGGTAACAGTATGTGGTGCTGCTGGACAATGTGGGGGCACTTTGGTGCAGCTTGCTGGTGTCCCTGTTTTGGAAAGCCCTCTTATGGTGCTGTACTCACAGCCTGGAATGTGCTGCTGTCAGCGTCATCCTCCGGAGCCCTCTCCGTCCCTGCCCAGCTCAACCAGTCACTGCTCCTGCTCGTAGCAGCATTAATAGCTGAGGCCAGCAAAGAGCTGGAGGCAGAAACTGCTGTCCCTTCCTTTTTAGTACTGTGAAGGAGTAGGATTTTATGACTGATTTCCCTGATTTTAGAGGTATTAGAGGATGTTTGGGAGTCTGTAGGAGCCTGGGGAAATTCGGGAGACTGGGCAAAATCCGCCACTAAGTAATTTTTTGATGAGAGGCTGAACTAAAGGGCCTTTAAATACTGTAGGACCATCAGAGAACCCAGAAAAAAATCCCAAATCTAACAGCAAGGGAACTGGCCAGCAATGTTCCAGCTCTACTGTTTGACCTCTTCTGGCCCTGCTGGCACCAATCTGCCTGCTTTGTCCCAGACCAGGGGTTTGGATCCAGGTTAGTCACACCATGCCTCTGCCAGCCAGCTCATGTAGTTAGGGCTGGCAGGCTTAGCCTGAGGAAAACTTCACCAATGCAATAACATTATTTGGGGGCTGGAGAGACCTGATGTTCATAAGTGATCTCTGCACAGACACTGCTGCCTTTGATCAGGAAACCCACTAAACAGCCATCATTAAAATGAATTATTTTTTCTTAATCTGACTTTAAAAAAAACAAACAAAAAACAATTCCCCAAACACCCCAACTCCTTTCCATAAAATGAAAAGGTTTTAGCCCCCTTTGTTTTCATATGACTTCGTTTCTGAAAAAGGTTGTGAATGTGAGCAAAGTAGGCTGCAAGAGCTGCCTCCGTTGCATGTTCCTTGCCACATAAAGAGCACCTGACTCTTCTTTCATGAAGGGGAAATCCTTCTGTTATGTCTTCTGTGACCTACTTGGGTGTGAGAGCCTCTGTGCAGAGCAGTGCTCTGCACCTTGGCTTTTATGCTCTGCTGGCTGTACGG
Source organism: Promerops cafer (assembly GCA_013398275.1). Classification (NCBI taxonomy): domain Eukaryota; kingdom Metazoa; phylum Chordata; class Aves; order Passeriformes; family Nectariniidae; genus Promerops; species Promerops cafer. The sequence continues at coordinate 3,458,270 of VZSE01013530.1, forward strand.
CTTGTAGAGGTTCTGGGGAATTTTTGTGTGGCTCTTGCCAACCCTTCAGCTGCTCAGTCAGCCTGGGCTGTGCTCATGCCATGGTCTCTGGTTAAACACTGCTGAGTGTGGGCAGAGGAGTGAAGAGTGGAGATGTGACAGAGCTCAAAATCTTCCCCTGTACCTTGAGTCGTTGAGCTGGACAGAAAGGGTAGCTGGGGGGAGGAACAGGGCAGCCTCTGAGTTGCTGCTCCAGATGAGCTTGTTTATGCCAAAGGAACTAAAAGAAAGAGCAAAACAGACCTAAGTTAGGTTAAACCTGGATTCAAAGGACCAAGTGTTAATGATCACACACCACGTGTGTGATCTGTGCTGGGTTCACAGCCTGTTTCCATTTTGGGGTTCAAAGAATAATGTAGGTGCACTGCACGTGTTCATGGCCATGCTGCTGCCACAGAGAGCCTGTGAACAGGGCACCTTCCAGGAAGGCTGGGGCATGAGGGCTGATGTTGGTATCCATCTCCAAAAGCAGCCTCTGAAAGTAAGACAGTAAAAACAGAGTAAATTAACTTTAAGTTTTTTCTTTTCTTCTGCCTTCTTTCCCTGCACACTGCAGACTCAAAGAAGGAAGAGTTTGCAACTTGGGAAACACCATCCATGGTTTTGGAAGTGATGAATGGGAATTTTACTCTTTGAGAAATTTCTAAGTTGTAGTCTCTGAACTACAAGATTAAATTTAGAGCAGCTACAGGGATATCCATCAAATGTGTACTGCTGGTGGTGCAAATCTTACTAGTCCTAAAATGGGAATGATTTAATTTTTTTAACTCATGTATCTCTCTACTAAGAACTACTAAAAAGGAGAGTTATACAACCAATCTCCCCAAGGAGGGCAGGAAAGCTAAAGCTGAGTGATGTTTTCTCCCCAGAGCATAAGAAGCTGCTAATTGGCAAGATACATGGTGCTGGCCATAACTTTTGAGAGATTTGCTCATTTTTATGGCTGCTCTTAATCCTATTCCTGACCTTCAAAGTTCAAGTCTTGTTGTTGAAGTCCTGAAATTTATTTAAAAGGGGACAAGACCTAATGAAATCAGCTCGTAATCAAAGTTTTTTGAAGCCATTCCATTCATCCCTTTTCACCCTCCAGCAGAGATCTGCTTTTGCCCGCTTTAAAGCATTTCCCATACCTCAGCAATAAAGGCAGATTAAGGTCTTGTCTCTTGTTAGGCTGGAACATGTGAGGTGGTGGAAACCTGGGAGAGGACAGATCTTAAGTCAAGGGGGGGAAAAAAAGACCAGGCTCTGCTGAAGCTAAATCTGTACAGAGATGTGGTCTGCAGCTGAAGACGTTCAAGCAATGCTCCTCTTGGTGGGTGTTTGTGGGCACAGAGCCAGGCTGTAATGCATTTGGTGCATTTAAAACCTTGCAGTTAACTCAGAGTGGTGCTGAATGTCCCTGCAGCACAGCTTTTGGAGCAACACAAGCCACTGGTGGAGACCAGCAGCACCCTTTCATGGCAGTATGAAAAATGAAAGAGGAATGATCTCTGAGTTTGCAGGTTGCCAAAACCTGCATGATCTTCTCCAGGAGATGAGATTTTTGAAAGTGAAGAAGAGAGGCTGAAGTCTGAGTGAAGGAATATCCTTTATTGCTGCACTGAATGAACAACTGTCACAGGTGGAATAACCATGATGGAAAGAGGAAAGGTGTGATCCCAGCTTGGGTGAAGGAACACAGCCTGGGCCAAGAGGATGCAGACAGGGAGAGACAGCATAGCAGCAGAGATGGAGGGACTATCAAAATACGAATGCAAATGGGGTATTATTTATGGCTTTTATGTTGGTATTTGATGAGCACCTTAATGTCTTGCCAGAAACAATGCTCTTAATGTTAAAAGAAAAGCTGCAGGCCATGAAAAGTGAGCATGAAAAACTCGGGGCTTTCAGGGATAAACTTAAAGAAATATGGGAGTAGGTGTATAGGGAAATGAGAGATAAAATCAGTAGTTATTTCAGGGAAAAGGGCAATCACTTGGGGGTTGAAAGTGAGCTGAACCATTCATCTTACTAACGAAGAAGCAGGGGAATAAACAGTTTGGGAAGGATCTTGGGGTGTCTTTCACATTGCAGATTGGCACAGTGCAGGACTTGAAACAGCAAAGGTCACATCCCTGAGATTCAATACGCCTGAAAGCCAACCCCTTGGAGAGGCTGAAAATGTGTGTGAGAGAGCAGATTTCCAATGGGGGACTGCCTGCAGTGAAGGCAAACACTGATCCCTTCCTCTCCCTGCATCTCATGCTTTGAAAAGTTATTTCTTGGAGTAGGAGGTAGCTACAACCATGCTGTGTGAGATGTAATTGCCTTGAAAAAGGTTGAAAATATTCTGCAGTCAAGGAGGGTAAACGGAAGCAGGAAAAATGGAGACGTTGTTGGTAAATATGGAAACTTCTTTGGACAAGTTGGACACCAAACACTCGTGTCACAGCTTTAATGAGTGTTTGGGATCAGCAGAGCCTAGGCTGTCTGTCCCTGTGCCCTCAGTGTGTTACTGCTCTGAGTGACAGCACCAGCCCAGCCCTGGAGTCCCTAGGAGGCAGCTGGGTTTGCAGCCTTTGGTCACTCTCCATCCTGCCCTTCTCGCCTCATTTTCTCTGCTGGAGCTGCTCTGGAGCTGCTCACCCCACCGAGCTCTCAAGGAAGATCTTCTTCACCAGCACTCAGCAGTGAGCGCCGAGGTTCCCCAGCCCTCACCAGTGTGACATGAAATGGCATCAAGCCCACTGGCATGGGAGAGGCTCTTGGCTCTGGGACATCTCTGGGCCCATCTCTTCCCCACCTCAGATGGGAAACTCCACACAACTTGTTCTTGGGCCCAGTGACAAACGCAGCAGTAAGCGTATTGGCAAAAGGCATTTCCATTTTTAATGGAATGGTTATTCCCACATCCTCCTTCAGTCAGTGCCCTTCAAACCCACTTCCATTAATTAAAATGGTAAATGTCTGCCCTTCATTTGCTGCCTCTGGTACTTTGTCCTTATAAATCCTACGCAATGCCAGGGCTTTGATCTGCCCAACTGCTGTGATCATGATCCCAAGACATCTACAATTAACATGTTTTTTAAAATTTTGGTTTTTCTTTGGATTTAAGCACTGGTGCCTTCTACTGGTGCTATTTAGTTCCAAGTTATTAGTAAATCTAGTTACTGAGTAGTTATTATTTAGTTCTTGGCTATTAAGTTATACTACTTTTACCAAGTGTATTTTTTTTTACATGTGCACAAAAGAATATATGGATTTGAACACATGCATTGCTACCATATTTGGGAAATTTGATTTGGGTTATTTTTGGCTCTGGGTTCATAGCAATGCTAAGCCTGTGCATGGAGAGGGCTGCACCAGCAGCCAGGGGCTGCCAGACAGGGCTGCCTGTACAGCTCTGCTGGTGGCCACCCTCGTGGCTATGGCCCTCCAGCCTTGCTGAATACGCTTGGTCCTGCCTGGAGAACTCCCAAGACATGAAATAGCAGCATCACTAGATGGCACATGTGAGCTGCTCGTGTCTGACTAGCAGAGGCTAAGCCTAGCAGTGAGGTTTCTTCCCTCAATGTTATATTTTTTTATACTTCTGTGGCTGCTTCAGGCAGCAGGATGCATCTAATGCATCCAAACCTGCCCTACAGCCCCATTAAATACCACTCTGCTATCCAGTGCAGTTCTGCCACCTCCCTGTTCCTGCCCTTTCCATCCCAGGGATGCACTAGGATAGAGCTTTTACTTTGCCATCATTCATGAGAATTAAATATAAACGCAAGAAATATCATATAATAAATGAAAAAAAAGTCATTATAAAGAGGTTTTAGTGTATTTAATGAGCTCTGCCTTTCTATAAAGGATTGCTTTAAATAATATTTTATGAAAAATGTCTTTGTATACATAACTACTTGCAAAAATATTGGCAATCAAAGACTAAAACTGCAGAATAATTGTGGTCTAATGGTCTTTGCTGGCAGGGGACAGGGTGGTAGCTGTCCCACTGTGTGGCCCTTCCCCTGAGATGTCTGTCCCCCTGCTGTCACTGCAGGGGTGACATGCATCTAAGTTATGGCCTGAAGTCACTAAAACCTGAATTGTCAAACATGCTCCTAAAGTGCCCTGTGCTTCTGTTAACATCTGCTGCCAAATGGGACCTTTGCAATGAGGAATTTTTCTGTCTGTTGGGTGCCTTGTTCAGGGCTTGGCATGCCAAGTATTGAACTTGTGGAAGAATTTCCTTCAATAAAGCTTTCAATCAAAATGTAGCACCAAAGATCAAAAAGAGGCTTTTGGACAGACAGAAATAAGACACTTTGATCAAAAGAGAACAGGAAATGGTACCACTAATTACAGTCAATGGAATAGAGGCTGATGTGTGTATGTGCACGTGTGTGTAGGGAGCTGGGGTTTATTGTCAGCTTCTGCCTTGTCCTTTCATAATTAAGGGTATTTCCACATGGTGACTGATGTATCTCAGGACTAAGAGGAAAATCACATTTTCCTTCTCTAAGGTGGAACAGATCAAAGGGCAGAGCTTCTTCCAAAAGGGGAAATCCACATCCTTACAGGATGCTCTGCAAGCTGCTGTTACTGTCCTGCTCTCTGCACTTTATCCAGGCTGGATGCAGCAAGGAAGGCAAATACCTGCTGAGCTCTCAAGGTTTGCATTCCCAGGAGATGGGCTGCTCCCAGCCTCAGCAGAAGTGCCAGACATTGGGTAATGCTTTGGCTTGCACTTGGGAAACAATCCTGTCTGCTAAAACTCTGTTGGGACCCATGGAAAGGCTGTGCTGAGCTCAGCTGAGTGCAGTGAAGCATTTAAATTATTTTTCACCTGTGTTTGAGCAAGTAGGTGGAGATTTTGCCCTGATCTTCCCTCTGAGTTAGAAGGGGAGCCCTCCTCACCTCTCCCACATGGACTTAATTTGTAAGATATTTTGCACCATTTGTAAGATATTTTACCCTGCACCTGCCTTTATTTTTATATAAACACCAAACCAGAAATTTTAAGGATTCTTGGCTCAAGTCACTGACTTCTCCTTCCTGCAAGGCTCAGTGGGATGACCTCAAGGCTACCAGCAATGCTCATCACCAGTTCTAGAAAATATTTCTTTAGGAATAAATCTCTTTTTAGGCATTTCTATAAGCATAAAGTGGGTTGAAGGAGAGCTCCCAGGCTCCAGGCACTTTCCATGATATCCTTGGCTGGAAAGTGTGAATTGTAAGGATCAGAAAGAGCCCCTTTCCAAGGAGTCTGGTGACAGATGTTCTCAGCACCATGGCCCAGCCTGCTCCCTCCAGCAGGACCTGTGCCCTCTGAGGAATACTCCTTCACAGGTGAGCCATCTTCTTTTGTCTTCCAGAAAAAACAACCCCTCTTTCCCAGAGCAGCCCCCAGCTTCACAACCAGGGATTTGTGTTGTGCTAATGCAGCCCTCCCATTCCTGCCAGGGCTGGGATTACAAGTGCACTCGATACCCAGCTTCAGTCTGATGCCAGGACTTGCTTGAGGAGCTGTGAAAGAGCTTTTCTACTGCAGGCTCCTGACCGTGTTGTCCTTCCTCTTCAATTTCTGCTTTCACAGAAATTTGTCAGTCAGTTGTTGGCCAGTTCTGATATTCTGACTTTTTTTTTAAGAGGAAAACCCACGCGCTTTGGAATGCAGATGAGAACTCTGGCTATTCCTGTATAATGCCAAGGATGGGTCTAAAACCTCAGTGAGGTGGGAAAGACCCACTGGCCCCCTCTCCATGGGGGCTTTGCTTCTCTGCAGTTCTGAGGGGGAGTGCAGCTCATTGGCAAGGGCTGTTCTTCTCTGAACCAGATTCCCCTGCCTCCCATGGAAAGAAGAAGCTCAGAGGGAAAAGCTGTAGGGCTGTGTCTATCCTGTTGAAGATATTCAATGATTTAATGGGCCCTATTTATTACACTATATAAATAGGTAAAAATATTCTATTTTCCAGGTCCAGTGCTGATTCCTCCTGTCTCCTTCAGTGCTAATCCCAGTTATATCCACTCAGCAACAGCAGAAACAAGTTGTCACAATGCTTGGAGAAGTTGTCTGTACACTCAGTTTTACCTGGAGGAATTTAAAGAACTGTAGTCTAAACCCACATGTCCTTCATGTACTGCAGCTACAGCTGCATTTCAGGCTGGGATGCTCACACACAACCCAGCCACATTCAGATTTGATCTCATGCCTTCGGTTTAACTGCACAGAATAAATACTGCAGCTGAAGAACAGATGTTCTTAGTTCTGTTTTGTTTTTTAAAAAAAACCAGTGTTACACATCTGTATTTTCAAGATTATTTGATCAGGCAACCTAAATATGACCTGTTTAAATAATTATTTAAATAGAGCTGAACCATTCCCCCCCGTTTATTTTTTTTTGCGAATATCAATCCAGTGTGAATATTTTGCTGCCAAATCTCTGTTTGTTTCTAGAAGTGTTCCAGTACTTAAACTCCATTTGTGAAGATGGCAGAAACAAGCAAACCCTCAGCTCCAGCAGCTCTTGTTTGCCAAGGTGAATTTTCCTTGACCATTTTGCATGGCCATAAATCTTCCTGCCATGCTTATGCTGGCAGTCAGCAATGAGCCCTGGTAGCTTCTTCCTTCACTGAGTCCTCTTGCCTATCACTGCAGCTTCCACTGCTTCTCCCTTACTCAATTAATTTTTTTTTTCCAGTGACTCAATGACTTTTTTTTCCAATTCTTGTCCTGGACAAGTAAAAGATGTGTTAGACTATATAACAGCTAATAATCGTGTCTGCAGCTCTGTAACCACAATGTAGAAACTTATCTGCCAGATTAATACCAATGCTTCCTGAATTTAAATAGCCTACAAAAAATGTTTTGCTTGGCATGCATTTATCACCTATTTATCTGACATACCATATCCTTACTGCTTCACTAGTGTTATCTGCAAGACAAGATAATCAAGATATTTAGAAAATACTATGGCCTGTGATAATTTTGGGTTTGATTTTTTTCTGAGAAGTGAAGAGGGCTGACACATTCTTCAATATACGCAGAAAAATGTATGCTAGGAGGTCATGACTTCAGCTACTTCTCTTTCTTCTTTTTTTTCTCTGAAGAGGAATTCATGGAAGTGCTGGGTTAAGTGCAGTTGGACTTGATGATCTTAAGGGTCTTTTCCAACCTAAATGGTTTCCTGATTCTAAGATCTCTTCGGTACCTGCAGGCACAGCTCCTTGCAATGATGGCACAGTTGATTCCTCTGTGTCACTCACCACTTCCCTGTGGTTACAGATGTCATAAAATCATAGAATGGTTTGGATTGGAAGGGCTCTTAAAGCCACTGCTCCACACTCCCTGCCATGGGCAGGACACCTTCCACTCTCCCAGGTTGCTCCAAGCCTCATCCAGTCTGGCCTTGGACAATCCCAGGGATGGGGCAGCCACAGCTTCTCTGGGCAGCCTGTGCCAGGGCCTCACCACCCTCACAGGGAAAAATTACTTCCTAACATCTAATCTAATTCTCTCCTCTTCTAGTTTAAAACCATTCTGCCTTGCCCCATCACTATATGCCTGTGTATATATTGTCCATGCTCTGGCCTCAAGGAGCCTTCTACTCCTTGTCAGCCTTACCTGACATATCGAATTTCCACCTCTCCCCAAACAATTCAAGTTATAAAAGGCGTGACATCTGTTTTGACAAGCTGCACCCCACGAGGAGGGTGTGTATCACTTTCCCTCTCCCCTGCCTGGGTGGGGCTTTTTCGCCCCCGCAGGGTGAAGATGAGGTTACTGAGACCATGGGAGTTGCTGCTCCTGCAAGCAGCTCTGTTTGAAGCAGACCACTGGACCAGGACAGGCGTGAGAGAAACTGTTGCAGCCTTTGCAACTTTTGTTTGGAGTGAAAAGGAAAATATACAGCGATGGAGGGGCTCTTGGCTTTGATCATTATTGGTGCAGGGAAATAACAACATAACCCAGAGGGAGAGAGCGAGGAGTGTAATAATGTCAGGTCAATCTCTTTGTTATTTTACAACATCAAAAGGAGCTGTGGGAGTTTAGCTTTTATTGCCTTCCCCTTTTGTTTTCTACTTTTCGGCTTTCTTCCTAAAAAATCAATGCAGCCCTCTCTGGACTTCTCACACCCACGTGCCCCCCACTCCTGCAGTGCCAAGCCCACTGCAGGCGGTGTGGCACAGGTCTGGTACAGCACACTGCTCAGGGGTGCCCGCTGCTCAGCCTGCCGGGTGCTGCTGTAGAAGATACATGGCAATAATCCTCTCTTCAGTGTTTCCAACCAGGGTTTCCTCTCCTGGCAGAGCTCACCCCACCCTGTTGATGAAGGATGTTTGGGTGCAGCCAGGACAGAAGCCTGAACACGGCTCTCTCATCCCAGAAATGTGCTGATCAGCATCCATTTACAGAATTCCATGAATAACCTCTTTTCCCTTCAGCACCATCTCTAGGGTTCTTTTCAGCATCATGAAGGACTGAGCCTGCTGTGCTGGGGAAAACCAGGCTCCGGGCTGGTTTATCTGGCTAGGGCAGAACACAACCTTCTGTGGGGCCACATCTTGATTAAGTAGCTGAACAATGCTTGGAAACTCCAGGCAGGTGGTAGAGTGGACAAATGGGAATAGGATCAACCAACAACCTTTCTGAGCTGAGCCCACATTTTGAACGAGCTCGTCCTTCCCCCTGTGTGAGGCTGCAGTAGCTTCAGCCTGGGCTGGCTGCAGCTGGGCTGGCTGCCATGGCCACTCTTGGCTGCTTGGACCAGAGGGTGTGGATCCTCAAGGATAACTTGCATGATTAGTGGGTCCATACTGTGGTTTGTGAAAATAATCAGTTAAAACTACACAACTATTTTGAAGAGTTTTTAAGATATTTGGGTCACATTGAGAGAAGGGGGAAGGAGGGAGCAGTGACATGGGTGGGTGTGAGAGGGCTGTGCTGCTGGTGGTAAATAGTTGCTAGTGCTCATTTCTAGTGACCAGCAGCAGCCCGCTTACACTGGGTCAGGTAAAAATTGTTTATTCTGACACAGAGATGCTCCATGGAGCATCAGGGCTGTGTAAGCATCCCCAGTGCAAGGTTTTCTGCAGTGGAAACAGCCTGTCTCTGACATGGGCACAGCAGGCAGTGAGGGTTTGGCTCTGAGCAACACAGCCTGGGTTGAGTTTATAAGTATAAGAGGCATGAAGATATGTTTACACAGTGTGATACCCAGCAGCGAGGCATCCTTGCTTATTTTATGATTCCATCATCATGTTCTTAACTGATTATGAATGGATTCCTTTCAGGTTAACAAGCTGAAAACATTTTTGCTATTAAAGAGAGCCAAATCAAACTTTATTGAACAAATATGTCTTGGATCTCTGACTAATGAGTTTTTCTGCTGTTCAAACACATTATGTGATATGAATGAAACTGCAGTTGAATTGGACTTGGCTGTTCATACAGAATTCACAAGTTGCAATTTTTTTCTTACAGCTTTGTTTTAGGCAGGTAAATTATTTTTTGGGGAAATGACAGTTTTGCATAATTTGGCTATGTAAAAGTGATTAATGAAAATAGTATTTACTGGTCCCATTTTGTGAAGAAATTGAATCAGAAGCATACTTTGAAATGCAGAAGGGCTGATCCTTCCATGCCTCCCACCACTAACTCCTGAATAAAACACTTGTTTTGTGGTTTGCTTTGTAAAGCTGTGCCCTGTCAGGGGAGCACAGGGCACAGCTGCTGCAGGCCCAGCCCCAGGACTGTCACCTCAGCTGAGCAGAGCCCACATTTGGGTACCTGCAGTGACTCTACTGACTTTTATTCCCAGCTAATTTGGTATGAATAGTATCAGAACCAGGGTCATGGCTATATCCATTAGTGATGCAGAACAGAGCTTAAAAATAATCCTCTGGCTGACATGCAGATTTATATAATGAAAGATGGGGCAATTCCAGATTTCTCCAGCAAACTGGTGTTAAACAAACTGCTCTGAGTGCTCGAGACCTAAAGCCTGTGATGGAAAAGGAACATTTAGACAGAGCCTGTGTGTGAACTACTTGTGGAATTATTGTTAGTCAAATCTATTATGATGCATTCTCTTATGTTCCATTTTCACCTGTTAAAAAAAACTAAGCTGTAGCACTACTAAAACCTAAGAACTGCCAAAATAAAAGAGGGAACTGAAATTTAGAGCATTTTGGAGATGTCTTATACTGTAGAAGGAATTTGTAAAATTTAAACCGAAGTCACAGGCACATATTTTCTCTATTTAGAACACCTAGTGTAATCGTCCTATTCTTCTGGCACTCCCCAGGATAATCTACAGTTCATAACCTGTAGGAAAAATAGAGCCCAAGAGAGCAGATGACACTGATGCCCAACTCCATATGAGGAGATTTGCTGCCATCTTTTGGTAGATGCATGTTCCAGAAACTAACAAAAAATTATCTCTCACAGATACTAAACATTTGCTCCCTCTGCTCATTCTTAGCCCATCTGCAGCATCAGCCCCTGGTGGGATGTAAAATTGTGTAGACATGGCATTTGGGGACTTGGTTTAGTGGTGGACTTGGCAGGGCTGGGTTAACAGTTGGACTCAATCTTCAAGGTGTTTTCCAGTCTAAACAATTCCATGATTCTGTGATTCTGTGCACTCAGCCTCTACTGCAGGGGCAGCCTGTGAAAATGAATCTCAGGCAAGGATACTCCAAGGAGCTCCCAATAACCCTGTGGGTGCCTGCGGGGCTGGAAGGGCTTAGTGTGGGCCAGGGGCTGGGCTGGTTTCTTCATGGTCTGGCTGCTCAGAGAAAAGCTGTAGGGAACAGGCTGCAATCTCTGCAAGTAATAAAATACTTCTTTATGCCCAGAGGTAATAAAAGAATATATTTGATAATCTGAGGCAGTGGCAGGATGATGCAAGGGGAGGGAGCAAGGCTGGGAGTCAGTGCTCCACCAATCACACTCATTACTGTCAGATTTACCTTTGCAGAGGGCAAAGAGCTGCGGCTGCACTTTGGCAGGGGCAGGTTGAGGAGCTGCTGCTCAGGGTGAAAGTGCACCCTTGTGACTGAGCCAAAGGGATGTTGGGGAATGTCCTGTGCCCCTGCTCCCCTCCGGGGTCCTGCCTCTGCACCAGCAGCCCCCTCACTTCCCTTTCTCCTCTGACTCCTGGAGGAGGAGGTTCAATGCACCCCAGCAGAAAGCTGCCCTCTGTTTTTTTGCTGGGCTACATTTTTTCATGAGACAGTGAGTGAAATCCAGGGCAGGCTTTGACAAGCCCCAGGATGCAGGAAAAGAGGGAAGGCACCAGCTGCTGCCAGAGGGAGAACCGAGAGGGTGTTGAGAGCTGACACTTCACCCTGACTGCAACTCTGTGCTCTGGTTACAACACCCACACTATTAGTGGTGCCTAGATCAACAAAATAACTGTGATTAGAAGAACTTTCCAAATTTGAAAGAGATCTCTTGTTTCCGTGGGTTCCTACCCTGGTGGCAGGCTGCACACTTTATTTTAATGTGGATTTGGTATCCAGCACAATTCCTTCAGCCTTTGCTGCCTCAGCTGCCTTTCTAAGGCTGGTATGTGGCTACACACAATCCTTTCACCTCTACCACCCTATCATGACAAGAAATTCCTGAGATCCCACCGAATTCCACAAGCCACTTCATTTATACACTTCAGTTCAACATTAAGTTCCTTGCAGGATTTATTTAGTTTGAACCCTGACCAAAGTTCCCAAGTGCTGTGTGTGTGCTCAGCTGGATGACTCCAGCCTTGCTCCCGGACTGTGCCAGGGCAGGCACCACTCACATGCTTGGGGTACAGCCCTGCCACGGCTGTGGGAGCGGTGCCCTTCAGAGAAATGCTGTTGGGAAAGCAAGGGCATGAACCAGGTAAGAGCAGAAGCAGGGGAACTGCCTCCTCTCACCATCCATTCCCACTATGCAAGGGAGAAAGAGAGGGAAAGAACTAATTAAAAAAACCCCAAAACAACAAAAGAAAACAACATTCCAGTGGGTGGGATGTAAACTCTCAGCAATGATTCTTTTTTTAACACAGACATCCCTTGCGTGGTGGAGGCAGAAGGGTGACCAGCCAGACCATCAGCAGTTTCCTGGCTGAGATGATTTCCCTGTTTATCTTGTGGGTGATGCTCTGAGTGTCCCAGGGACCTCCAGCAGTGCAGGACTGGGTTTAAAATCTCATCCTGAAAGTGGCCCAGCTTCACCTCTGTTCCCCTCCGATAGCAGAGCACTCCTTGCCTGACCTTTTGTCACCAGGAGAGTTGCTCTGGACACAGTCCAGCTTCCTAGTAAGCTGTGAGGGGTGATTCGTGTGTCTGAGGGAGAGTTAGGAAAGACATCAGCTCCCTAATTCATGAGAGCCTCTCTAAGCCCCGCAGTCAGTCCCCATGGGGGGAGTCTTGCTCCCTCGCTAGCCCTCTGACAGCTCCTTTGGGCACTCATCAGATAGCACATATAGCCCCACTTGCTCACAGATCCTCTTTCAAATTCTCCCTTCCTCCTTTCCCACCACTCTCGCCTCAACCAGAATATGGGGAATTGAAATTTTAACAAGACGGGGAGTTAGAATTAAATTCCAAATTGAATTGTAGACGATTCTATTTTAGCTAATTCAGACTAAATGGCGACTTTCATGAATCAGTATAGTTTGGGTTGGAAGGGCTCTAAAAGTCACCTCGTCTCGTTTCCCGCAGAGCTGGGGATTCTGGTACCCAGGCGGCTGCAGGTGCCCTGGGTCGTACCGGGGCTGGCACCGGCGCATCTCGCGGCTGCCGCAGCCGGGGGCCGGTGCGGTCCCTTGTGCGGGGGCCGCTGGGGCGCGGGGGCTGCCCGGCGGAGCCCCCGGAGCCGTGNGGTAGGACTGTCCCGGGCGGGGGTCCCGGGCCGCCAGCTCCGGGCCGCGGCGCGATGCGGGCGGCGGGACCCGGTCACGGCTCACGCGTGGGAGCGGAGGGAGCCCGCAGCGCCCCGGGCGGGTTTGCCCACCCGCGGCCCGTCGGAACGGGGATAATGCTGTGTCCTTACGTAATGCCGGGCATTGCGACACGGGGGCATGCTGGGGAGGCGCGGGTGGCCGGGACATCGCGGGTGGCGGATCAGCGGGCGCGGCGGGGTCCCGGCGCCGCATCCCGGGATGCCGCCGGCCGCAGCGTGGAGGCCGAGCTCAGCAAACCGGGCGCTGGCCCCGTGATGGGAGCAGAAAGGTCACTGGGCCACGGCGGGCGTGCGGCTCCCGACGAGCGCTTCAGCAAGCGGGATCGTTGTGCTCCTTCCCGGGAAGCAAAGGTCGAAGGTGGCTGTACCTGCCCGGGTTCAGCACCGTCTTGCCTCTGACATCCCTTTCACCTCGCTCCTCCGCACCCCCGGGATCCTTCTTGCAGGTTGGCAAATTCATTCTGATATGTACCAAAACCCCAAGCCTCAAGCCAAGCAGGCAAACTGATTTCTTCTTCTATTTTATTCTGCTTATTCTCAGAATATAGTTTTTTACTTGTGGGGAATAATGTCAGTTTAAAAATCCCCATGTCTCTGCTTTCCCCTCCTGTACTGAGTACTGTGGGGCCACAGCAGCAGTTGCCTCGATTCTGCCTTGTCACAGCCCTTCCTCGGAACAACTCTTGCTGGAGGGGGGAAAAGTCTTTGACTCATTCAGTCTTTAGGTATTTGTAAAAAAAAAAAAAGTAACGAAATTTTCAGAAAATGGAGAGCAGCTGACTCATCATCAGTGACCAATGCAGGGTTGTGTCTTTGGGGAATATTTATAGTGATTCCAGCAGAAACAGATCCGAGCTTGTTTCTCAGATGGTTTAGTGAGAATAGAGGTGTGTTGCAGTTTGTTTTGTTGTGTGCAGTGGATGGTTGAATAATCACCTTTCTCATGGCATTTCACCTATGAATTTTTGTCAGAAATGGGCTTTTGCACTATTGCAATGACATTCCAGAAAAATGTCTCCCCCCAGCACTCTCCATCAAAGGTTTGCACTGATCCACCTTTTCTTCCTGCCCACATTTTGGGGTGTGTGTATGGGGTGTGAAGGTGTGGGGGACATCACTGTTGGCTGCTGTAGCAGCAGGAGTATGTCCCCAGCCTTGGCCCTGTTGGGATGGAGGCAGGACTCACAGCTCAGGCCCTCCTGGGCTTGGCATCTGCTGCAGGTAGGGAAAAACACATCCACCGGTGTAGCAGATGATCTTTTCTGTGTGAGCTGTCACATTGTGCTGGAAGACAAAATTCCATTTGAATTACTCATCCCCATTGATCTGGTGCTGGGTGTTCCTGCAGTGGGCCGGGAGCGAGGGACGTGTCCCTTCCTGAGTGTGCTGCCGGGCGTGCGCTGGCCTGGGCCCTGCCATGCTGGTGGCACGGGATGGGACAGCAGCGCTGCTCTTTTCCTCCACTGTGGGTATTCAACAGAAACAGTTTCATTTAACATGGAGGGACTGTGGTTCTGTGTTCTTCCCTTGCAGTTTAGTAACTACAGTAGCTACAGCAAGCTGCAACATCCCCCAAGTTCATCTAATTGATACTTACATGTGATAGTTTAGTAAGGGGTTGCCATACAACACTGCAGTTCTTAATGTGTACCCATACAATTAAGAGCAGGCTGTCTCTTTCTTTAATTCCATAATTAGTATAACCTAAATAATAATATTTACATTTGCTTTTATGGGGTTTATTTCCTTTATGCTTCTCTGTTTCTTGGGCTACAGAGGTACTGCATAAACCCTTCTTTAAATCTGCTCCATCATGCATGCAGTTCCAGAGCAAAGCTCCAGCAGGAAGGCTGGGATCCTGCGAGTGTCACAGGGACGCTGCACAGCTTTAGAATGCCTGCAACAAAAGAAATTGTGGACTCCCAATCTTAAATTTTGAGTCATAATGGTGCATGGATTATATGATGTTGGCACAGGAGCAAGTTGGGACAAAAAGTGTTGTTAAGTATTGTGTCTAATAATGCCAAGTATTTACAAACCACGTGCTTTTACTGGCTTCTCAAAAGCCTCGTGAATGTGCCCAACTTGATGTTTGACCTCTGTGTGACTGTGCATGTATTTACGGGTAAGTGTGTTCTTAAATCTCTGCACAATGAGGCTGCTGAACCTGATCTGAAGCAGACTGGGCATGACTTGAAGGGATTTGGGATCTGGACCATAAAACCCAAAGTGCAGAGCCAGCACCAAGCTGCCCTAGGAGCCTGGGATGTTGTACAGGGATGCTGGTACCAAGTGGAGCTGGTGCCTCCAGCCAGCCATGGGACATGCAGGGAGCTGGGCCCTGCTCTGTCTGGAGCAAAGCCCCATCCTTTGTGGTGTATTGGCACAACAGACATTGGCTGGGAAGTGACACTGCCCAGGCTGGGGGTCCAGAAAGGCATCCAAAAGCTGCTTCATTCCAAGGAATACTTTTTCCTTTAATGGAGGAGATAAATGACAAGTAAATTAGTATTCTTTTTAACCTTGAGGCAGAAGACCCCCATGTGGGTTTTTCCCCATGCAGACAGACTGTACTGGTCACCGAAGCTAATGCTGTCTGTCCCTCCCAGCTCTTCCCAGCAGCTGTAACATGTCCACCCTGCAAGTGGCATCTTCTCATGCTTGTGGAGACAAGGGAGCTGGAATGTTCAGTACTACTGGTACCATCAAGAAATGGTACATGAGTTCAGATTTATTGGGAAAAAAATGTGGCTACATAAGGATAAATCCAACCTTTTTACTTTCTTAGCCTTGAATCTGATTGACTTCCATTGTCTTCATGGGAATTTTATTCTTATAATGGATTTGATTCTTATCTTACATTTTTAGATTGTTCCTTTCCCCATGTAAATATCATAAACCTGATAAATATGTCCAGGGAAACTTTAATCTAGGCATGTATGAGAGTTATCAAGCAGAGATGAGTCTTCCTTTAGTTGCAGCCAATCCTTGTATTTGCCAGGGCACCCTGTGGGTTCACTACTTTTTGGACTGAATTTGATTTAATTGCCCAGACCTGCATCACAGAGTGAAAACTTTGCTATCTGTGACACTGGAAAATACTCAAATTTGGCCTGCTGTAATGAATCTTCACTGAGGCTGCCTCTTGGGTCCTGCAGCTCCAAAGGGAGCTCCTGGTTTTCTCCCTGTGGCAGTTATAAATCAGGCATTCCTGGAGGTATGCTCACAGCAGCACTTGGAGCTTACTCCTCAGTTCAGGTTTTCTTCAGTCATCACTTGTGCTATGGTGTTTCTCTCTCAAGAAAACCAAAATATTTTCCCACTTAGAACACATTACAGATAATCTACTTGGCCTGCTCTGTGCAGGCATTGAGGTCCATAGTCACACTGAGCTCTTTGCACAGTTGGACAAGGATAAAAGCAATGAATTCATTTCAGTCCAAACCTAATCTGAGTTAATGTGCAGGGATCCCACTGGTGAAAAGCAAGGGCACTTGGCCACGGCCATTCCTTGATCCTTTAAGAGTTTGAATCCCTGCTAAGCATGCTTGTCTTACAACCTGTACTCGCACAGGATGTAATCAGTTTTGTTTTCCATCTGTTAAACAAGAGGCTTCTTATTAGCCAGTGCAAACAGAAATAATTGTTTTTGTTTCGTCTTGCTGACAACGGCAAGGTTAACCACCAAGTACACAGCTCCTAGCATTTTCCACACTCAGCAATTTTAAACACCTTGCTCTGTGTGTGTTATATGATTTGCCTTACAACCAGCAGGGATTTGGCTTTCAGTATTGTCCCCTAATTATAGTAATTGTCTAAGTGGAGCTCTCGTGTCTCCCACTGTTCTGGGCCCAGACTGCAGCAGTGGAGCAGCCTGGCACAGCTCGTGCACCTGACAAGCCTGGCCACAGCCAGAGGGGATGCACAGGCATCAGGGAGCAAAACTTGGCTTCATGGGTTTGGAGAAGGGAAGAACATGACTGAGAAAATCCAACCCAAAAGCATACAGCATTCATTTATGAAGAAAATATTTTGATTTTATGAAATGACTCAAAGGGACTGTTGATAAAATAGATCTGATAGATTCTGAGATGCAGCTGGCAGAGTGGTGCATTATCTTTCAAAGCAATGCTTATTTGATTTTTCAAACGTAGAGATTTGTGATATTTTTAATTTTTGATGATGCTAAATGGCAGTATCCATCAGAGGGTTCTCATGGGGCTGGGCTGCTCTGGCAAGGCAGAAGCATTTGCTGTACACAGACAGCTCTTATGGCTCCTGCCATCCCTCTCCTGAGTGCTGCCTGACTTTGGGGGGTGATTTCCAAGCAGGGTATTGTATCTGCTTCTGGTGACTTCAATGAGGAGCAGAGGAATTACTCACACAAATATGGTAATACTTTCTTAGGATTTTTTTTCTGCTTATGTTTTTGGGGTTTTTTCCCTTTTTCTCCCCCCTATTTAAGGCTGATTTTGTGTATAAACATTAAATCCCTGATTTTATGTTTTCACAAAAGAAACCCAAGCAGAGAAATTTAGGTCCAATATGAGTAACTAAAACTACTTTGAAGTATGAATTTTTAAAAAAAATTAAAAATTTATTTTAACTCTTAGGCTGGTTGTGTATTTGGTGATGCATTTTAATACTGGACTATAACTGGAAAAAAATGACATGCACCTAAGTAGTCTGCAACTGAAACTACATCATAGTATGTGCCCTTGTATCCTACTTTATGTTCTGAAAAGACTGTTTGCTTTTATTTAGCCACCAGATCTGTTTTGTTCCCTCTAGGATAGGGATTCTTCCTTTATGCAATAGCAATATCCTGCTTTAACAGGCATCAGCTTGTTGTCTAGAGTGCTTGAGGTGCTGAGTGACTGCTGAAAGTCCCTATCTGATCTTCATGGGGTGGTGAGCTTGCCTGAGAACTGCATCCCAGTCTGCAGCCAGAGATATTAAAGCACCCTCATGTTCAGAGCTAGTGGGTTTTTCTGGGATTTAAAGGAGTAGTTTTCTGCTAACATTGAATACTCTGGAGTAAGAATGTCAGGTAGTTTTTTAAGCATTCGTGTGCATACGAAGTAAACTGCTTATTACTTTTGAATAGCTAAAAAGTTTGTGAATATGGAATTTTAGTGCAACATCTGGCATCGAGAGGATTGGCTTTATAGGTATGATTTATCTCCTTTGCTGTGTAGAATTCGGAAATCTTGTCTACAAAGACAGAAGATGTGCACCATTTCAGATTGCTTGACTTTGTCTCCCCTAAAGAAATGACTTTATTTGATGAGGGAGTAGAAATTATTGTACTTGGATAAAAAAGGAGATTCGCTTGGTTTGTTCCTCTCAGGATCCTATTTTCTCCTCCGTATATGGTGAGACTGTTTTCCCAGTGGCAGAGAAAATGGGATGCATTTATCTCTTCTGCAGGAGGCCACTGAACTAAGAATGTCAGGGCCTGCTGAAGATGGGAAAGTGAGGACCTCCATGGCAGTGTGGGCATCCCTAAGAAACAAAACACAGTGGAGAAAGCTGCCCCTGCAGTGTCCCCTCCACTGGGCTGTGCCTTTGCAGGGAGCTCCAGTCTGCATTTTGCTGCTGCAGCGGGGTTGTGGCTGCCCTCCCAATGGCCTGACTTCAGAGGGTAGCCTCCCTGCAGCCTCAATTTTTCTCAGCAAGCTCATTTTTTCTCAGGTGCCCAGAAAAACACTCAAAGGTCAATGTCTAAGGAGACATCTTGACCCATTAATAGCGATAGCAAAGTCAGAGAAAACGGAAGCATAAGAATGACCATTTATGGATTTTGCTGACATAAATGTTACCCATTTGCTGTTCTGAATCAGGGGAAGAGAGATGTTCCTGATGGTAGATGCTTGTTCTGGTTACATTTCCTTAGTGAATGAGTTGGGGCCCTAATGCTTCAGAATGGAGAGATCCATTGCAAGAAACAGGAGAAACATTTCAAAGAAATGGTTTGAAAAAAACATAAGTTCATGCAGTTACACTGATAAGAAAACAGTTAACTCTTCAGAAATGCATAGACAGTTCCTTTTCTTTTAATATATATTTGCTCTGCAGCCTGTTTCACATCCTCAGTGGCAAGTACATGGTCACTGCTGCTGCTGGCTCCTGAGCAAAATGAAATCACCCTGTTTGCAATGGCTGCTTTCTTCAGGCTGTATTTTAGTGGTGGGTGGGGGATACAAAATGAAAGGGGCTGAAACGGGCCTCAGTTTCTTCTTGCTTAAATAAAGTAAGTTTCTGAACACTGTAGTTTCCTTTTTATATTTCTTAAATTTTCCTTTCCAGAAAATGGCTGTTCCACCTGCTTATGCTGACCTGGGCAAGTCTGCCAGAGATATTTTCACCAAGGGATATGGTAAATAAAGCCAAAATAAGTTTGGTCTTTTGCTGTCTACCTGATTTCTGAAACTGTTAGGATTGTATTACTTTCCCCTGAGAAATACTCCAGTTATTTTCATTAGAATCTGCAGAATCACAGCTTCACATTGCCCTTGCTGTTTGGAAAGGGAGGGTAACTGACTTTCCTTTTGATAAAATTCTTCCTGTTCCCCATAGAACTGTTGTTGGTTTTGAGAGAAAATTGTGTGCTATATTTGGCTGCACCCTTGTATTGATGAACTCCTGTTCATCAATCACTGGTGGCAGTAGTTTGCTTATGAGCCGAATGCTGCTCACTGTGAATAAAAGTAAAAAAAAAAAAAGTATTATTACCTAATTTGGTGCTAATTATATTGCTGAGGTCAATAGGATTCATCAGTCAAGTGCTATCTGAAGTGAGTACAAGCTGCTTCTTAGAAACACATGGTTTGATAACTGTGCCCTTGGTTTAACTATTTAATAGTTCACAGGTGATTTAGAAGAGAGTTTTAAGAAATAAATCAGAAATGGTTTTCAAATCAACATATATATGATTAATATTTTTTACTCACTCTCTAGGTTTTGGGTTAATAAAGCTTGATTTGAAAACAAGATCTGAAAATGGACTGGTGAGTTTGGAAGCACATTGAAATCCAAAACATTGCGGTGGTTTTGTGATTACTGTATATTTATTTTAAAAATAAATATATTTGTATTTATATGAACTAATAATAAATTATAATGACTGATATGTTCTACAAGTATAAGCATTTGCCTGATTGCATGTATGTATATATTGACAAATACATATATTATATGTATAAATGAGTTTTTTTCTTTTAGGAATTTACAAGCTCAGGTTCAGCAAACTCAGAAACAAGCAAAGTCAGTGGTAGTTTGGAAACAAAATACAAATGGGTGGAATATGGATTGATGTTCACAGAAAAGTGGAACACCGACAACACACTAGGCACTGAGATTACTCTTGAAGATCAGGTAATTTTTGGTTCCAAGAAAGCAATTTGCAAATTCACTTACGCCAATCTCTAATTAGAAATCCAACCACTGAATTTCTTTTCTGTTCAGCTCGCTCGGGGCCTGAAGCTGACCTTTGACTCCACCTTCTCTCCTAACACTGGGTAAGAAGTGAGTAAGCTAAAGTGACAAAAAAGGCATTTTTAACTTTTTTTGCCCTGAGATATCAAGACAGGTAATAATCAGCCTGTGTGCGATGAAATCATGTACATCTCACGTAAATCTTAGTGTCAGTAATCCCTTTCTAATCCTTAACTATAGCAAGCAAACTTAAACACAGTAGCTTGAAAATTATAGTTAGAATTAGAGAGTGAAGAAAAAGTTGTGGTTTTGCTCCATTGTGTATTTCTGTCCATGTCAGAGGATGAGCTGCTGCCTTAATAAAAGCACTAAACAAGTCAGCTGTAATGCAAAGCTTAACAAGCTCCAGGGGCCAGTTGGCCACAGCTCTGATAGGTTGACACAGAACTGGGCTCTTGTCCCGAGCTGAATTTATCATCTGAATTCCTGCAGGCCAGTGTGCCTTGGTGGTGGATGGGTATTTCTGGCATGGTGATTGGATGCCATGTTTTATGTGGGCCAGAAGGATTAAGCAGCAGCTGTACATCTAAATGTTGGTTTATTTTTTTCCCCTGATTATCTTTGTGCAAGCAGTGCTACCAGTGAGTCCAAATACTCTGCACATCAGCTTCCCAGAGCAGCAGACTGCACTGCAGGCTCTCAGGGCAATAGTCCCAGGGGAGCTTTCACACTGTCTTTTAGATTTAGTGTTCTGCATTGTCAACTGCTTTCAGTCCACTCCTAATTCTAGATTAACAAGATATTTTTGTTAATCAGAATAATCTCAAGTAGATTTTTGTAATTATTTCTTAACAGGTAGGATTCTTAGAGAAATTAAAAGGAAAAACCTTGTTCAAGAATGTTGTTACAGGTCTAGAACAATTTCTTGGGCACTTCACAGACACTGTAGTTATGATTGCCTTGAGAGGACTGTTAAATGTGGGTAAATGGAGTGAGATTCAATCCTGGTGTGACCTGTTTTAGTTTGACAGTGATGCACCATGTCTGAATATGAGACTTCTTCTCCCCCTCCTTATTACTTACTGACTGTGATGAATCCTTCAGCAGGTAATGTCATTTTTTGGAGCCCTCTGTATTCTTACCTCTGTCCCTGTGACACTGGTGGGAGAGGTGCCACTGACTTTTACAGAAGTTGCAGATGAGTGCTTTTGGCACTCCTGCACTTTATTTCTGATTCTGCAAAACACAAGAAATTCCTGGCTCTGAGCTAATAATAAAAAAAAAGAGATCAGTCTGTGTGTGGGGTCTGATACACCACCAATCCTGTTCTTGGAGGTTGTTTTTGTTAGCTGGCGTGAAAGGTTGATTTGAAATTTCAAATTCACCTGACTTTTCCAGAAAGATTTCAGTAAAGATTTGGTCAAAGACAGAAGACATCTGTAAAAAGAGAGGAAAAAAATCTTAAATAAGAGTAGCTGAATATATTAGGTATAACTCTCTTGCCTTTTGAGAGTCTGCATCCTTGATGTAAATCAACCTAAGGACACATGAGAAAATACTGTTCTGGCCAGTAGTATAAAAATAAACAGGTGACTCAGGAAAGTTTATTTCTGCCTTAACCTGGCAGCTTTCTGGTGGCTGTAAATGGCTGTAACCATTAAAGTTCACAAAGTACCATAAGGAGAAATGGGGATGTCAGAGCCACTGAAGCAGCCTGCTTACTTCACAGCAGAGACTTTCCCTCAGGAAACTGCAGACAAAGTGGTGATTTCCTAATGTCTGTCACAGTAAATAAAATTACCCAATTCAGTAGGATTGTCTAAAAATTGTTTGCCTGGGACAGGCAAAAATTTTTTGCTTGGGACAGGCAAACAAGTCTGCTACTGTGGACTTCTGGTGGCAAACCTGTAAACTTCTAGAGTTTCCATTCCTTCCCTGTATGTACGAAACTTCCAAAACCATTTTATCAGTTGGAGATGAGGATTTGGTTTTGTCACTTCCCATCTGTGTGCAGCTGCTTTTCAGAAAACAGTCCAGAAGCGCTTTGTGGGCCGCCACACCAAATTTTATTGCTCATTTGCAAAGAATTCACTGTAGCTGACTTAGGATTTTGTGAAGGAGAACACTAAAAAGTTGATGTATCATGTGGCTCTCCAGGGATGTACACGCTGTCTTCAGGAACTATTACACTGAGTTAAAGTAAGTGATATGATGGAATTGCTGCCTACAGGTGTACCTTGGCAAAGATATGATATCTTTCTTTTCTCTTTAGGAAAAAGAGTGCTAAAATTAAGTCGGGGTACAAAAGGGAACACATCAACATCGGCTGTGACATAGATTTTGATATTGCGGGTCCTTCAATACGTGGAGCTCTTGTGCTTGGCTACGAGGGGTGGCTGGCAGGCTACCAAATGAGTTTTGAGACAGCAAAGTCTAGAGTAACCCAGAGCAACTTCGCTGTTGGCTATAAGACTGATGAATTCCAGCTTCATACTAATGTGTAAGTACTGGCAGACAGGCACTAGAAAGGAATTTGGAAGGATTTTGCCCCTTACTAAACAATGAAAGAATGAGAGGTTCCGCAATGGTGAACAAGGGAATGGTGAATTGGAAATTAATTCTTCATTAAAGATGTCAAACTGTATTTTTTCAGCTGCATTACCTTTTCTTTGAATTGTGTGGGTGAGGGAGTGCATAACGGAAGGAACTGGAACTCACTGAGCACCCAAGGGTCCAGTGTCTGGTCTAGCAGATAAGGACTGTTAGAATCCATTAGTGATACAATAAAAAAAGTAAGTTATACTCTTTGTGAAAGTTGAAATAAAAGCAATGCTTTCCTTTTACACCTGTCAACATCAAACAAAATGGTGGTTTAATGTGTAGATGAAAGAGTTAATCAGAGGATGAACAAGAACAGGCAACTGGGAATGACTGGAAGAGACAGGGACTGGGTTTCTTTTAGTACTGGAAGGAATCTGGTGTAAAAGTTTATTTGGTATTGCAACTTCTAATAATCTATTTACACAAGTATTTGTCCTTTCTGAATGTATCAACAGTGGGAAACCAGGATCAAATTCCATGAAAACCTTAATTTGTCTGTCTCCTGTTCCTCCTAAAAAGGCAATTTATTCCTTTGGGGAAGACAGTTTTTTAAGATTAGGCAATCCCTAATGCGTTCTCCTGTTCCCCCCTTTCCGTGCCCTTGGGTAATTGGATATTTTGCATGTAGCAGAGCCATTCCAGGCCGTTTCCATCTGGGGGCTGAACAACTGTTCTGCCTTCCTAGAGCTGCTGCTTCAAAGGCCTTCTGTTCTGTTTCATGCTGTTTGCAGCGATCTCTTCCGGAAGCTCCCGCTGCCTTACAGAACAACCGAACCCTGACAGCCCAGACAGTATGTTTGAAGGACTGCCAAAGCACAAAACTGTGGGCAGAAAACTTCCCTCAAAACAATATGTGGAGTCCCCTTCCACTCAGGAGTTAGAAGTTACTTCTTCAAGCACAATGATTTTCAACTTAGTTGTGCTGTAGCAGTTCAAAACATTGTATTATTGGCTTTCTCTATAAAATGCTGTGGTTATTATTACCCATAATTAAAGCAACAGCAGAAACTCTTAACAGAAGTGGGGGCTCAGATCTGTTTCTTGTATTCCTAAGGGTCTGTTTCTCAGGTTGCTGTTATTGTACAAAACTACAGATGTTTGATATGAATAGAAATCTTATTTATTGTTAATAATAGATTAGTTAGGTGGCTGATGTATTTCAGCTTTGAAAACGTGTCAGAGCTTTTTCATCCCAGAAGGAGTTGTGTGTGGAACTCCCCTCACTAGGCTGCTTGGTTTTTACATCTACACAGGTCAGTGCTTCACTGGGATGCTGTGGCAGAGCAGATAATGTAACTAGGTGGGGATTGAAGCATGTTTTTTTTTGTTCCTGGCATTGCACAAACCAGCTGGGGACTCTAGCAAGTTACTTGCCTTAAGGGTGCCTTAATATATTAATATTCATAGGGGCCTAGTGGTTTTTTTTTTGTTAAATCTACATAGAAAGTGCTATTATCTGCATAAAAAAGTGCTATTATTACTATTAGAGTTAAAAAGAGGTTGACTTTATTATTATTATTCTTTAATAATAAAAACAAGGGAGGTAGGGCTAGATAATTTCTAGTTTTAAATATGACTTTCCTCATTTTTTAAGCATAGCTCAGACCGCCCCCCCCCCTAATGTTGCAGGTCAAGACAGAGCTGTGTGGGGACCTTGCACAAAATCTGCCTGTGTAACCAGCTCTCCTCAGTCCTTTTTAATCCCTCCTTTTCTTGAGAGCCAAGCACATGCAGTTAATGTGAGCTTCAGTCTTATCTGAAGTAAGTATTGTAGTGTTTTTCTGGAAGAATTGCTCTAACAATTTAAAAGGCTGTTGCTATTGCTTGAACTTTTAAATAGGCGTATCACTGCTGTTTGTGCAACTGTTATGAACGAAAGAATATCAGACCAAGGGGGAAAAGATCCTAAATCTACCCCTTTTTGTAATCACTAAAGGTCTGGTGTACTCTAATAATTGGAACCAGATTATTTCACAGTTTAGAAATAACCCCAGATCTTCCTGGGGTTTAAAGCCTGTTTTCTGCAATATGTTTGTATCCTCTCTTTAAAAAAATAAGCAAAAGTGGAAATTCAGCTGCTCACTGGTTTATGAGGAGTGCAAGGCCTTTAGGAGTCTTTTGGTCTTGTTTTTATGATCTGCATGCTCTAACGTTTTGCCTTTTATTTACCACTCTTTATTCCTGTGTGACATTGGCAGCAGTAGTAATTGGAAGTTGTGCTACTCATCATTCAGCTGTGGGGCAGTGCTCTCTGCAAAGCAAAATTAGTTCCTTTTCTGTTTCTAGTCCATGGACCATAGCACAGATGTACCATAAAGACTGTTGCAAATGGAATTCATTTGCAAAAGCCTATAGACTTGCACATTAAATTGGCATCTTCACTTGTGATACAGTTCCTCTGTGTCTGGTAGAAGCATGCTGACGTGGCAGTTTTGGGATGACTCAGGCTCTGTGACTGGGGTACAGCTCTCTCAGGGCACAAGGAGACATTTGCCAGGGAAAATAATTATTTCAGAGACACGCTGGGAAAAATAAATCTCTCTACTACAAAGACTCCCATCTACAGGAAAGCAAAAATTGGAAGCTGTCATCCTTGGTCTAATATTTGATAGTTTGTCATGGGGTTTTTTCAGTTTCAGAAGTTGTTGAAATATAATAATCTGCAATTAATTGAAGCGTCTAAAAATAACTTCATAACCAATCTGGCCTAATGTCTCTATCTTAGTTGTTACAGGGATATTTAATGAGGTGTAAGTGGATGTTGTGCAAATACAGCTCTTACTGGAAAAATAAAAGATGATTGTTTTGGGGTGCTGTTTAAAACTACACTAATGCATTCCTTCCAGGAATGATGGAACGGAATTTGGCGGCTCCATTTACCAGAAGGTGAATGATAAACTGGAAACTGCTGTGAATCTGGCTTGGACAGCTGGAAATAGCAACACTCGCTTTGGAATAGCAGCCAAGTATCAGATTGACCCAGATGCCTCTTTTTCTGTGAGTCCTGTGCATGTACATTCATATGCATTTGAAAATAAGTGCTTGTAATGGAAATGGAAAGCAGCCTTTCCATCAGCAGTTCTGTGCTGTGTAGTTGGATCTGTTGGTTTTGGTTTTGGCATCCTGAGAGCACAGCTATTGGATTTTCCTTAAAAGAGACACAGAATGTTTTATTGTATTCCTGGGCACTATTTTGAGACTGTTTCTGTGTTAGTCTGGAAAAAATTAAAAATTATGTTAATAAACCCATTCTTTTCTACAGTGACTGTAGGTTCTTTGAGATTTGGGATTTAAGTTGTAGAAAAATTAACTCTAGATTTATCTGGGATTTAAAACTTGAAATCTCTACATGCTTAAAAGCTGTTGCATAATTCTCAGGCAGGGAGGACTTTGGAGAAAGATACTAAATTATTCACTAAACTTACTATTTGTTACTAAATAATGCTTTATTGTTTCCCTTTAAGGCTAAAGTGAACAACTCCAGTCTGATTGGGTTAGGGTACACTCAGACTTTAAAGCCAGGTAAGTCTATGCAGAAAAAAGTCAGAATCAATAAAGTGATACTTTACTCTTGAAGCATCAGAAGTTTTTTGGTGATAAAGTATGATGGCTTTTGTAAGATTGCTCTTCTTGCTTGGCAAGCCAGTGATGAACTTTTCTAGGGACTGTTCTGTTAATTTTGGATATCTGTTGGAAGCAGAATTATTAGAGAGCATTGTCCACTGACCAGTCAAATAGTCTTTCATGTTGATATAAAATATGTCTATAATTATTTGTGTCACAGGTAAGTAACTAAGTTTTTAATATTTCAGAGGCTTCTTATTACTGAGTTTATTCTTCTTAAAAATGTGACTTTCTCAAGGTCCCCTGGCCCAGGAAGAGGACAATCTTACTGCTGCAAAATTGGTTTTAATGTAGTGTAATAAATCTGCTGCCAGAATACTGAGCAGATTGACAGGAGATATTACAGCAGATGGGGCTTGGGCTTTTTCATACCCAGATTTTAAAGTGGTTTAGAAAGGTGAATATGTGTCAAGGTCCCAGGTTTTTGCAATTCTGGACTCTAAAATTAGATTAATCAGTAGACCAGTAGCAGTGAATTGGCTCAGAGCTTTAATTACTCGGAGTGATAAAAAGCAAAATCTATCATCATGGTTTATTATAGATTTCATAATTCAGAAAGATTTCTTATCTTCAAATGGTTTTAAAATTCCCAGTCCTTCCAAGGCCAGCTGCCAAATCCCATTAACTTGGCTACCCAATAAATTAAAGCAGTAACAGACATGGCACTTCCTGAACATAAAGCTCATCCCAAGTTTTAGGTTGACTTTTCTCTCCCTTTTCTCTATTTTGCAGGTGTCAAACTGACGTTGTCAGCTTTGTTGGATGGCAAGAATGTCAATGCAGGGGGTCACAAACTTGGTCTAGGACTGGAATTTGAAGCATAAGGAGTGATTTCACAATTGCTAATCTGAAAATACAGCATAGCTACCTTCAGAAAATAGTGTACCTTTAAATGTTTTGTCTGGGGTGCAAGTGTTGCTAAGTATCTGTCCTGCTAGTCCTGGTTAAAGACAGCTAAGCTTTAAAAATGATGTTAAAGAAGTGGAGACAAAATCATAAATAAAAAATCCTAGCTTTTTTTCTTTATGTAATTGCTCATCACATCTGTCAACTGCCACATGATAAGAAGAAGGAAGGTGTTAATTACCTCTACTAATATATTGATGGCACAAGGAATGTGTTAATGTGTTATAAAACCTGGGAATTGCAGACTACTATATTGTACTGTTCATTGTGTAAGCAAAATGTTCTGACACCTAAGGTTTCAGTCAGTGAGGGAATGTGCAAACTTGTCTGAAAAAGGGATTTTAAAATTTATTTTTTTAGATATGTGTTTCACCAATGGTTTGTCTTTCTTGGTTATCCCACACCTACTGCTGTCTCCAGAATGCTTTAGGTTGTTCACTTTGTCCAAGTCCTTGTGGAGGAGGTTTGATGTGACTCAGCCAGTACTGCCTGTCCTGTGTTGTGGTTCCTTCCCCTTGCACTGATGGAAAAGCTTGTAAAATGGACATAATCAGGGAAGAGTCTTTGCAACTGCAATCACATAGTTGCATCGCTAATTCTAAAATGGAGTTTTCTTTTATTACCACTTTTTTTTAGCAACTAAATGGGTACATTTTTAGAGAGTCTTCCATTTTGTGTGGAACTAGACCCCAAAATGCTGTACTTGACACTACTAAAAATGGATTAAAAAACCCAAACCTGACTTGAATAAAATATTGAAATGTCATCTTTTACTCTGTCTTTATATTAATTGTGAAAACAATTTCATCTACATTTGTGGCTCCCGCAGAAGACTGGCAACATCTTGGTGCGTGTTTCGTACCACACAAGAAAAAAATACTTAGTAGAATAAAATTCCAGACGAGGCACTGTTCTTCGTGCTAAGCTCTGACAATTGCACATTACACGTGTTTGTCTCATGACTAAAACAAGATAACATGACTTATTCGAGAATTCAGCAAGTGAATTACCTCTCTATAAACAAGTAAGTGTGGGCAATGAGCAGTTATGAGCTTGGATTAACTTCAGTGGCTGTCCATTAGTGTGTGTATTTTTTTCACGTGTAGGCCAGTGCCGTGGGTGGCTGCAGGTGAGCTGCGGTGCAGGGGGACGAGCCCGATGAGGCAATGCCATTGCGACAGTGAGACACTGCAGAGCCACCTCAGCGACAGCCGCAAATTGGGCAATGCTGATTTCCCTCTCACCGGGAGCCATTCCTGAGTATTTCCTGTCTCAGACATTTAACCCAGCACTCCTGGGAGAAGTGGAGACCCCTTCCAGACATCACCGTGTCAGCTCCCAGGAGCCCGGCAGAGGCAAGCAGTGGGAGGACCAGAACTGGCCTAAAGCTGAGATCGGAGGATTCAGATCAGATATTAAGAAAAACCTTTTCATTGTGGGGGTGGCCAGGCATTGGACCGGCTGCCCAGGGAGGTGGTGGAGTCACCACGCCTGGAGGGGTTTAAGAGGCGCCGGGACCTGGCGCTGGGTGATGTGGTTTAGGGGTTACAGTGGCGGTGCTGGTGGAGGGTTGGTCTAGAAGGTCTCCCAGCCCTGCTGATTCCATGACTGTATGATTCCACCAGTCAGTGACGCCACCATTCCATCACCCCCGTTCCACAGCTCCCCGCTTCTGTGACGCCGCCGCGCTGCCCTCAGCTGCTGCGCGCGCCCCGCGCCTTCCCGCCCGTGCGCGTGCGCGACCGCCTCGCGAGGGGCGGCGCCATCGCCACGTCCGCGGAGGGGGCCAAGATGGC
>VZSE01013534.1:0-35428 GCA_013398275.1 Promerops cafer
GGGCGGCAGCGCGCGTGGCCGAGGCTGCAGTGCCATCTCGCGGCGTCCCCCGGGCCGGCCACACTCCGCTGCTCCCGGCGGGGCCAGTGAGAGCCGCAGGGTGCCGGGCTGGCGGCGTCTTTGTGCTTGCAGTTGCGGTCTGCAGGAGCCTCCGGGATGGCACCGTGCAATGCTCGTGCTGGCTCCCTGCGGCCGGCACCTCTGGAACCACGGCTGTCACTGTGAGTGGCTTCCCGTTGCCAGAGGGCAGGGTCAGATTGGATGTTGGGGACAAATCCTTCCCTCTGAGGGTGGTGAGGCCCTGGCACAGGTTGCCCAGAGAATCTGTGGCTGCCCCATCCCTGGAAGCATCCGAGGCCGGGTTGGACATGGAAGGTGTCCCTGCCCATGTCAGGGGGTGGAACAAGATGAGCTTTAAGGTCCTTTCCTACCCAAACCAGTCTGGGATGTCTCAGCTGCAGATCCAGAGGAGGAGGAGGAGTTGCTCAGAGGATGGGAGAGGAAGGCTTGGCTTGACCACAGCAACTCTGAAAGTTAAGTGCATGGGGCTAAACACGTCTCAGAAATCTCAAGGACTGGGGGATGGAACACCCGAACCAACACCAGCTTCCAGGAGATGATGGAAACCCACAGCCAGCCCCTGTTACTGAGCATTTAAATGGGGTTAAGGGGACAGCAAAAGACAAAGGACACAGAGCATGAGGACACAGGCATCAGTCCGTGCTGGACTGCGGCACCGCGAGCTTTCCGCTCCACACCGCTGTCCCTGCAGAGTGCCTCTGTAGGGCGCAGGCTGCAGGCATGGCAGCATCGCGGGATCATGGTGAATGGCAAGCAGCAGCGGGAAAGAAGGGAGAGGGAGACTCTCTGGTTTGCAGCACGGGGTATTTACTCCCAGGTAGCAGGGGCCAAAGAGCCCCGCACAACGGAGGGTTCGGGATAATAAGGGACAAGCAGGTAGGAGGGGTCCAGGGTGACGATCCAATGGGGATAGGGAAGACAGGAGGGTCCAGGGAGGAGCAAAGGGCCCTGTGCCCTATCAGGGCGCAGGGGGAGGAATACGTCAACTGGGGAACAATCTGGGGGAGAACAAGGGAGAACATTCCAGAACCTGGGCGTGAACTGGGGGTGATTGAAGGAAAGATTGACGGGACTTGGGGAACGTTCTGGAAAGGAAGGAGGGAAAGGATGACATCAACAGGGGGTAGAGAGCATCTGCAGGGAGAGGAGGAGAGTACACCACTGCCTCCTCCCATGACGCCCATTCAGGGCCGCCATGGGGTGTAACACTGGATGAAATGATGGAGTGGTCTAATTTGGGCTGTATATTAAGAAAGGGCAATAGGACAGAAATACAGTTGCTGTCCAGAAACACCATTTGGCGGAATGTCGGTCCTTTCAAACTCACCTGTCATCTTGTCTTGAAACGGTTACAGGTTGGGTTGATAGGGGAACTATGCTGATAAAATAAAATCACATTTCTTCGGGGCATCTGATTTATTATGGGGTGACATTTTGATTAAAAATGTGTAATATATTACATTAAGCGGGCATCTAGTCAGTGAATTAGAGACCAACTCAGTGACAGACCTCTGTTGGCAAAGGTCTCTGGACTGAGTTTTGGTCATTGCCTTTTTCGGCTGTTTTGGAAATGATGCAACACCTCCTTGGGGAATGCAGGAGGCAGAAAGCAGGGGGGATAGGGGGTTTGTCAACCCCCCTTGACTTTGGAGTCACCTTAATCCCAGGTCTGCTCACTGCCCTCTTTCCTTGGATATCCTCCCCTGAGCCCCAGCTCCAGGTGAGGGCAGCTGCCACAGGACTCCTGAAAGGACACTCAAGGGGACATGGATGAGAAGGCCCCTCCTCACTGCCCACTGCGTCCCCCATGGGGTGGCCTGGGTGGTCCCCAGGGTTCCAGGGCTGTTCACCTGCTGGAGTCACTGTGGCACCTCCCATCCCTGATGGGATGGGGTTTGGGGACAGGTGGCATTTTGGGGCTCTTTTTCAGCAGAGCTGAATATGCACCCCTGGACTCATTCTCTGC
Source organism: Promerops cafer (assembly GCA_013398275.1). Classification (NCBI taxonomy): domain Eukaryota; kingdom Metazoa; phylum Chordata; class Aves; order Passeriformes; family Nectariniidae; genus Promerops; species Promerops cafer. The sequence goes on from VZSE01013534.1 coordinate 2,048, forward strand.
ACTCAGTGATAGGAGGTGCTGGTGTTTCACTTGGCAGATCTTGAGGCCACACACAGCTCTCGGGGTTGCCCAGATCTGGCTGGTGCAAGGCACAGCTACCCAAAGGGGACTGAGAGCATCATCAGTGCCACACACCCTCATTTTTTCTCACTCTACTCCAGACTCCAGGTCCCCAAAGCACTGAAGTGAAGGCAGCAGGAAGGTGATCATTGGACCACGGACTATCCTGAGTTAGAAAAAAACCCCAGGGATCATCAGTCCCACTCCTAGCCCTGCACAGACACCCCAACAATCCCATCCTGTGCCTCAGACCATTGGCTAAACACTCCTGGAGTTTTGGCAGCCTTGGGGCCACGACTGTTCCCTGGGGAGCCTGGGCAGTGCCCAACCACCCTCTGGGGGAAGAACCTTTCCCTAATATCCAGCCAAAATACTCAAGGCCCAGCTGAGCCACAGAGGCGCTGGTGATCCCTTTGCTGAATCCTGCTCCATCCGAGTGCAGTGCCAAGGTGGGCATATGGAGGGGTCAGCACCCAGCAGCACCATGACAAAGCTGGGTACCAGTGGCAGACACTCTGCCCATCACCCAGAGCAGAAGCCTCCAAGGGTGATCTCTGGGCTGCCCTGAGCATCCCTTGGGTGGCTGCTCCCATCACCTGTCCCCTCCTGCCATCTCAGCAGCCTGTGGGCATCCTCCAGTCATGTTGCTTTGTGCCCAGTCACCACCAGCCCCTGCTGCTGGGCCAGGCTGGGCACCCAGTGGTGCTGCACTCTTCCTGACCAAGCTGTTTCCAGTAAAGCCAGAGTCAAGCATGGAAAGGGGAACAAGCTTCTTTCTCTTAGAGGGAAAGTGAAACTCAACACATCCCTTCTCGAACCAGGCAAACCACAGTGCATGCAAGCTTGTCTTTTCCAAGCCTCTCCTCTCCCTCCCTACACCCAAAGGGCTTCCAGCAAACGGAGCTGTTCACACTGCTCTGTCTTCACCCCCTGCACCAAGGTAAGTCACCACAAACAGCTGGGGACACTCTCCTCTTCTGCCACCACTTTCCAGTCCTTGCTCCCTGTCCTCCTTCATTCTTCACTTCCCCCTCCACAAGGGTTCAAAGTAGAAAAACAGGGAGAAGATGATGTGGGGGGAGGAGGAATCTGCAGGAATCTGTCTTTGCTCTGTGTGACTGTGGACATCACTGGGCTCTGCAGAATTGTCCCAGGCTGAGAACCTCAGGTTTTGGGATAGGTCCATGTCCTCTCTCCCAGCTCTGCATGTTGGAGGTTTGGATCCCATTTGCCATTTTTCCCTTTCCTGTTTATCACTGTTTGACGTGTGTCTTTGCATCCTTTCCTCCCTTGTACTCTCTATCCCATGGGACCACTGCCCCACGCAGCAGTGCTTCTCCCCCCAGACTAGAATAAACATCCTCTACAGGCATCTGAGGTGCCCTTACCCATGCCCAGGACATGTAGGAAAAGGTTTGTGCCATGCTCCACGTCCTGGGCTTTTCAATCCCAGAGCTCTGCCAAGCGCACGCTAGAGCTTTTCAGTGACATCAGTGATTTCAGATCACGCAGCCTCAAAACCCTTCCTTGCATGTGGTGTCTGGTTATCCATACTGGACAATTCAGTAGATCTGTGGATGCATCTGATGAGGACACCTGCGTATCTGTGACCAAGGTTCATCTGTGTGTTTGCCTCCATCCCCATTTCATCCCTATGCTGTAGGAGGCAGGATGCAACCTGCATCCTTGCTGGCAGCCAGCACCCTGGCAGCAGTGCTGGGCATGGCCCTGCTGGAGGACGGAGTGTGCAAGGCACCGGATGGCAAGAACGGCTCTCCTGGAGTCCCTGGCCGTGATGGGAGGCCAGGGCAGAAGGGTGACATGGGAGAGCCAGGTAAGAGGAAGCCGGGGATGGTGTGTGCAGGGGGCCTGGGAGCCTCTTGGTAGGAGCATCCCAGGCTGTGGGAGCAGCTCAGGAGATGCCAGATGTGCATGAACTCCTTCTCCTCCCCCACTTCTCCGCAGGGAGAGCGGCGCTGAGCGTGACCTCCAAGGGACCCAAAGGGAATGCGGGCGAACCAGGGCGTGCTGGTGAACCAGGCATACGTGGCCCACCTGGCCCTCCCGGCCCTGCGGGGAGGCCAGGCTTGCCAGGGCCACCAGGGCAGAAAGGGCAAGCCGGCGATGTTTTGGAGCACCCGCGTCCTGCCTTCTCCGCCTCCAGGTTGTCCCCGCCGCGCACAGGCACGACGGTGGTGTTTGACAGGATCATCACCAACCAGGAGAATGCCTACAGCCCCCAGACTGGGAAGTTCACCTGCCGCATTCCTGGCCTCTACTTCTTCATCTTCCAGGTGGTGTCCAGTGGAGACCTGTGTCTGAGCATCACCAAGAATGGGCTGGGCATTGTCAGCTTCTGCGACAACAACAGCCACGGCATCCTGCAGGTGAACTCGGGCAGCAGCGTGCTCAGCCTGGCCGTGGGTGACCAGGTGTCCCTGACCACCAGCCCTGCCCTGGGCAGCTCCATTTACAGTGGCTCCGAGGCCGATAGCGTCTTCAGCGGGTTCCTGGTGTCCCCAGAGACGGCCTGAGGGACTCCCACAGCATCGTGGGGCATCTGCCTGCCTAGTTGTTCCTCTCTGGGTGTTGTGGGATGCTTTAGTGCCACAGCGCGTGGGGATGGTTCCAAACTGAGCATTCAGAAGTGTTCTGTGCTTCCACCAGTGTCACAACTTGCCAAGCTGTGGGTCACCACTGCAGCACTCACCTCCATGCTGAGCCTGCCTGCACTGTCCTGGAGGCTGTGGACTCATCCCTTTCTCCTCCTGGACACTCAAGCTCCACTCTCAGTTGTCACCAGCTGTGGCTCTTTGCTTCTGAGTGGGAAATCACTGCCTGCCAATGCTTCTGCTCCACTAACCACTGCAAAAGCCTTCCTGGCACTAGGATACATCTTGTCATAACTCCCCATCAGTATAAATAAATGCTTCTTCTACCACTCCTCCTTGGGTTTTCTTTTCTACTCATGCGTCTTCCCCAAACCATCAGTATCCTGGACCCCTTCCCAAGCTACCCAAGGAGAGAAGTGATTCCAGCTTGTCCCTGGTGCTGCAAAGGCAGAAGGACAGCAGGGAATGGAGTGTCCAGTCAGAGCTGACACTTCCAGGGAGGAATAAGAAACATCTGGGACAGAGCTATGTGTGTCCTTCTCTGCTGAGCCCAAGGTAGCTGTCCTGCAGGGGAAAACACAGGCAGCAGATCCTGCACTTCACCCACGTGGTCCCAAGTTGGCACCCAAACTCTCACAGGAAGGCAAAAGGCAGCTGTGGTCCTCTGGCTATTACAGCAAGGAGGGACAGGGACATTGGGACACTGATGGGGTTGTGGGGTGATGGTGGTTGGGCTGCGAGGGTCTTGGGGTGACATGAGAGGGAGGTACAGCAGGCTGGGGTGGTCAGGAAGCATCAGGTGCCATACCCTGGGACTGCTCCTCAGGGGAGCTGCTCCACAAACACTGGCACTCAAATACCCCTGTTCCTGGAGCAATGAGGAGGAGGCTGGGTCACCTGCGGGGAGCAACACCCCAACGAGGGATCTTGGGGCCTCACCAAGTCCAGCACCCAGCAGAACTTGGTGGGGCATGGCGAAAGGTGCAGATCAGAAACTCTCAAAGGAAACATTTTCCAGTTGTATTTAGAGGTGCAGCATCTTCCATCAGAGCCAGGCACTGACCTTGCAGCAGCCCTTCAGTGCCACAGGCATCTCCAGCCCACTGGAGCTGGCCTGAGGCTCTGCTCCCAAGCTGCCCTTCTGCTCAGAAACAAGGGAAGTAAGAGGGAAAGCCAGGGATTTGGGGAGGGCTATTCCCTGCAGTGGCTTGGGGGGGATTGTGCCACATCTCTTTGAGCTGTGTCCCACCTCTGTCCTTCCAGTCCTTCCTGTTGCAGTGGCACCAGTACAGGTTTCGCTGGACAGCCAAGGAAGTGCTGTCTCAGCAGAAACCATCAGGCAGGAGGATGTGAAATTTGGCTGGGAGCAGCTTGGGTTCTGTGTTCCCAAGGGCCCTCTCCCCTTTCCTGTGACTTCCTCCGCGAGGGTGTCCGGGAGCCGCACCCAGCGCGCGGTGCTGGCAGTGACCGCACGCCCAGCGGCATCAGCAGCGTGGGTTCCATGCCCTGCTCCCCACCAGAGGTAAGAGGTGCTGCAGCGTCCCTGTCTCGAGGGTGGGACTGGGGGTCCAGCAGCATGGCACGCTGCTGGAGACAGGGAGAATGAGAGGAGGACATGGATGAGAGAGGAGGAGGAGGAGAGGAAGGAGACAGAGGCACTGACAGGCTGCGCATGTGTGATGGAGACAGGATGCACCAGCAGATGGAAGGATTGATCCTCATGGACAGAGCCAGGAGAGTCAGGCTGCTGCTAGAGGAGGAGGGAGATCAGCTGTGTGCAGGGAGCTCCAGCCTCAGTGCAGCACGGGATGACAGTCTGCAGTGGTGTGTGCATCTCCAGGGCTTGAGGACACTGGACTCAGAGGGCTTGGGGCTGGCCATGGGCTTGGGGCTGGCCATGGGTACCTCAGACCTTGTGGCTCCATCCAGACTGAAGGTCCAACTCACGCTGCACCATCAGGGGCTGCCCTGGGGTTGGAGATGAGCCTGGGGCGCATCTCCACAGATCCACCTCCCCATTGTCCTGCAGTGTGTATAGGTGGGACATTGAGGACACCCCCATGGCATCCAGGTGTTCCTGGTGCATCCAGTCTCCTTTCTCCATGTCCTGCAAGCCACCCTGCTGTGGCCCCTCACTCCAGCACTTACTTTCCCTTTCCGTGCTACAGAACACCAAAATGGAGAAGAGATTCTGGAAGCAGCTCTATCTGGCCCTCACCCTCCTCCTCCTGAATCTGGGCTCTGCTGTGACTGTAGAAAACTCTCACAGCTGCTATGGAGCTCCAGGCCTGCCAGGCATGCCGGGTATGCCAGGCAGGGATGGCCGGGATGGGCTGAAGGGAGCCAAAGGGGAACCAGGTGAGTGAGCAAGGAGGGAAACCACATGGGCTCTTGCAAGGGGGCACTGAGTCCTCAATGGCTGGTCTGCCTTGGTTTGCAGGATGAGCATCCTCTGTAGTCAGGTGGAAGAGGCAATAGCACTCTCCTGCCCAAGGGATGGGGCTAGAGAAGCCTCTCCCCATATCCTGCCATTGACACTGACTCCCTTCCACCCCCCATCACCCCACAGGTATCCCAGCTTCTTCTACACAGCTAGGGCCCAAAGGCATGAAAGGGGAACCAGGCCCCCCTGGCTTTCCAGGCAAGCCTGGCCCCCGTGGGGTCCCGGGTGCAATTGGAATCCCTGGGGCACGGGGCAGTGCCGGACCCCCGGGAGTGCCAGGCAGCTCCAAGCAGAAGCAGCAGTCAGCGTTCTCAGTGACGAGGCAGACCAGCCAGTACCCCTCGAAAAACGTCCCCGTGATTTTCAACAACATCATCACCAACACCAACCACGACTATGACACCACCACGGGCAAGTTCACCTGCAGGCTCCCTGGGGTCTACTACTTCGTCTTCCACAGCTCACACACAGCCAACCTCTGCGTCATCCTGCACAAAAACCAGAGGAGGATGGCCAGCTTCTGCGACCACAAGACCAACAGCATGCAGGTCAGCTCGGGGGGGACACTGCTCCACCTGGCTGCTGCGGACGAGGTCTGGCTGGGCGTGAACGACTACAATGGCATGGTGGGCATTGCCAACTCCGACAGCATCTTCTCAGGGTTCCTGCTCTTCCCGGACTAGAGGGTCAGCAGAGCCCACCCCAGCACCCCGACGTCTTCTACCTGCCCTGAACACACTGCTCACTGCTGGGCTCTTCCTCATGCTCCCAGTTTCTCTGCAGGGAGGGCATCAAGCCCAGCAGCCAGGCCCACCCCCTCGGTCTGCGTGCTGAGCACTGGTAGCTGCTGCACAGGGGGAACAGGCATATCTGGATGCATCTGCACCCAGCGTGATGGTGCTGAGCTCCTGGTCCTGCTGGCACTGCCACGTGCACCCACCCTGCTAACCCCACCTTACCTCAGAGGTCTCTCTGTGGTTTTCCCCTCCCCACCTGGGCTGCCTCAGGTTGAGCCAGGTGTCCTGGCACAGGCTGCAGCAACCCCTTTGCCATGGCCTGGCTGTGGAATGTGTCAATAAAACCTTCCCCAGTGCACCTGGTGTAGTGTGTTGTTTCCTCCATGTCCTACTTCTCTGTGGTGTGCATCCATGTGCACGTGACATCTGGCCATCTGCGTGACATCAGGGTGTCCCCAAGCCTCACTGGCATCAGAGACCATCACACCCCACCCACCCTTGGCTTTGCACAGGGGGTGGGACCCCTGGCTGCTGCAGGAATGGCATGGTTCCCATGTCCCTACACAGCCCCTATCAAGAAGGCACCAAGACTCCTCCAAACAAGGCCTTGATACTCCCCTTCCCTCCCAAGCTTCACAGGGGCACAGACGGCAAAGGAAACCCCAACACTGGGGTTGGGACATCCCTGGGGATGGGACATGGCTGGGACATCCCTGGGGTCCCTACCAGGATGGGGCAGGGGAAGCACTCTTTCCTGAGCCAGACCAAAGGAGCTCGTAGCTGTGGAGGCTGCAGAGCCCACCAAAACCCAGCAGGGATTTCTCCTGCTGTCACACGTTGGAGAGTGGAACAGGCAGTCACCTCTCTGAACATCCTGTGCTTCACCTCTACAATGCAGTAGCCAAAGTAGGACTGGGAATGCTTTTCCCACAGAGTAAAAATCACGTCCCATGCACAGTATTCAGGAGAGTCAGGGGCATGGACTCAAGGTGATGGATGCTGAGACTCTGCAGCATCACCTGGGCCTGCAGGGCTGGAAGTGTGTGGAGCAGCCTGAGGGGTGCTGGCTGAGTGCATGCACATTTCTGCAGCTGTGATGGGTTACCCTAAAGTCATCTGGAGCTCCCAACAGTATTCCCCATAGCAAGCACCCCTGAACAGGACCCAGGGACTCTGCAGGGCAGAGCTGTGGCTGGAGGGGCTCAGGGTGCTGTTTGGGGATGGCTTGTCCTGCTCAGCTGGCAACAGCATTTGTGGAGGATCTGAAACTGCCACAGAAAAAGGACAGGAGCTAAAAATAAAAAGGGGATGTGTCCCAGATTCTTTCACAATAACCCTTGCAGCAAACTTCTGCTTCTCCTCGCGGGCATTTCTGAGCAGGACACTGGGGTGTCCTGCTCCATTTCCCCACCTGATCAACAAGAAGCTCAAGGTAAGAGCAAGACTGAGCCCAAGGCTCCCCCCGCAGGCAGGAGCACGTGGGGAACCCAGCTCTGGCAGGGTGACAGTCACCTGCATTGCTGGCACTTCACTGTGGCCTGGGGCAGAAGAGAAACTGGGGGTGGAGGTGCTGGGCTGGGGGTGGTGGAGGTCCCTGATGGGACCTTGACCCCTCCTGCTCCACCTGGAAGAAGGAAAACATAAAAGTAGAGATGGCAGAGTTCCAGAAGGGTGATCAGGGACTTAAAGGTGCATCAGTCTGAAAGGTGGCTGGGGGGTGCTCTCCTGCCCTGAGAAGCTCTTGTCTTCTGATGGCCCTGGGCTGGGAGCCTGTGGATCGGTCCTTGTACCTGCTGCACCCAAATCAGAATGGCTGTGGCTCCAGGATCCAACTCACCAACCTTTTGTTCTGCTGGCACCAGAGCATCAGCGCTGGGAAAATCCACCTGAGGTGGGGGAGTTGTGGCTGGGGTGCTGTGATGTCCAGATACAGCCCCCAAATGCCCAGTGCTTATCCACATGCACCCACACCAGGATCTGGGGGAAGGAGTTGGGCAGGGAGGGCAGGAAGAAGGTAATACCCCAGGGATGGAAGTCCAGATAACTGCCCCAATAAGGCTTGTTAGATAGAGAAATGCCTCTGGGATTGAGCAGCTGTGTGATGACACAAGGGTAACCTGTGGGATGGAGGAGGGAGGTTTGGGGGCTCATTGCCAGCTCCAAGGACTAGCACTGTCCCTTAGATATGCTGGTAGAAGGCAAGGCCCGTTCCCTTGCAGATGACAAAAGTGCTCTGGTCAGGTAAGGATTTTACCCTGCAAGTATGGTCCTGAGATGAGACGGGGAATTTCTCCCACAAGGCATCAGCATGGCCATGTTGGACATCAGATCTCAGAGATAACCTATCCCAAATATTCATGTGGCTGAAGCTGTGGGCACTTGTGAACTGGGGACTTACGAGTGATGAGAGACTGACAAGCCCTGCCTTGCCCAAGGGTTATGGTCCTTTGCTCCAGGGCCAGCAGGAGAGTGGATTTGGCTCTGCAGTAGGATGTTTTCCCTCCCTGATGGTATTACCCAGACTTGCTTGCAGTCACCGTCTTTCAGAGCAGCTCAGAGTGCCTTCCCCAGCCCTCCCACCACCCAGGAAAGCCCCCCAGCACTGTTCCATGCTCCCACAGATGTGGACCATGTGGGCCATGCTGATCTGCCTGGCTGGAGGGCAGCTTGCCAGTGCCACACTCTGCAGGACCTACGGCACCATCCCAGGCATCCCAGGATTACCAGGACAGCCTGGCAGCGATGGCAGGGATGGGGAGAATGGCCCAAAGGGTGAGCAAGGTAAGGAAGAGGCTGCAGGTGGGTGAAACATTGTCTTGTGAATGCCAAGAGCAGGGAAAGACAGTGCCAGGCACATGGTCCTGGGAAAGCAACCCATTTCCACCAGTTCTTTGAGGTCTTGTCAGGTGGGGATGATGGAGCACCCCAAGGAACCTGGGGAAGGAGGGGGATGACAGCAAGCTGTGTCACACCTGCCTGTTGGGCAGAGTCTCCACTGACCCTCACCTAGCACAGGTTTCCTTGCTCATGCTCCCTCTCTGCAGATAAATGGGGCTCAGCTGTGTCTACAATGACTCTTCCTCCTCTTTCCCAGGACCCTCTGGCCAGAGTGGAGCAGAGAGAGGGGAGAAGGGAGCCCCGGGACTACCGGGACTGCCTGGGAAGGTCGGTCCCATTGGCCTCCCAGGTCCAGTGGGCATCTCAGGTATGATAGGAATGCCTGGCCCCGTGGGAGAACCTGGGGACTACAAGGTCACCTTCAAGTCTGCGTTCTCCGCTGCCAGGAGCATCAGCTCCTACCCCCGCCGGGAGCAGCCCATCCGCTTCGACCGCATCATCACCAACGAGAACGGGCACTATGAGAACCGCTACGGCCGCTTCACCTGCCGTGTGCCTGGCACCTACTACTTCACCTACCACGTCACCTCCCGGGGCAACCTGTGCCTCAACATCAAAAAGGGCCGGGCTGCCAGCAGGGGCGACAGGGTGGTGACCTTCTGTGACTTCGTGCAGAGCAGTTTCCAGGTCACCACGGGTGGTGTGGTCCTCAAGATGGCCATGAATGAGTCTGTCTGGCTGGAACCAACAGAGAAGAACTCCTTGGTGGGGCTGGAAGGGTCCGACAGCATCTTCTCTGGCTTTCTTATCTTCCCTGAGGCTTAGCCCACTGGAGCTGCGTCTGTGGCCAACCTCTGCAGTCCCTGCAGAGCTGAGGACTCCCCTGGAAGCTCTTTGCTCCCAAAATGGTGCTTGAAGCACACTGCTGCCATTCTTGCACAATAAATGACAGCTCTTCGCACTGTTGGTCCCTTTCTGGATAGGATTTGCCTTTTTCCTCCCAAATAATTTTCACATAACCAGGACACAGGTTCTCGCCCCCTTGGGTGTGTAGCCCAGGCTCATTAGCATCTCATTACTGCTGAGCAGAGCCAGACAAGTCATGCAGTTCCTGCCGCAGACCAGGCCGAGTATCGTTGTCCAGAGCCACCCAAAGGGTCCCAGCCCAGGGTTAGGAAAACATGGAGAAGAAGCTCAGCCTTTAGCAGGGGGCAGGACAATGATATAGTGGGGAAATTGGGGCCACTAGGTACTGGTGGTAGGTGGGGAGATGCTGGAGATGGTGCTGTACTGGAGAGTCCTGGCAGTGGCAGGATCTGGGGACACCAACCTCTCTTAGACTTTTTTTTGGGGTGGTGGTGACAGAAGTACCCATAGATGATTGTCAAAGCTTGTGACAAGGCAGGGCAGGTCAGCGTGGGCCAAGCAACTGGATTCCATGATGGGGGTGGTGTAGAGGACACTACAGTCTCCAAACCCCAGCACAGAAACGACACATCCTGGAGCACAGCCAAGCCCTCCCAGCCTGCTCCTTACCAATAGCAGAGCTGTGGACCCAGGAATGTCCAGATGAATTGGAGCTGAGGAGCCCAGGGACACCCCTGGCCCCGGGGCAGGTGACAACCCAGCATTGCACTCGTGTGGGTGGGTTGCCTGCAGCCCCCAGCCCATCTCGTGGGGGTGGGCACGGGGCATTCAGGAATTTTTGTGGGAGTCTGGGATTTGAAAGGGTCTGGATGGAAAGGATGGTGATAAAAGGTGCCGGGGAGGTGAGTGTGATGTGGGTAGGATTTAATGGAGCGTCACCCCTGAGCTCTCCAGGTTTGCTGGTGCGTCCAGGAGCCCCAGCTCTGGGCTGCTCAGGTGTCCCCGCCCCAGCGCAGGACGGTGACTGAGGCTGCTGTGACCCGTCCGGAGGCTCCTGTTCAGGGCGATTTGCCGGCAGGTGGCACTGGAGACTGGCTCAGCCCTCACCCGGCTGCGGCAGCATCCTCGCTCCCCAGGCTGGGCGGGCACAGCTCCGAGGGACGGGCGGCACGAGGGGCTCAGCTGCGCCCAGAAGGTCTGGGAGGATGCAGCAGGCAGGACTAGCCCGGTTCATATCTCCTCCTCCTCCTCCTCCTCCTCCTCACCACCTCGGAGCTTTATCCTTCCTGCAGCAAAATCTGTGGCTTCTGTCCCCCGGGGTGCAGCCACCCGTGTCCCCAGACTCTGCTACTCTCGGAAAGTCTGAGCAGAGGTGTTGGGTGTCATATTCTGAAGTTCCTCCGGTGCCTGGGCACTGGATGGCCTTTACAGTGCAGCCACCAAAGCCACGGTGTTTCACAGCTGGAGATGCAGCATCACAAATAAAACTGAGCTGGGCAAGGCAGGTGGAGGAAAGAGGAGGTGTTGGACGCCCAAGAGAGGGCTGGTAGCATACACTGCCTGAGCCTCCTGAACCCTCAGCAGGTAGGAGACACTGTACCAAGGAACAGAGATACACTGGAGGTCAGGGCTGCCATTCCAAGAGCCCTGAAGGCTGGAAAATAAGCTGGCAGAAGCCCACTGGTATTTGATGGAGACAAATGCAAAGTCCTTCTTCTGGCATGGGACAATCCCATGTCAGAGGACAGGCACTGGCAGCAGAAAGCTCTGAAGGAAGGGACCCAGGATGTTGTTGGACACCAAGATGAAGCTTTCTGCCTTTCCAGGTAATGGATATAATAATTCTTGATCTTTGAAAAGGTGTAAAGGAAAAAAGCTGGTGTTATTTTTAAAATAGATGTCTGACCAGTATGAGCCAGAAGGGTTCTGGGGGCTTGGCTGTGCCTGGGGAAAGTCAGAGGGCAGGGCAGGTACCAGCAGCTGTAAGTGCAGTTCATGGTGCTTACACAGATGGGAGACAGAGATGCAGAGGGAACTGCTTCCCAAAGATGCAGAGGGAAATGCTGCCCAGAGGTGCAGAGGGCACTTCTGCCTAAAAGTGAAGAGGGAATTGCTGCCCAGAGGTGCAGAGGGCACTTCTGCCTAAAAGTGAAGAGGGAATTGCTGCCCAGAGGTGCAGAGGGCATCGTTTCATCCCATGGGTCTCAGGCAGCACCCAGCAATGACACCTCTGGCAGTGGCCCCATGGGATGGCAGCTGCCTGCTCCCCTGAGGCTGCCACTAAACTCACACCCCCTGGGTATCCAAAATGGATGAGGAAAGGGGCCCAGAGGGTGCTGGGGCTGGTGTTGGTCCATGCAACACCACCCTTCAGTTCTTTCCAGGCAGCTCAGGGTGGGCAGCATGTTTCTGACCCTGTAGGAAGCCCCAGAGCCACAGCCTGCACTCCCTCAGCTGGCAGGGCCCCCTCCTCTCAAGCAGTTACAGCACCCACTGGGGCCAGAGCCAGACTGTCCCTTGCCATGGGACCCTGCACAGGAGCTGGGATTGCTTCCTCCTGTGCGCAGCAATCAGTCCCTCTGCTGGACCCCCTGTGCTGCTCAGGGCCACACTGGGAAAACCCAAAAGCACCTGGGTGGTTGGGTGCTATGCTGGCAGTCCCACCTGTCCTGCCTGGTGTTCCCAGGAGCAGCAGGACCAACCTAGCCCTGCTCCTGAACCTCCTGCCCTGCTCTTTGGTCCGGGATTCATTATTCCATGGAAAAGGGAAATCTTGGAACAACACAACCATTATCAGGAGAGCTGGAGAGAAACCTGTGCAGGGTCAGCTAAGGGTGGGTCAGGGCAGCACCACAGTCACTGTCACTCAGTAAAGGGCCAATTTGTATATTTAATTAATTCCTTACACCTTCCCCATGAATGCCTGAGCCCAGTGCTTCAACCTGGCATGCCTGCACCTGGGAATAAACCTGCAGATCTGTCCTCACCCAGAGCTGGCCTGGGGCTCTGGGCACGCTCCTGCTTGTGCTGTGTGTGCTCACTCCCCCTGTGCACACTCGCCCTGCTCTGCGTGCATCCATGTAGCTCTGTGCACACCCCCCCGTGCACACCCACCCCTGTGCAATTCCCCCACCCTGTGCACACTCCCTCTGCTCTGTGTGCTCTGCAGCTGTCCTCTGACATGCACATTCTGCTCCTTGTCACTCCCTTTGGGGTTTATTTCCAAGGCAGCTGCAGTCCCCCCCAGGGCCCAGCCACAGCCCTTCCTTCACCAGGCGGTGCTGTGACCCTCACCTGCAGTGTCAGGCTGCCACCAAGGGCAGGGCTGTGCCCAGGCCGAGGCACCAGATGCTCAGCAGATGCTGAAGTTGGGGCAGGAGGTGTTTCAAGGTGACTTCAGGAGTTTTAGGGATGTCAGTGTTTTGCCAAGAAGCCGTGGGGTGCTTTGGTCTTCGGTGTTGGAGGCCACTTGAGCGGGACAGGGAGGGAACCGGGAGCACAGCTGTGGGCAAAGACACCAACAGAGCTGTCAGGGAGTTCAAATAAAATCTTCCTGCTCCCAGGCACAGAGCAATAGGGACCAGCAAGAAAATCACATGGAAGTTTCTCCTGCATTATCTAACTCAGGGTTTGGAGGTTTTCTCTGTGCCAAGGCTCCAGTCATGGCATAAGCAGGACTCTGGCAGGATCCAATGTGGTGGAAAATGGGTGTGCCTGTCAGTATTCATGGAAATGAAGCTGAGCTGGAGGAATCAAAGCACGACCATGATGTTTATCAGTGAGATGGAGCCTGGAATGTCAGTGCCACAGTCTGGTCTAACATCATCAGCAACCACCATGGAGCTTGCAGAGGTGTTGATCTGCTTGCACTGAGCCCAGGAGTTCCCAATACCTGCTATAACCAAGGAAGAGCCCTTCCTAAACCATCCTTGTTTGGTCTTGGTCCTTGCTGGCAGCACCAGCCACAGCCAGGCTGCCCGACAGGACCCCCTGGATCAGCTTCCCATGCCAGCCCCTCCAAACAGCTCTTCTCCCGTGCTGCTCATGACTCTTCTCCTCAATGCAGAGAGGCTTTTCCCTTGGAAGCAGCTCCCTCCTGAACAGCCCATGAGCATTTCCTTCCCTTCAGCCTCCCAGCTCTGAGGCACAGTTGCTGCTGCCAGGCTGGTGGCCACTCTCTACCATCTCCTCTGCCCTTGGACCAGGTTGTGGAGTGAAACATTGGGGGATTTTTTGTGTTCTTTCTTCCCTCCCCTTCTCCAAACCATAATATCAGTCAGAAGCCATATAGGAATCCCTGTGTGGGTTCAGTGCTGTGCCAAGGTGCTGGAATGCTCTGGGCAGAGGCATTACTGGGACAGGGCACTGGGTTGTGCCTGCTGGGATCACAAAGGGACTCAGCAGCAAATCGCAGCTTTGGTGGATACTGAGGTCACACATGGTGGCTTCACTGTCAGCAGGGCAGGAGCTCCCTGCATGGATCCCCTGGGTGCACTCCCCTGGAGGGTGGTCCCAACCCCAGGGAGACTCCTGTGGAGTTTGATACAGCAGAAACCAGTCTGGGACAGGGAAGGGAGTTCAGACATCAGCTCGAACCCCAAATTTCACTTCAGGACCGCTAAGTTTGTTCCCCCCATCCTCACCCAGGTTTGCATTTGAATTTGAATGGGAAGGAGCAATCTCTTCTTTTGCCTGGAGCAACACAGCCTGGCTTGTCTCCCACTCAGAGGTGCGCAGGGAATTCCTGCTTTTCCTGGCCCTCTGCAGGGACCGGGAGCCGGGAGGCTCTGTGCTGGCTGGCCACCAAGGAGTTAAATCCCGGCCCTTTTTTTTTCTGCTCTGCCTCCTTATGAGGAGCAGCCTTCGCGGGACTGCAGAAAGGCTCTTTCTTTCCCCACCAGATCTCTGGGAATGAAAAGTCTGTGTTCCAGATATTAAATTACTCATAAAATAGTTGGCGTGTCCCCGAGGCGGCTCCGCACCCCCCGCCCCGCCAGCCCCCGCCGCCGCTCTGACGGGCTGCTGATGTGCATCTGCATGTCACCTCCTGCTACAAGGTTAATCTCTCCAATTTAAAGCAGCAACGTTGGAAAGCAAACCAGATTTCAGCCGGAATTAGCTTCAAATGGAGCATTCAGGGGACTCGTGCTGCGAGGGGAGCGCAGGAGAGGAAAGACCACAGAACCGGGGTGGGGTGGGGTGGGGTGGGGGCGATCCTGCGGCTGCAGGTGGGGCACCCCACGCACCCCGGGCTCGATCGAGGCGCTGGGATGCTTCCAGGGCTGGACCAGGGGGGCAGAGATGCTCCCGGGGCTGGATCCGGAGGCGTAGGGATGCTGCCTGGGGATGATCCCCGGGAATGCTTCTTGGGGATGCTGCCGGGGAATCCTAATGCTGCGGAGAGGGGTAGATGCGGGGGGGGGGATGGGAGGAAGGGCTCAATCCCTGTTTTCGCAGCTTTGGCAGCCTCGGCAGGTGCCCCTGGGTATCGGGGACACCCCTCCCCCCTCCCGGACAGCCCCCCTGGTCCCCCGGACTTGCGCGGCCACCGGTGGCCTGCAGCTGGGCGCGGGTGCGAGGCGGGGCGGCGGGGCCGAGGTTTCCATGGGGATGTGCGGGATGAGAAGCCTGGCCTGGTTCAGCTCCAGGCACAGATCGCCTGGACGTCGGGGCTCGGCTCCTTCCGCTCCGCTTCCCGCTGCCTCCCGCCCTCCTGCGCCCGGCTCCGAGCGGCATCTCCGCGGTGCCGCTCCGGCGCAGCGGCGGGAGGGGATGCGCGAGAGGATGGGGGGCGGACGGGTGGGAGCACGGCCTGGCCCTGCCTGGCCCCGTGCATGTCCTTAACCCCTTGAGGGATGCACCGCGATGAACTCAGGTTTGTCCCTCACCCATTAAGACCCGGAGCCATGGGGGATGCTCTGCTGCGCTGAGGTTCTTCTGTCACCCTGGGAATGTTCTGATTCGATTGGGATCCTCTGTCATTCTGGGAATGCTGTGCCGTGATGGGGGTGCTTTGCCATGATGGGCATCCTCTGCTGTGATGCAGGACTGGGCTCTTGGCAAAATCCCCAAACCAGCGCTGGAGTAGTGACAATGCAGGTCTGGGAGAGCCTCGCACAGCCCTGCTCTCCTCTCCAAAAGTTTTCTCCAAAAAAAATGAAAGGCAAACAATTTTTTCTTCCGCTACTGGCTCCTGGCAGTATTCGGGGACAAATCAGTGACTGGGGACAAATCAGTGACACACCCACGCTCTCCCCGGAGTGCCTCAGTTTCACCACAGGGGGCACAGCCCTGCTCTGTTCCGTAGCCTGTCCTGTCTGCCTCGCTGGAGCCGTGTGTGGGTTTCAGC
Source organism: Promerops cafer (assembly GCA_013398275.1). NCBI lineage: Eukaryota > Metazoa > Chordata > Aves > Passeriformes > Nectariniidae > Promerops > Promerops cafer. The sequence goes on from VZSE01013534.1 coordinate 17,954, forward strand.
CCTCGGTTTGCTGTACAGGCTGCGAGGCTGAGATGAGCCCCCAGCCCCATCCCATCACAAATGGGTCCATGTGCCTCACACAAGGCGAGCTGGAGGCTCACATGAATTATCACACAGGGCACAGGCACCAACACAAACCACACAAACAGAGCAGAGCACACACAGCACACTTCCAGCAGTCAGGGCCAGAGCCACGCACAGGCTGGGCAGGCAGTACCAGGGTGGAAGAGGCCAGGATTGCACTCAACAGACTCACTCTGCCCTAAATGTAAAATCTTGCATTTACATACAGAGGGGGGAAAAAAAAATCAAGTAAGGCAGCTTGAAGCCCACAGCACAGCAAGACACTGCCATGTGCAGAAGTGTCCCCAGGGAAATGTGTGCAGCATGCATGGACTTATACCTGGAATTCCCATCTGTTTTGTGAGGAATATCTGTGAGCCTGTTGTCCTGGCTTCCTCAGAAAGAGCAGGGGCTGCAGCTCTGGGCTGCAGCTCTGGGGTGCAGCTCTGGTGGAAGCTCCCCAGGGGATGTGTGGTACTGCCCAGTGCTCCCTTCTGTTCCCATGAAGTGCCTGGAGAGCTTTTGTCTGGAGATGCTGGCATGTGTAGTCATCAAGGTGATGGGAACAGCCGTGGGTCATCAGTGACATTTCCAGGGGAGCCAGGAGAGAGCTGGACAGCCCTGCACATCCCTGGGAGGTAGCTGGACAATCCTGCATTTCCCTGGGAGAGAGCTGGACAGCCCTGCCCTTCCCTGAGTGAGTGACTCTTGGGGATGCATCCCTGCCATGGGCTGCATGGCCTGATGTCCTCTGCTGTGTGAGGTGACCCTGTAGCCTAGGGGTGTCCATGAGGGCTGGGCAGAGAGTCAGGCTTTGGGAACATCAGGGCTTTGTGCAGAGTTTTGGCTCCTGGAGATCTCCAGGCTATACGTGGCACCAGCAGTGGGAAGCCCCCAGCAGCCACTGAGACTTGGACTCTGCAGAGCTCCAGGGGGGTCCTGCCACTGCTGTCACCAGCTGCCTGCAGAGGAGCATGGTCCCTCAGGATGTGGGGGAAGAACATGGGTCACCCTGGGCACCTCCTCCCTGGAGAAAGGCAAGGGTTTCCTTTTGCAATTTTCATCCTCCAGCTGAAGATCACCCTCCAGCCCCATGGGTTCAGCTGCACATCTGGCTGCTCACAGTGTGGCACAGGCTCTGGGCACAAGCTGTGAGAATCCATGGAGGTTACAGCTGCCCTGCCTCTGTGCAGGACCACCAAAGCCACCTCCTGCATCTGTATTTCTGGTCTCTTTGTCCTGCTGTCGGTGTGGTCCTGAAGTTCTCACTCCCTGATGCATCCTCAGGTACATCCTCCCTGCATGCCCTGTATGCTGAGTCAGAGAATCACCAAATTATTTGGGTTGGGGGAGAACTTGTTCCATCCCCTGCCGTGGGCAGGGACGCCTTCCACCAGACCAGGCTGCTCCAAGCCCCATCCAACCCGGCCTTGGACACTCCCAGGAGTGGGCCAGCCACAGCTTCTCTGGGTACCCTGTGCCAGAGAAGCCAAGGTGATCTGCTGCAGAAGAGGCTGTGCAAGAGAGGATTTAGGCTCCATGGTCCCTTTTGGCTTGGGACAACATCCATCAGCAGTTCATGGTCCAGCAGTGTGGGTGCCCCAGTGTGCAGTGAGCCATAAGAAATGGCTCTGAAATGCTGTAGTGGAGAAATTAATGACCAGCCTCTCCAGTGTGTGCTCTCCAGCGTGGATTTTCCAGTGTCTGGTGAGGTATGGAAGCTCTTCCTGACATCTTAACACACTTTGGTTAAACAGTGAGCAGCCCAGGCTGTTATTTAGCCTTGGCCACTCCATTATCCCCCTGTCAGGACCACCATAGGTCCTGGGGGGCCACCTTAGCTGGGGTGAGATGCCCTGGAGCCATACTCTGTCCAGGGTCACCGCCTGTGGCTGCTGCTGCTGCGAGCACCCTGCCTGAACTGGAAATACTCCCCGGCCTGCCGTGTGTGCCACCGGCAGCACGCACAGGGACGTGTCGGAGCACAGACCCTGAGAGGACAAGAGTGGTGTGCTGCTGAGTACCTCCATTTCCAGCCCAGACATCTGCTCCAGGGCCCCTGAAAATCCGGGAGGAGGCGCAGGGAGCAGCGCACGTTTCAGGGTGGGCTGGTTGACATCTCGGTACTGCCGAGGCTGTTGTGCAGCTTGTTTGTACTCTTCACTGGGGGCTGTCTGCTGCCATACAAAGGGCAAAACGCCGCAGCGGGAGGTGCCGCGCTCAAGCCAGGAAAACCCAGCCGACGTTTTCCTCCTTCCCTGGCTTTACCACTAGGTGTCATTGGAAAAGCAGCATTGCCAGCCCTGTTCAGCTCTCCGGGATGGGATTTTGGGGGGGTAGCAGGTCCTTCACCCACTGTTGGACACTAAGCATCTTCCCAGCCTCTTCCTCCATGCCTTTGTCTGCCTGCAGAGCCTCTGGAAAAACCATCGCCGGGGATTCAGGGTTCAATGGACATTGAAATGCAACTGAAACCTTTTTTCCCAGCGCCTGGCTAAGCCGCCCGCTCGGATCCTCGCAGGAGGGAGCCGCACGTCACCCGCTCTCAAAGGAGCGACGCTGTCACGCCGGGACCGCGGCACCTACAGCAATATGGTCCTCTCAAACGAGTCGGACAAACAAGGCCTTTATAGGCACTTTCTTTTCTTCTGGAGTGGAAGAGAGAGGAGCCGGGGGAGAACTCGGGGGCGTCCCACCGCAGTGGAGCAGCACACAAAGGCTCACAATGAAAGGGGCACCAGCAAATCCTCTTAGGGGCTTCACTGTGTGCACATTCATATCCCGGCCCCATCTGCCGGGGGGATCCCCGGGAGCGAGGGGGGAGAGGGACTCTCCTTGCCCCGCGCCGCCAAAGCAAGCAAAGTGCATTCAGGGAGGGAGAAAGGGATGAAAAGGAAGAAAGGCCGAGCCATGCCCGTGCAGAGGCGGGGGAAATGCAGCGCTGCCAGGGAGGGGGGCTGGCTTATGCCGGGGGGGCAGAGCTGGTGGGGGCTGTGGGAGTCCTGAACACCCCTGGGTCCCCAGGGATGAGATAGGAGCGAGGTGGGCAGGTAGAGAGCCCGGTGCCTCTGGGCAAGAGAGCCATGCTGGCAACCTGGGCACAGAGGAACATCCTCCATGGAGGTTCCTTCACCAGTGGAGACCTACTGCAAACTGGTGGGGCTGCAGAAGGATGGAGGTGACCTGGCCAGGTGGGCAGCCATTGATCCCACACGAGCTGAGCCAAGCTTACAGGACCAGAGTTTCTTCCCAAAACAGGGGAAAGCCAGGGATATTTTAGGCTGGTCTGGAGGAAACACCTGACCTTTCCCAGCAGGAGGTGCTGGCTCAGTAAATAACACACATTGATACCCAGTTCTTGGTGCTGCAGGATGGCAAATGTCCTGTTTCCCATGGGTTTGCCTCTTCCTTTTCCTGCCCATCCTGCAGCCTTTGTGCATTGGTGAGCACAAGGATGTGTCTAAACCAGGTCAATCTACACCAGAAATTCTCTCCCTGCTCCCCCAGGCTCAGAGCAGCCAGGCTGAGGTGCTCAGACTTGGGTTAGCAGATCCAAAACGTTATGTCAGTGGTGTCAGCTTTTGGACAGCTGACCCAGAGGAGCTGGGAGCCCTGCCTAGTCTCGGACACAGGAAGGACAGAGCCCAAGCAACTTAAGTCCAGCCTAACCCACCTGGGGGATTACTGATGTGTTTGTCTAGTGATGCCAGGGACTTGCACACTGCAGCACTGTGGGGGGAGTGGGGAGGATGGGATGTTCTCTCTCATGTGGGAGAAGGATTTAATTACCGCAGCCAAGGCAGCTTGTCTCTCCTTCCAGCCTGGAGCAGGTCCAGTACAGGGAGTGGTCCTTCCTCTCCAGTGGCCTGGCTCCAGGAGCCCTTCCAATTCTGCCGGGAGGTGGTTGGGTCATGCACTGGGAGATCATCTCTTCCCTGCAGCTGGGTGGGGGTGTAAGGGAAGGAGGACAAAATGCTGGAGAGGCAAAGAGGATCAGGATGTTCCAGGTCTCTTCAGGAGTGGGGCTGAGGTTGGGATGTGGCTGCTTTGGGCAGTCCCATCAGGGTCCCTCAGGCTTCCAAGCATGTGGCTGAGGAGAGCAGGCAGGACTGAGGCAGCAGCAGCCAGTTCCCACCCGGGGGGCTCCAAAGCAGCTCACAAGCCCTGTGATTGGGTTGGATAGCAACAGGCACATCCATTTTCTGGAAGCTGCTGCTCCCTGCTTCATGCCGAGATGACTCAGGAGCAGGTCAGGTAACTCCTGGTGCCAAGCTGATGATGAAGGTCAGACAGTCTGTGTGAGGTTCTGCAAGGTGAGACAGTGCGAGACATGAAACAGCGACAGACCCAGGGAGAGGAGGGTGCAGGGCACCGCCTCTCTGGAGGCCACCACGGGCCACCCACACCAGTGTGCTGAGTGACGCCGTGGGAAGGGCTGCACAGCACATCACCTGAGCTTCTGGTGACATCTCAAGCTCTGGAGACTACCCACGCACCCAGCTGGCTCCCCAGTACAGCCCAGGCCCTTCCAGTTATGGCAGGAAAGGGCTGTGGGAAGGGCTCAGGGGTTTGGCTGCTGCATGTGACCATCAGATAACTCTGAGCTGTAGCTGGCCTGGCTGCATTTGGAAGAGCCAGCTGGAGCAGTTCTTGCACAGGCAGGGAACAAGTTGTGTTTGTCCCGCCTGGATAATCCAAAAATTTTGTGAGGTGCGTGGGAGAAAGGACGGGTGCAAGAACATCACCAATGACTCCACTGGGGATCCAGCATTAGTGCAGGGATCAGGGAGGGAATGTTGAAAAAGCAAATGAGGAACATGTGGAGGACACAGCACTACCTCACAGTCTCTGACTGACCATTTCTGCTCCAGTCACCTTCACCCTTGTCCCAGCCACCACTTTCTCCTGAGCAGGGAGGGCTTGTGATGTCCCAAGGAATGCAACAAACATCCTCGTGAAGTGCTGGCATGGACTTACTTTCTAATGCATGCAGGTGTCCACATGCATCATGGCCTCAGCTTCCAGGGAAGCCTTCTCATAGCAGAGCTGCAGGAGTGTGAGGACTCATGCCCTGGAGAAGGTGCTGGTCGGGCACAGGGGTGCCCAATGCACACTGGACAGTGCTCTATGCACCAGGAGATCCTCTCTGACAAGGGCAGTGTGAGGTGCTTCGGAGTGAGATACAGCTTTTGACATAAACCACTGCCAAGGGAGCTTTCATGGAATCACAGGATGGTTTGGGTTCAAGGGGACCTTCATGGTCATCTTGTTCCATCTCCCCTGCCACATACAGGGACACTTGCTACTAGAACAGGTTGCTCCAAGCCCCATCCCACTTCCTGCCCATCACCCAGCTAGGAGCCCTTGGCACATGGGAAAAAAGGTTCAACACTCATCCAGGCTCTGGGTTGGATTTTTTTTGCCTCTGGTGGAAGGCAGCATATATGATTTTTTTGTTTCTATTATTCTGAAGGCAGTGCTTTGAGTGAGTGTCTTCAGTCCCCACCAAATGCAGACACTTTTTTTTTTTGATCCCATGGAGCTCATATCCTGTGGCAGAGAGCTTCTGGGCAATCACACGGTGTGTGAAAGTGTATCCCTAACAAAAAAGACCAGCGATTGCATCAGAAGACCTCAAACATCCCCTGTTGGAGGCCAGCAGAGCCTCTCTGAGAGCAGTAAACGCTGCTGACATTTTGCCGTGTGTGATTCCAGCAGGATGTAGGAGGCTGAGTGGGGCCGGCGTGCCAGGTGCTGTGTTGGCTCACACACACAGCAGGATCCGCTTCCCTCGGGCGGGATCCGAGCGGGGTGCTCTGATCCACGCCAGGTGCCAAACGCCGAGTGCCTGATGCTTCCCGACAGCCCCATTCTCCCCTCAGCCTCTGCCTCACCCTTCTCTCAGCAGCTCGCGCAGTGTCGCTCCTTGCAGTTGCACGTATTTCTCCTCTTGGCTCTCCTCCCCTTCCTTCGGCAGGCCTGGAGCTGCTGGGAGGAGCAGCTCCTTCCCGGAGCTCCCTAAAGGTGGGTGGGATGGGCTCCTGCAGGCAGCCACAGAGGTCTCTGGGCTGCCGAGGGATTCTCTCCTTGCACTCCTGCATCCGTGCAGAGCTGGGGTGACAGGGACAGGATCCTGCAGGACAGGAGCCCGGAGCAGGGGATGGGAGAGCTGTAATTGCAATCCCAGTGCTTTCCGAGATGGACTTGCGGCAGCTCCTAGTGATTTCTGGCACTGGCCACGTCCCTGCTGGCAGCGCTCCTCCCGCTCCGGGGCCGCTGTTTGCTTATCTAGAGCCATGATTTAACACAGACGCAGGAACTCACACACTCTCTCCCAGTCTCTTTCAAATTACTTTATTGCTTCCTGTCAACCAGCCGAGCATATCCTGTTAATATACAATCCCCAACGAGCCTTTTTCACAGCGTAATCCCCCTCGGGCAGATAACACGACTCAGCTCCTGCAGGATGCCTGGCTCTGTCTGAGGATGCAGGATCCCAGCACTGGGCAGCTATTTTCCAGCAGCGTGGGGCTGCTGCCGTTGTTGTTGTTGTTTCAGATAAACCCCAGTGCTGTGAGAGACGCTGGCTTGCTGCCAGTCCTGTGTTATTCTTTGCGTTATTCCATCCCCTGGTGACCTTGCTCAGCCAGCACCAAGTGCTGTCCCATGCAGGATGGCAGTGAGGGTCCTGGTGCTGGGTCCTTTCTCTCAGCTCTCCCATCCCTGCTCCTGAGATCAGTCCTGCTCCTGAGATACATCTTTATCCACCTGCTGCAGTGGGACAGCAACAGAATCACAGAATCACAGAATCATTAAAATTGGAAAAGACTTCCAAGATCATCAAGTCCAACTTTTGACTGAATACCAGTCAATTCACTAAACCATATCCATATCCATATCCATATCCATATCCATATCCATATCCATATCCATATCCATATCACTTCAGGGACTGCAGGTTGTTCCTTTTGCTGCTGCACAACCTGTGTCCCAGAGAAGGTCAGTTCAGGAGATACCCATAAGTCCTGGAGGTGGTAGTGAGAACCTTTATGGGGCCTCTGGTCCAGCCTCCTGCAGTGTCAGCAGCACTCGGTCAGGGTGGATGTGGCAGGTCCCAAAAACCCTCTAGAGGATTTCCTGCAGCCCCAGGTTTCCTTACACTGAGTGAGTGTTGGAGCTGACAGTGTTCTACCATCTGCCATGAGGTCCTGTGGAGTCTCAGCACCACTTGGAATGTCCAAAGCAGGACATCTGCCACCAGCTGCTGTTTTAGGGAACCTACTGTGTACCTACTCCTACATGTTTCTGATCCTCCCTGCTCAGGTCCCTTGCTAAGACATCTATGTGTCCTGACACTGCATTTGTAGGACATTCACACTTCTCTGCCCCACCTGGTCTCCTCCAGCCTCCTCATGGGCTTGCTCCCCAACCCCGATGCCCACCTGATGTGCCAGCTGAGCCTGCATCCACAGCAGAACACTAAGAAAGTCCCTTTCAGAGAATACCACTCTGATTTTTGGTTCTGTGCTGTGGAAGTGTCCTGAAGACCCGGTCACTGTGGAGCCTGTGCATCCTCTCTGTCCTTGTCCCAGGTGGTCCTGCTGCTCCCAGGCTGCCTGTTCTGCACAGAGGTACGAAGACAGATGGAGGTGGCTTTGCTGTGGAGGGACGGACACCAGGGCTACTGAGTGTGCGTGCAGCTGGGCTTTTGGGCTGCTCCAAAGGCAAACAAAATGGGCAGATGATAAATTTTGCTTCAAGATTCACCCTGTTCCTCTCAGCACTGCAGACAATGCAAAGCACAGTAGCTCAGGGCCAGACAACATCCCTTCGCCCTGGGAGCAGAGACCTGTGCTAAACCTCCCTGACAGGATTCACTGCATCTTCTCTGGATATTTCTTCAGCAAATGCTGGGATTTCAGGACTCTTGGGGCTGTTCCCACTTGGCCCCTGGTTGCCAGCTAAAAGCCACTGTTGCTGTCTCTCCCTTGTCATCCTCCACTGGCCCAAGGAAAGGGAATGTGTAGCCACATGATGCAGCTGTAGCATGACATACGGCTGCATTTTTGTGGTTCTATTTCCCAGGTTTTCCCTTGCTCCCTCCCTCAGTACAGTTTTATTGTCTGAAGTTGTTCCTGGAAGTTGAGGACAGTCTTGGTACTGGTTGTTGGTTTTACTACCAGCTGGATCCTGCCCTCAAGTTCTTGTGATTCTCTCTACACTTAACACCTCATTAGCTGGAACATCCACTTACAGAGCACAGCTTTGCTGTCTGAAAAGAAGGAAAATCCTGTTTGACTCAGACTTTACACAGATCACTTATCTCAGAGACAACTGAACAGGCTGGCTTGGAAATTGAGTCCAAATTAAAAACCAGTTGAGAAGAAGTATCTGTCCTCCCAGGTAAATCAGGGGCTGATTTATTTCCTCCTCAGTATTCCTGCTGAGCAATGCATTCAGCACAGCCCCAGCCCAACACATCCCTGCCTCCATATCCCAAGGCTGGAAGGCTCTGTGCTTGCTGTGCTCCAAGGGCTGGAGCACCCATGAGCACCCCTCAACTCCCCTCCTGCTCCCTCCTGCTGCCTCCTGCTCCCTCTCGCAGGGCCCTGTGCCAGCTCCCTCAGCTCCTGCTGAAGTCCCCAACCCAGCACTGGCATAGCAACTCCAGCTCTTGACATTCCCAGCTCTCCAGACAGAACAAAACACACCTCGAGAAAGAAAAAAGCGAAGTAAACCCAAATTAAAGACCTCTCAGGTGCATGAATGCAACTGGCAGGGATGTGCTGGAGGTCCCCATCCTGCACTGGTGCCATGTTGATGGCAGAGAGCCCCTGCAGTGGCTCAGTGCAGAGGTTGGTGTAGCCCATGGGACAAGTCTTCAGCATCCACAATATCTCCCGAGGGGCCAGGAAGGATTTTAACAGAAGAAAGAGGACAGGCTGGGGGCTGTAGGAGTCCAGGAAGATCTGTACTGATGACTTTCCAACTAATTTAATTTCCATGGATTTCTCTGTGTGTTCTAAATTCCTGGATTCTAATCTCCATTTCAAGGACTTTTCCAGCCTGCACTTGAATCCCTGTGAGTTTTGTGTCCCCAGCTCTGCTGAGGAGGTCAGCAGTTCACCTTCCATCTGTGTAAAGAATCACCTCCTTTGATCCCAAACCCCAATCTTTTAGACCCTGGCCCTGGACCTCACACAAGTGTCATTTGATGGCTTTGGTTTATTCCTGGGAGAAGACAGAGAAGGGAGCAGCCTTGTCACTGTGCAAGTGAAGTTATGAAGGTTTTCCCTACGGCATCACTTATCCTTTGTCACCTCCTTGCTCATCCTTATTCCTGCCACTTCTGGGGTTGTTGGACATGACAACTCACACCCTGCAGGACAGGCTGGTGACCTCCCTCTGCTTACTCCTCTCTGCAACCATCTCTTACACAATTAAAATGACAAGGAACTCCCTTGACTCTCCCAGGCTTTCTGCTTTCCTTAAAAAACTTTTGGCAAGGAACTTAAAGGAAAGCTTTTGGAATCCCCAGCAGATGCCAGGAACAGATGCCCCTGACCGTGTGTGTTCGGCCACTCTGGAGCGCTCTGAAGGGTTGTGAAGCAGGATTCCCCTTTGGAGAAGCCCCACGGACTTTCCTCTGGCAGACAGCACTTACCCAGGGGTCTTCAGCTGCCCTCTAATATATGGGGTTTATGTCTCCCAGGGACTTTTCATATGGCCACCACAGCACCCCTCAAGGCACCCCATCCCCTCCTGGTGCCAGGACAGGATGGAGAAGGCTCAGCCCTGATGCTGTGCTCCTGGTCCCTGCAGGAGCAGGGACACCTCAGTGAGTACAGGAGGAATCAGCAGTCCCAGGTGCTCATGAGGATCCCCAAAGGCGCACTCAAGGAGAAGTTCCACAGGGACCAGGCAGGCTGCTGATTCCAATGGGCCAACAGGATCCCAGCAGCTGCAAGGACCAAGTCTTGGGGGGAAATCTGCAAAGAGCCTCCTCAATGGGCCACATTGCAGGGCTCGATGAAAGGATGACCTTCGTGACCATCACTGTCCCCTGTGCCTGGTGTTCCTGGCAGGGACCTGTGCCAGGGCCTCTCCACCATCACTGCCCCATCCCGGCGGGGCTGTGTCAGGGTGCCAGGAGTCACCTGAGCACGCTTTTGCTGGCAGGTGCCTCGTGCTGCCAGGTCAGCAACCCAAAGGGGAGCTGGACAGGCTGTTCCAGGGGCAGCTGCACTCCATCCACGTTGGTTAACTGGGCAGTGCTTCCTCCCACTCCCTGCCAGAGCCATGGACAGACACGGAGCAGGTCCTGCTCCTGTGCCATGGCCTGCACTCCTCAAGCCCTGAAGGGATGTGTTCCCTGCCTCTGCCAGCCCCAAAATGACCCCCCAAGCCTGCTCACATTTTGACTACAAACCCCACCTCTCCCTCCTCGAAAATGTGTCCACCACCTCCACAGTGCTTGTGCATCATAAGTGCAGCCTGTCCCTTTCCACCATGTTCCTGCCCCTGTAGCCCTGTGCTTCTTCACCACACCCCATCTGTATCCCTCAGATGTCCCTGGGCAAGAGAGCTGGGGGTGTTCAGCCTGGAGAAGAGAAGGCTCCAGGGAGACATTACTGCCACACAGTACCTGAAAAGGGACTGGGGGAAACCTGGAGAGGGACTTTGGACAAGGCGTGGAGGGACAGGACGAAGAGGGATGCCTTCACACTGAAAGGGTTAGATGGGATGTTGGGAAGAAATTCTTCCCTGTGAGAGTGGTGATGCCCTGGCACAGGCTGCCCCATCCCTGGAAATGTCCAAGGCCAGATTGGATAGGGCTTGGAGCAACCTGGGACAGGGGAAGGTGTCCCTGGCCATGGCAGGGGGTGGAATGGGATGTGGTTTAAGGACTCTTCCAATCCAACCCATTCTATAAATCCATGATTCTATGATACCTTGCTGCTAGAGATTATTATTCTCTTGAGTCTTCAGTAAAATAAAAGGTAAGTCAGTCAATATCAGAGTCAGGAGCCTGTGCATGCATTTGCTATCAGTCTGCAGGAATTGTTCCAGTTCAGTCACATTTTGGCCCAGACCTTAATGATATGGATATTCCTAGACCCAAAGGGAGAATGGGAAATGCTAATCACAGAGCACGAGCACCGCTTCCGCTGGCTCCCGACCTTTCACCTCCAGACTCTGGGGGGGTTGCCTGCACACTGCTCTGCTTTCTCTGTGCCACCACATCTGCCATAGCTTGCTTCCCTTTGGAAATACCTGGATAGAGTCATAGATTGTTTGGGCTGGAAGGAACCCTAGAGATCACCGAGTTCCAAACCCCCTGCCATGGACAGGGACATCTTCCACTCAGGGCCCAGGGCTCCCCCATTCTACCTGGCTGTGACAACCTGTGTGTTTTCCACCCTTCTGCTGTGGAAGGAGATGTGGTTGCCTCCTTCAGGTCTGTCTTTCTGCAGCACCTCTGAGGAGGAAGGAGCAGTTTCACACCAGGCTGTTGCCTCTCATCCTGTATTTGCCTTCTTGTAAACCTATGCTACCTCAGAGCACTGGGGGATTTTGCTCACGAGTGCCTTAAGTGTAACACATACTGTTGCATTTTTTCATAGTGTCCATACGCATTTGCAAAGCTCCTATATTTAACACCAGCATTGACAAAACCCAGGTCGTTTTCTCCCCAGTTTCCCCAGTTTCCTATTAAATACCACTTCAGCATTCTCAATTTCAAGGATGCCACCTTGCGATTTTATAGTATTAAACACAGACCTGAGTTTGACTTTTCAGCTTTTCCACCTTCCTTTGAACAACTTTAAAACTGTTTTCTGGAAGACTTCTGGACATTGGGTTCCCTGCCACAAAATAGCTTGGGTTACATTCTTTTCTTTTACAAACCTTTACAAATGACAGCAATTAAATCGAGCATCCTTTTATGTCGTTACCCCTGTCAGAAGGTAATGCCTGGCAGTTTTTCATCACTGGTTATCTCCTGGGCAGATTTATTCTCTAACATTGTTATTTCTGGCTATAACCAAGGACTAAAATGAAAACATTTTCCAGAATACAAACCCCATCTTCTGCCAGTCATGCCTCATGGCCGTAAAGTATTTTGGATTAAGTTTCTATATATAACATGATATTCTGGTGATGGTTCCACCTTTTTGCTGTATATCTAAATAGCCTTTAAAAATGTACTTTTTTGAAACATAGAGTAATAGTTTATATACTTGATTGTAACATTTCTCTACATTCTGGAAAAGTAGTGGTACTCAGCCAAAGGCTGGGCTTGATGATCTTGGAGGTCTTTTTCAACCTTAATGATTATATAAGTCTATAAATCAGGAAATCCTTGGTTTTATTTAAAAATAAATATGTAATATATGGATTTATTTCAATTTGCCTTCTTTTTATAATTTTTTCCTTCCTACCTCTCTATGGTCCTGCTTATTTACCAAAACAAATTTTTCAAGAAGACCTGGCATCTTTGCAGTCCCCAAGAAGATACTTCTATTAACTTTATTTTTCCAAAAGTTACTTTTAATTCTGAACCTGGGTTCAAATTAGCTGTTGAACAAAATATCCCAAATTTCCTGCTCAATTCTACAGTTCTAAATCTATTTTAAATGCTTCAAAAGTGTCTCTTCTCGTTAATTTGTTCCCATGGCTACCATTCAAAAGTTTCGTTCATTTTCTGAGCGGAGAACACTCCAAATCGTTACTGCAATCTACCGGTTGACTTTTCCTTCTTAATCTAGCTGAAAGCTCTAAACCCTCAGACCCTAGACATTGCAACAGCAACAGGGTTACCTTCCACTCCTCGATCCTCGGTCCTTACTGCAGCCCCTCCCCGTAGAGATTAAATCCTCGCTTGGAGCTTTTCTGTGGCTCTGCCTCGTTCCTGGGGCTCCCAGCTCGGATGCCCAGTGCCATCCTCTGGCCTTCCTCCTCTCTGTCTCACCCGCCCTGGTACCGGGGAGCTCAGGGTTGGTGCACACAGGAATCCCTCATGCAGAGAGCTCCGAAATGCCGGAGGACAGAGCTAAAGGGGAGAGGTACCCGCTGGTTCCCCCTCCGAAGGTCCCTGCAACAGGATAAACAGGTTGAGTGAGGTGGGGCTGTCCAGTATCACGTTTCAGCACGAGCCATCCAGGGCCAAGTGCCCTCCTCAAGCGCACAGGGATGTAAAAGGTTAATCTTTATTTAACTCTGTGCAGAGAAGCCTCCCCACAGTGTCCCCGGCGGGGTGCGGAGGGCCGGGGCTGCAGCCACTGCCTGCTCGAGTGGTGGCTGGTGACTGGTGTAACTGGTAAAGGTGCTGGTTTGCTCTGGGATGATGCGGGAGAGTCTGAGATCCCTGAAAACCGTCGATTTATGGTACAGATCAGAGCGGGGGTCACGTTCAGCTGAAAGGTGCTGGGCAGCACCGAGGGCTCAGCCTGGAGGTGGGGAGCCCCTGCTGCTCTCACTCTTCCTCCTTGAGGACCAGACCTGCCTGTCCCCAGCCTGCAGAGCACTTGGGGTGACTGGGAAAGGCAAGGAAGGACAGAGGGAGGCCCTTGGTGGTGACAGGCTGCAATCACAGATATCCATGGGGTTTCTGGCTGTTCACACACCCTTCACAGAGGTTAGAGAAATCCCCTATTGGGAACAGTTCCTCCATTCCTGCTGAGCTGGGGAACATTAAGTAGGTGATAATAAGCGGTCCCTGAGTGGGAGGGCCTGCTCTCCTCTGGAAAGTGCTGCTCCAGAGAATTTATCATTCAAACAAAGAGGGGGAAAAGGGTTAAACACTGCCCGGCCTCCCCAGCCAGTGGTGGCTTTGGTTATCTGCAGCATGGCTGCAGGGCTACATGGTGCCTGTACATGTTCAGGGATCAGGAGCTAAGTGTTTAAATGATAAGTGGTATCTTAAAAACATAAGTTTAGCTATGAATCTTTACCGACAATACTATACTATTAGTTAATAGGCAGAATTAACTCACTGGCCTGGGGCCAAGCCCGTCACTGCCAGAGCCAGAACAGCTGAAGCTGCTTTTCACTTGGGTTTTGCTTTTACGGGGTTTTCTGCTGCAGGGAGACTCCAATTTCTGTAAAAATATGCTCGTGTTTTCCTCCTCCCAACCTGCCCCTAGAAGCTCGAGGTTCCTTGGAGCCCAAGGGATTCAGCCAGGACCTGGAAAGCTTTCCTCCTTCATGCAGAGGTGTGACCAAGGGTGCCAATTCAGGACCAAGGGTGCTGATTCTCTGCAGGGCATCTCTCAGTGGCCCTGGGCCAGCTCCCTGTCTGCTCTTGGTGGGACTTTACAAGCAGATTTACTCTTGGTGCCAGCATGGGACTCACTCGCCATCTCTCCCATCCAAAAAAACCCTCCCTCCCCCTCAGCTGGGGCATTGAGACTGACCAAGTAGCTTCCCTGGACCAAAGAAGCATCTCCTGAATCTTTCTGGTAGCTGAAGCTCCTTGGAATCACCAAAGACAACTGCACTGAGCCTTGAGTCTGTGCCTGACAGCTCTGTGTCACCCCTTGCTGCTTTCCTTTGTGCCTCCCTTGACTCCCAACTGTCACCTGCTGCACGTCTTTAACCTCACAGAAGGTGAGAGGGAGCCACCTCCTCCAGGTGTGATGAGCCAAGGGCTTCACATGCAAATGACCTTTTTCTTTCTGCATCAGGAACTGAAAATGCAGCATTAAATGGGTCACCATCAAACCTGGTTTAATGCCCCCCTAGATGCCATCTCTCCTGACTCTGTTAGCCTGGGAACCATCTTTTGATGTAAACCAAAACGTGGGTGCAGCTGGAGGGGTGCTTGTCCCATTTTTGTGACCCCCATCAAGGCTGTACCTGATGCTCTCTGCAGCAGGGCTTGAGTGTCCTGTGGCAGTGCTGCCCAAGGGTTACCTGAGGGCAGCAGGGACCAGCAAAACCAGTGTAACTTGACTTCCAGGCTGGCCACATCCGAGAGGCCTGATGGTGGCCATGTCCACGTGACACAGTTGCAAGGCCACTTGTCACCAGATGGCAGCAAGGAGAGCATCAGCTCACGGTGTGGCTGAGGACAGCGGTGAGGACCCACAGTGCTCCCTGGTCCGTGGCCAGCCTCCACTGAAGCCACTAAATCTAGTGCAGAGTGAGTGGCAGGTGCAGAGAAGGATATTGGAGGAGGTCTAGAGTCACTTGTCATGGCATGGTGCTTTGTGGCACTTGCTGGTCTGCTCAGATATTGTGGCACAGAGACCAAAGGAGCTTGTGGGATTCAGGTCAGAAGGTGGATACTGGTGACAACGCCTGCACTGGGATCAGCAAGTTTGTGAGGGTGGCAGTGGAACCTTGGCAGGCCTTCAGATGGGTGCCAAAAAATGCAACAGTCATAGAAAGCCCTTCCTGGGAGCAGAGTGAAGGTGTGAGGTGGGACCAGTGCTCACAGTTCATGACTGGCCTTGAGGAGCATCTTCAGGGCACAAACCTGACTCCAAGGAGTATGTAAGAGCTTCAAAGTCAGTGCAGCAGCCAGACAAGTCTGCATAGTCCAAGGTCCATCTCCATCAGCAACAGCCTAAGGGGGAGCTCAAAAGAGAAGAGAGAAGGTCTCCAGTGACTGTTCCCTTGAGACAAAATTCCCATTGTGTCTGGCAGTGCAGTCCTGGAGAGCTTCAAGAAAATCCTGAGGGTCCGGGTAGACACTGGCAAACACACAAGGCTACTGTTCTTGGACTCCAGGCTTCCATTTTGGAGAATCAATGGATCCTTGGGGACATGCAGGACGCAACAGCCCTGGGATCTGGGAGGACTGAAATGAGGATATGAGGAGCTTGGAAATGGTGAGTGCTTTCAGACATCTGATGGGAAATGCTGGCTGCTCCAGAGCAGCAGGGAGTGAGGGGAGGCTGGGAGTGAGGGAGCCTAATACAGTGCTGGAATGGTGGGTAACCGCTGGGGGTCCTTGGGATTCTTGCCCTGGAGAAGAACACATCTGAAGGAAGGACCAGCAAGGCCACTGGCTGTCCTGGCCTTCAGCCTTTTTCCTCAATGCAAGAGTGACCCTGAAAGAGGTTCTAACGATGAAAGCTTCTCCACACATTGATGGAGCTGGGCCACAGGGTTCTTGTGTTGGATGTGGGGCCAGCCTGGATAAGCAGCAACATCTGCAGTGACAGGAACTCCCAAAGCACATCAGAGTCTGCAGCTGGCTGCATTGAGCTGGGGAAGACTATTTGGCTCATGCATGTGGCCAACACCATCACAGAGCTGTGACCTCCGCTAACCACTCCTGTGGAATAATTTCCTGTGGTGGATCAAGGCAGAGAACCCGAGGTGCTCAAGCTGCTGATGCATCAAAGAGATAAGGAGGAGCACAGTGGAGCCTAGACTGTTTTTTCCATGTCCTTCCATGGTAAGTTGAGGGACAGGAATCCATCCTCGAAGTCCAGTGGGTCTTCAACTGCTGGCCTATGAACCTGGCACAGCTTGTGTAGAGATCCATGTGCAGGCTGTGACCTTCCCTAAGAAGATCTTCCAGGACACAAGTGCTTCCTGCAGGATGCACCTGAACCTTCTGCCCAACCAGCAGTAATTGGGACACAAGCTGTGGGGGGTGAGCAGAGGGCACTGCTGGGTACAACATGGATACTAGAGGGGTGAGGAGGAGATGTCAGGTGGCAGAGGGACCTCCTGGGGCAAAGAGTCCTGGTAGCAGCCACAGGTCATAGATTCACAGAATGGTTTGGGTTGCAATGGACCTTAAAGACCATCTGGTCCCAACCTCCCCACCATGCCCTGAAGAGGGTGTGGATCATGAGGTGCCCACAGGGCAGATGTAGTTCCCAGGCATGAGGGAAGTTGGGGCTTGTTGAGTGCTGCGATGCAGAATTGGAGCTGGGTCTCACCTTGCAACTTCTGGGAAGGTCCTGCTTGACCATTGACCCCAGCAGTGTCAATGGGGCTTGTGACCAACTCACAGCTGCTCCATGTGGGAAGTGGGGGGATTCCTGTTCTCTCCTCACCGGGGCTCACTCCAGGGGGATGGGGGAGGAAAAGGGTGCTGGGGCTTAGGGCTGCCCACAACAAGCCTCGGAATTACCAAGTCCTTGGATTTTTGTTTCTTTTTTTCATCCTGCTGTACACGTCCCCTTCTCTGGACGGGAATCTCCTCACCGCCCTGGCCCCCTGGCTCCGGTGGGCAGCTGCGGGGGCTCAGCCCCGCGGGAGAGATGCCCGGCCCGTGGCCGCGGGCGGTGCGAAGGGCGCGGCGGCGGGGGCATCCCCCCGGGACCCCCCGCCCCTCCTCCCCCTCGCCGGTGCCGGCGGCGCAGCGAGCCCCGGCGAGGCGGATTTGGGCTGAAATCACGGCTTTCTCTGGATGATCGACAGCTCCGGGAGAAACCATCGGCGGGCCGGGGG
>VZSE01013534.1:35626-292099 GCA_013398275.1 Promerops cafer
GGGTGCGGGGGGCGGGGGCCCTGCGGGTAGGGCGAACCCCCTCCGGGTTTTCCCTGTTTTTTGGGGAGTGGCACTTTGCCCCCTGCCTCCCTCCCCGCCGCACGCCCTTCGGAGGGGAGGCGAAGTTTGGGGAAGTGCTACCCCAGCTGGAGGTGTCGCCGCCGGAGCCCGGTGTGTCGTGTGTGCCCCCCCCCGCCCCCAGGCCCTCCCGATCGCTGGCCGCCCTTCTCCCCGCCATCCCTCTGCCAGAGTGGGCATCCCCGGGTACTGCGGAGGGTCCCCCAGGGATGCCCGGCATTAACCGCCCCGTGCCCGCCGCTGCTTTCGGGAGAGTCTTTGGGGTGCCCCTCCGCCAGGCCTTACCGGCGTTCTGGAGCTGGTGGCCGGCTCCCCGTTGGCGCCGTGGCGTTCCCGGCGTCCCCAGGAGGAGCCGAGCTCCCCGCCGAGGTCCCCGGTGCTCAGACAAAGCAGTGTGAGGCGGCAGGTGGGGAGCTCCAGGGCTGGGTGTGAGGGGACGGCGCTGGGTGGGAGCCCCACGGTGGGGTCTGTCCAAGGGGAGACTCGTTCTCCTGCGCCCCAACCATCCCAGCCATTCCTGCCTGCTCCCACCCGCCCGCTGCATGGACACCCTGGGAAGTGCCAGAGAACTGGGTTGGGCAGGGGCGAGGGCCAGGTGTCAGGCCAAAAACCGGCTCGTCCTGGAGCGGCGTGGTCTAGGGATGCCTGTCCATTGTGGAAGGGTCGTGTTGGAGGGGCTGGGTGGCTCTGCTGTCCCTGCGGCTCCGTTGGGCTGGTAGGCAGGCTGGGTGGCTACTGCTGGCCCTGTGTGTGCCGGGCAGTGGGAGCCACTCGGACGGTGTTTGTCTGGAACATGGATGAGGCACCATTTATTAAGTTGGAGTTTTGGGAGATGACTCATGGGTTGGCCAGCTATACATCGTGATATTTACAATATGGGAGCTTGGCATAAATAGGACTATTTACGTTGCAGCAGAGAGCGCTCGCCAGCTCTGCTATTCAAATGAGCCCAGCATGGTTTTAATTATGGGGGGGAGGGTTGGGGTGAGGAGCGTGTTTGTGAGAGCTTACGTGTCCATGCAGGACGTCTGGCCCCCATCCACTGGTGGCCTTGACACTTCAGCGGGGTCTGGGCTTGGCCAGCAGGGCCCATGCGTGCTTGACCATGACAGGCTGGTGCTGCCAAGTGTGGCGTACTGGGTGCCTTGGGCAGGGATGGGGTGACACCTCCACTCCACCCTGCTCCTCCTGCTGCCCCAGAGGTGCTGCCGGGCGGTGCTGTGGGTGAGTGGCTGGCTCCTGGGACTCCTACCCATTTTCTTGGAACATGAGTGACTTTCCCACCATCAGGGCAGGAGCAGCAGGCACTCGACGCATGAGTGCCAAGGATGGGGATTATATCTAGGAGCAAGGGGCTGGCCAGTGCAGGTGGGGTGTTTCACCCACCTGAGATGATCACTCTAAGCTGTGCTCCTCCACGGGTGAGGACACTCCCAGTGAGATGGTCAGTGGGCTTCCAGTGGCTATTCCCAGCCAGGGCTGACTGTGTTGGTTTGGGTTTGGCGTGGTCCCCCCGTGCCCCCCCCGTTGCCTCTTGCCCTGTGAGTGTGTGTGTCATAGGGCTGTGATGGTCATTCTCAGTGTCGGTGTGGGCAGCCAGCTCCCTAATCCAGCCTTCCAGGAAAAGACTTCTGGAGAGCTGGCAAGGTGAAAACGTGTGGGATGCAGCTCCTTGGGCGTGCCTCTGCTCTTTCCTTTCTGGAACTGCCTCTTCCACCACTTCCGAAGTGCCTGGATGTGGTGTCCACCTGCACCTCTGAATGCTCTGGATCTCTTTGGCATGGGCAGATGGACCCAACAGTAGCTGCTGGCCATGGAGGTGGTGGCTGGACCCACCGTGTTCCCGCGGCAGCAGGGAACCTCCGTGGTGCTGATGCCCTCCGTCACCAGCCCCAGCATATTCCCAGGGCCAAAATGGGGGCAGAAAGGTTTGTTCAGGGGAAAACCACAGTTCTGCCTCTTGAGTCCTGTTTTCAGCTCTGTCACAGAGCATTTCTGTACTGCTGGTAATTTCACTTGTCTCCTCTGTGCCTCAGTTTTCCTAATTACAAGGTGTAAAATAATCCAAGCATCTTTCCCAAGGGAGCCGCGAGGTTTTGTTAATGAACATGACAAAGTGCTTTGGGATCCGTGGTTGAAAGCGCAGCCTTAGTCAGCGCGGCTGTGTGTGGGGTGTTTATTTATCTACATGCTTTATATTTCTCTGCGCACTATATATTCACTTGCATTTAACAAACCTTAATTAGAAACAAAGCCGATAGGGAAGGAAATATAAACAGGAGTGTGCATGGAAATTGGAAGTTGATTGCTCACTGGCCAGCAGAATGCATGGCTCGGGCTCGGGAGGGAAGGCTGTTTGGTTAAAACCAGGTCTGTTAAAAGGAAATGTGAAAAGAACGTGAAAAATAAATCAATATGGAAAACAGGGAGGTGGATGACAACATACATAAAGCAGAGGTTAGGAATTGCCTATAGTTGTGAAGGCAGTTGGAAGGTAATGTGTCTGCAGCTGAGAAAGCTCAGGCTTCTCAAAGGAAAGTTTTTTATGTGTTTTTAAAAAAAACAAAAACCAAAACCCAAACCAGAAAGTCAAGAACAAAGGAGTGCTGGAAGGGTCTGGATCCCACACTGGCTGGTAACGGCGCTATCGCTAACGGCCCCGCTTTGTATTCCTGTGGCGTAGGCTGCGCGCTGATCGCAGGACTGACGCTCCCGAGGTATTTTGGGGGGAGCTGGGAAGCACACAGAGGTATTTTAAAATCAACAGCCTGGCTAACTCACGTGCGAGGAGGGAAAACCAACCCGATGGCGCTCTTCGCCCTGGTGGAGTTAACTTTTCACAAACCTTGTGGTGCTGGCAAGCTTCCCGAGGACTGGAGGAGAGGCAGCCAAAATGTGCCAAAAATGCAAAAGGAGACACGAGATGGCCCTGCTATCAGTGAGGGTGTGGGCAGCACAGAGGCAGTGACAGGCTCCAATGGGCGATGGAGAATTGCCCGGCATGAGTTTTGCTGGGAAACAGGACCATGGGTGAGGGGACTCGATTTAGAGCATCAGCTGTGCTGAGGAATCCTAATCCTGAGCCCAGTCTTGGGCTTGGAGAGGGATGCTGGGGCAGGAGGGCTGTATCCCCTCCTGGGGTGGGTATTCCCAGGGCATGCTGGGGCTGAGGTGCTGGACACGGACATCCCTGCCCATCCTCCAGGCAAGCTGGAGACAAGACTTCAGTGCTTCTGTGTATTTAATAGTGAATTATAATATACGTAATATTTACGGCACTCTCAGACACATGATGGGACTCTTGGGGGGTCCTATGCAGGGCCAGGATTTGGACTGAGTGATCCTTGTGTGTCCTTTCCAGCTGGGGATATTCTGTGGTTCTGTAGTATACAGTATATTTAATTTCACTCATGCTGTAACACATTGCAATGTTAAAACATAGTCTCTTCTTCTGTACCTGTGTTGAGCACCTCCTCATGGGGAGATGCTAGGGACACAGGATTGGTTTGGGCCTTCGTGTATCCATCTTTTTGGTCTCCATAGAGGAAGACTTGAGCCATCCCTTCAGGCTTACAGTCACACCAGAGCATTGCTTTGACTTTGGTGCTCCATGGAGGTGGATGTTCCAGGTGTGCCAGGACCATAGGAGCTGCAGGAGCCTCCCAGCAAGCCTAGCATGCTCCAGAGGGATGTGGCAGAACAGTAGGTCCAGGGAAAAACACAGGATCTGTCAAGAGCTGATCCTTCCTGTGAGTTTGAGCTCCAGATCTGCAAACACTTTCCTAAGACCGGGAGGGGAGCAAATGTTTTGGGACAAGTGGGACTGAGGAGCAGAGCAGAGCCTGTGGTTTTGGCCTGGCCCTGTGCCACCCATCTCCTTCCTGCTGCTTTCCCCTCCCCTCCATTTCCTGGGTTAATTTTTGACAAGGCACATTCCTTGCACCCACCTGCCCTTTGCATTATAGGGGCAGCAAAAGGGAAAGCTCCTTTGGAGACCAAATAAATCAGTGCCTCATTTAAACATCCATGTTGCTGCCCTTGCTGCTCTGTTCTGTGGCTTTTCCAGGCGGGTGCAGCAGCCCTCTCAATCCCTGCTGACTTTCCCGCTTCTCTGGGTGACACAAGCATAGGGAGGAGATGCTGTAGGGGACAAGGACTCGGGGTTGGTGTGGCCACTGATGTCCCCCAGCTCCTTGGGTCACTCCATAGAGGGTGTGAAGGTGACATGGCTGTGCCTCGGGGATGCTGCGAGGGGTTTCGGGCTGTCCCCAGGGATGGGAGCAGCGGTCCCCTTGGAGACGGGCTAAGGACCTGCCTGCACTAGTCAGGGTCCTTTGTGTGCACATACCTGAGCTGCTGGAAAGAGGGGTGGGCACTCAGGAAACTGCCCGAGGAGCTGGGTAAATAGTGGAGGCTGTGACAGCTCCCGAGGCCCGAGTGCTTTGGGGTGAGGGATGAACGGGAGCCTGACCCTCCACTCCTGCCCCAAAACGTGCCTGCTCCCCACACACCAGTCCTGCTGGGATAGTAATGAGGGTGGCTCTGGCGGGGAGTGGGGTTCCCATCCTGCCGAAATCCCATTTTTACCGAGGAAGAGCCCCATCAGCTCTCACCCTGGTTTCTAATCCCTCCCATGCCTGGATCTGGTTTATAGAGAGACTGGGGCGAAGCACAGCTGCCAATTGGATCTCGTTGGGATGGGGGGAGCGGGGAGATCCTCAGAGGCAAAAGTTCAGCCGTTAGATAAGGGAAAGGATGGGGCCTCCTGTGATAAGAGGCTGACGTGCGGCATGGGCTGGGCGGGAGGGAGGGGCAGCACGGGGGAGTTCGCGAGGGGCTCTGCCCAGCCTGTACCCAAGGCATGCAGGGAGCACGGGGGATCCCTGGGAATGCTGAAGGTGGGCAGGGACCTCTTGGAGGCCAGGTGACAGCAGGAGAGAGGGTGTAAGGAAGGAGAGGTGGCTGGAGATGTGCAGGGATATATTGTTGATGTCTTTATATCAATGTCAGATGTTTCAGGAACGTGCCGGATGGATGGCAGGTTGTGCCAGGGTGAGACACGGGTGGCTGTGCAGGGCATGCCAGCCCCCCAAGACAATCAGGATGAGGAGAAGGAGTAAGTGAGGATCATGCCATGCTGTTCGCCCCTCCCTGAATTTCCTTGCTTGGGATGAAGGGCGCAGTATCAGGTCTGACAGGAAGTGTGGCACTGATTGCCAAGCATTAACGGAACATGGAGCAGGCCATGAGGGCAGAAAACACAACTGTAATTGGGGCTGGTCTGTGCCTCCCTGAATGCCACATTCAGAAATGATCGTTTTAGTGGCTGAGAACAGTTGTGGTTCTTTGGCGAGCTCACAGGAGGAAGAACTCTGGATTTAGATCCGAGCAACCACACACAAGACATCAGATCTGCTCCATGGGAGCAGATTCAGTCTCCCAGTGGGCATGAGGAGGGGCTGGGGAGCTCCGAAACTTGTTGAAGCTTTATCAGTTGATCCAATAAATGATGTTCTTTCCACCTTACCTCTCTCAGAGTCAGACTATGGCATCCATAAAGCAAGCAGCACTTAAAAACACCACATAGTAATGATCTGTGAGTAAAGCAAAGTGAAGGAGCTGGCTGAAGGGAGAAGCTAAAATAGGAAAATACTTGCCCATGATATAGGAAATTAAATTAAACCTCAGAATAAATTCATGCAGCCACTTAACATGAGTTCCCTAAAAATAACCAAAAACCAACCAAACTTGATTAAATGGCAAATTGCAGGAGGTCATTGGAGGTAAAAAAATGTTCTTCACAAAGTGGAAGTGGTATCTAAAAGGAGAAAATAAAAAAATCAGAAACTGTGGTCTGGTGAATGTGAAGCCATATAAGGCAGGCTGAGAGGAGTTTGAAAAATAACTTGAGAGAAGAAATTGTTTATCCCCCAAGTTTCCCCTCAACAAATGGGTATTGGGAAGTTAAATGTGCAGGATGGAACCCTTGGGGAGGAGGGGGATGACTTCAGTGTCACCCCAAGTGGCCAAAGGGACTCCTGCCAAGGAGCTTTGCTTCCCAGGGCAGGGCTGGGAGACTGTTCTGCAGTGATGCCAGGAGAACTCGTATTTTACAATAAGTCAATAAAATGAATATTTGAGCCAGAGTAAATGGGACGAGCATCCTTTAAGAAGATCTCCCTGGGTGATCCAGGAGACTCCAGAGCAGTAATTTTAGAGGAAGGGCTCTCTTATGGATTAAAGTCTGCTTAAAGAAGGGGAAACAAAGAGTCAATTTTCCCACTGGACGGGGTCAGCGTGAGGCTTGTGCTGGGTGATGTATTCATAAAGTAGGGAGGGGTGGGAATGGGAAGGCGAAGAGTGTTTGCAGATTATACAAAATTATTCAGGATGATAAAAACAACAGTTGTCCTGAAAATATTGCAGAAGGCTCTCATGACATTGGATAGCCTGGCTATAAAGTGGCAGATTAAATGTAGTCAGGGATGAATGAAAAGGGATTCACATGGAAAAAATTACCCTAAACCCATGCATGCACAGGGGCAGTCTTTAAATTACTTATTAGCATTTTGAGAAAGAGATCTTAAAGTCATTGTGGATGGCTCTTTGAAAGCATCAGCTCTGAACTGGGAAAGACTGGGAAAGGGAGTGAAGATGCTTGTACAGGAGAAGTACAGGGGAGGGGGGCTCCAGGAAAGATGCAGCTTGGGAGGGAGGGGGCACAGAGGTGCATTGGACTGTGGGAGGTGTAAAGAAGAGGGTGATGAAAGGGTGATGATCCTTTATTTTATATTTTTTCCCTCTCTCTGGAGTTCTGAAGCAGAAGGTTTCACACCAGGAGCAATGGAGGGTGGAGGCAGGGCGGGGTAAAGCCCAGCCCTCCCCCATCCTGGGTACCAGGGGAATCAGGTACCCTTGATTCTGGTGTGCTCCCTGAGCACCCTGGTGCACTGCTGGAGGGGGGATGGAAACCAGGAATCCCCTTGGCTCAGCCTCCCATGGCAGATGTAGTATTTGAAAGGAAACAGGGCAAGGTGCTTTCTCTGGGCTCCCACACTGAATGTCCAGGCTCAGTGGGGTCCCGCTGGCCCCCAGCTCCCAGTTTGGCTTTCAGAATCATCTGCAGCTTCCAAGGCAAAGTGCTGGGGAGGTCCACATCGCTTTGGGTGCTCATGGCCCTGAACCCTCTGTGTCTGGGGACACTTTTAACCTTCCACAGGCTCTGGATTTTGGCCGGATGGCCAGGCAAGGGGAAGGTCCCTTGGAAAATGCCTGTTGGTGCTTGCCTTTGCCCACCTCGGAGTTTCAGAGGCCAAGAGCATCTGGTTGGAACTGGGGAGGAGAGGACCTTCCCTGAGCCCTGGGTTCACCTGGGGGGGCTGTTGGCTGGGTTAGGGGAGGTGCTCAGTCCCTTTCCCGGCAGCTGAGGGGGTTGGGGGTGGCAAATGTGGCCGAGCATGTGAACCTCCCTGGGCAGAGGGGACTCCTTGAGCCATGGGAATGTCCCTGGGCAGGCGCCTTGAACCGACGCGGGCTGGTGCTCCCAGGGCCAGACAAAGGGAACAATGGGCTTGGCTGCTGGGCTCCTGGGTAGCCTGCGGCTGGCTCCAAGCGCCCAGCCCAGGAGAAGAGGGGCAGGCAAAAGGTCTGGGATCCCCTCTGCTCCCACCCAGGCTTTGGGGACACGGGGACACCCAGCTGCAGCAGGCTGAAGGACAAGCTGTGTCCCTGGTGATGCACAGGCTGGGCAGCTCCCTGGCCATGCCCAGCTGGGCTCTCTCTGTCCAGCAGCAGACTGAGGTGAATCCTGCTCCATGGGAGATGTCATCCCAGCTTCCTAAATATGTCCCTAGAGTGTGTGGAGCCCTGCTGGAGCCTGGTGAGCTCTGGTTGCACGTCCATGTCATAGCTTGGAGGGACCTGTGTTGGGAGGCTTCTGCAGCACTGCCCTGCTGAGAGGCAGAGGAGAGGAGAACCAGGGAGGGTGAGGAGGGTCAGAGAGGAGGCTAGACCCTCTAGATCTCCTGTCAGGACCCTCTGTGAGCTTGAACAACTTCAGCAGAGGGATACAAGAGAGAGAAGGCATCTCCATCCTGTGTAGTCCTGGTGCACAGGCTGTGAGTGAGAAACACTGTGGTGAGACAGTGCAGGTTCTGCCTGTCCCAGTGTCTCTCAGGGCAGGGGAGGAGTGATTGGAGCACTCTGCCTTGGAGCAGGGGACAGGGAGTCCATGGATGCTCCTTGGTCTCCAGAGGAGATCCTGCTCTTTGAGCCTCCCAGGAGGCCACTAGTTCCTGCATAGTGGCCACTGAACCCGCACACTTTGGGCTGCTTAAGGCTGTAGGGTGGCACAGGATGTGTGTCTGAGGACAAACCAGGCAGGAATGGGCTGCTGAGGTGCCTCCAGGTGTGTGGTTGGTTTCACCCAAAACAGGTGTGGGGGTGTGTGTCCCACCAGGATCCATATCTGCCTGCTTCCACTGCTCTCCACTCCCAGGCACATGCTGGTGGCTGTGGCAGGTACTCCTGGATGGAGCTGGCATCATTGTTCCCTGCTTTTGGCTCCCATCACTTGCTCGTCATTGTCCCCAGGTGATGCCTCTGAGTTTGGCTTCAAGCCTTTCTCATGAGATCCATCTTTCTTGAAAGCTTTGCCTTGGCAGTAGAGTTTTGGGTGGGAGTGATGTCCCAGGAGGAGGGGCTTGGTCCTAGAATCATAGAATTCCAGAATGGTTTGGGTTGGAAGGGACCTTAAAGCTCATCCAGTTCCACCCTCTGCCATGGGCAGGGACACCTTCCTGTAGAGCAGGTTGCTCCAAGCCCTGTCCAGCCTAGTCTTTCCCCTCAGGGATGGGGCAGTCATAGCTTCTCTGGGTACCCTCTGCTGGGGCCCCAACATCCTCTCAGAGAGGAATGTCTTCAGTCTGTCCCTGCCCTCCGTCAGTGGGAAGCCATTCCTCATTGTCCTGTCACTCCATCCCTTGACCGAAGTCCTTCTCCAGCTCTCTTGGAGCCCTTTCAGGCACTGGAAGGCTGCAATAAAGTCACCATGGAATTATGAGATGTGTCCAAAGCAGCTGTTTGTGGTCTTGATGGAGAGCTGGGAGTGCTCTGGTCTGACAAATGCCTGTGCAGCTGCTTTGAGGCGAAGTGTGGCAGAAAGTCTGCTGAGGATCAGGACTGGGCCACCCAAATGAGCTGGGTCCTGTGGAGGGGAGGTCAAAGAAGCCCTGGGCCATCACAAGTAGGTTTGTGCTGGCCAGGCAGCCCCCAGCCAGTGCACACCACATGCTGGGAGTGAGCTGGGCTGGAGCACGTGAGGGTCACATCTCACCGTGCTGAGGTTACGATCGCATTTCATGATTTGCTTTGCTTGTAATCCTGTTTCCAGGCTCCACAACTGCGACTCGGAAACCTTTACGGTGAGCCTCACTTCATAAATCTTGGCCTTGTTTTACTTTTAAGCCTGTCTGGTATCAGGGGATAAAGAGAGCAGGAGAAATGTGTGACCTGGGGGCAGCATGGATGGAGTGAAACAAGATGTCCGGGCTTGATAGAGCCTGCAGGGATGGGGGCTGGCCAGGCTGCAGGGACTTAACTGCAGCATGCCAGCCTTGGGAAAGCATTTCCTGTGGATCTCTTCTGAGGGATCTCTCCCCCAGGATCCCTGTAACTCAAAGGCTGCTTGCAGAGTGCTCTTGCAGGTGTCTGAGTACTGGTTCCATGTCTCCAGTCTTTGTATGCACATTGTGACACCTTCATGGTAAATGGGAGCAGGCCTGTGACTCCCTGGGCATTGCTCTGGGAAGGAAAGCGAGCTGGGGATGTTATATTTTCATGGCCTGGGGAGCAGAGAGCAGCTGGGGCCTGGACGTGGGGAATGGCTGGTGGCAGGGTATTGATCAGTGCTGGAGCGTGCTGAGAGGTGGGATGGAGGTGTCAGCTCCCCCAGTCTGGCTGCTGGCATGGGGCACTGAGGGGTTGGATCAGGCAGAGCAGAGCAGAGCAGCCCCACCACAGATAGTTTCCAGCCATGGAAATAGCTGCAAATGCATGGATAGGCAAATGCACGGATGGCCAAATGCATTTGCCAGGCAGAGCCTGGAGCTGCCCTGTCCATGCCGTGTCCACTCCCTGGACATGTTCAAGGCCAAGCTGGACAGGACTTGGAGCAGTCTGGTCTGGTGGAAGGTGTCCCTGCCCATGGCAGGGGTTGAAAGGAGATGGTCTTTAAAGTCCTTTCCAACCCAAACCATCCTGTGATTGGATGAAACTTGGAGAAAGCCCCACTCCTGCCTGCCTTGCAGGGGGGATGGATAGTCACAGAGGCTCGGGAAGGGTAAACTCAGGCGTGTGTGTGATGCTGTGTGGAAATCCCTTGCCACAGACTCACAGCAGGACAGCGGGTCTGCCATGGGCTAGAGGGGACAGAGTGCCCAGCGCCTCCAGGACTTGTCCCCATCCCCTGTCATCCATCCCCTTTGGAGAACCTCTGAGAGTCTGGACAGCTGCAGAGCAGTCAGGGGCAGGGCGGGCACAGGGAAGGTGCTAATTAGGATGTTGGCAGCATTAGTAGGGGTTGGTGTCTGGCTGGTGGGAGGTGTTGAAGAGGCAGCGTGGGCTCTGCTCCATGTCACGCTCGCTCGGTACAAAGCTCAGGGCAGCAGGCTGCTCACAAGTCTGTGGGGGGGACAAGGCCAGCTCAGGGCTGATGGAACCGTCCAGGGGTAAGTGGCTGCTGGTTTGAGCCCACCTGGGGCAGCTGGGTGAGAGTCTGATGTGGCTTTGTCCTGGGGCTGCTGGGAGCATCCCCAGTGATGGGGAGCTGCCTGCTTCGTGTGGCTGCGCTGTTGCTGCAGAGAACCAGCCCTGATACACCTGCCTTTCTCCTCCTTTAGGCTCCTCACCTTTCTTTTTCCATGGCTGTAGGTGAAATAGAGAGTAGAGGAGCTGCTCACATAGCTTTTGGGGTTATTTTTTGTCTGATTTTAACCTTAAGACGTCACACTGAATAGCTGCCATGAGATTTTGGTGTGACTGACACCTGTTCTGGCTTCAGAGCAGCAGCTTTTGATACAAACAGCTCCTCTGGAAATGCTGAGTTTACGGTCAGCTGCTCCCATGTCTCACCTGGTCCCTGTTCCCAGCTTTGGCTAAACCTTGCATCACTCAGGAGGTTGCTGATGCTCTAAGCAGTGGCTGGGTGGGTCTCTTGAGCTCCACTGGTTTATGGTTTGTGGGACAGGCAGAAGGTGCAGGCACATGCAGATGAGGCTTTGCCAGGCTAGTCCCTCTGGGCTGCTGAGCAAGTGGCTGTCCCCATCTGATGGGACATGGCTCATGGGTGTGCACATGGCAGGAAAATGGGCACAAGCCAAAAGCTGAGCGAGCCAACTCGACCGTTGCGGCGTTCCCTTTCATCCCTGGCTGTTCCGGGAGCCCATCCTTCCTTATCTGGGGGGTTGGGGGTGAAGTTCAATCTTTCCAGGCTGGGTCCCACAGTGCTGCTTTGCTTCTCCCAGTTTCCGTTGGTCCCTGCATAAGAAAAGGTGGGGCTGCAGGGAGGGGAGCTGAATTTTGGACTGGAAAGTAAGGGATGCCTAAGTGGACACTGCCAGGGGCTGTGGTAGGTTCGGGAGTAGCACATTTGGGACCAACAGGAGGGACCAGCGGACCCCAGGTATCCCTGTGGTGTCGTGGATGGGATGGCAGGGGCTGCCCACGGGGTTTTGTGCTGGGGGAAGCCAAGCAGGTCACCCTCCAGCAGAAACCTTGCCCTATTATTTGGGTGGCCTAAATATGACCTGAGCTCCTGCTTGTGGGTACTGAGCCCTTGGAAAGCTGACCTGGTGTTTTGCTGTGTGCTTGGGAGGTCCTCAGTGTGTGGGCTACAGAGGGAAAAGGGAAAAAAAATGGGATTTGTGAGGTCAGCCCTGGGTGTGTCATCCACCAGCCCTGAACTGCTCAGTGGCCAGAGGAGTGGAGAAGGGCTCAGCCCCCCATGGGCCTCCTGGGGATGCCAGCAGGTCGTGCAGCTGTGGTGACATGCCCACCCTGTGTGTCACTATCAAGGTGCCGATTTGCCTGGTGGCGTGTCGGGGTCTGTGCTGAAAGAGGAGCCCTGTGAGTGCACCTGAAAATGCTCTGGAGTCTCCTTCCCTTTGGTGGCCATACACTTGCCCAGGACTAAAATAAAACTGCTGCCCAAGTGCCATCCCAGAGGAGAACACATTCCTCTCCTGGCTCCTGTCGTGGGGATGCTCAGTGAGGGATTCTGAGGTGCTGGTGGTTTTTGTTCAGTGCAGGAGTCAATGGTCAGCTGTTGTGCTTGGCATGCTCCAGAGCTGTAACTCTTGAGAGGGCTAACGTGGGTGGTGAGAGCCCACCTAGGGTGGGTGTGTGGTGGCCGTGAGGGAGAGGATGCATCCTATCAGGGAAGTGTCATGAGGGTGAACAAACTGATGGATGAGTCAACAGACCCAAAAAATAAGAAAAAGGCAAACCTGGCTTCTCTTCCAGCTCTATAAAAATGAAATGAAATAAACTTCATGCTCACATTGCCTGAAGAAATTCCACCCACCAGCAGTGCTGGGGAGACCCTGCTGGTCCAACGTCAAGTGATCACACTCTGATGATGCACATCCCCTGTGCCGTCCTCATCAATGTGTTACAGCCCTGCCCTTGCTCCCCAGGCTTTTCACTTTCCAGCTAAGAAGAGGGTCTGGAGCAGGACCTGGCTTTGCTACACCTGCCTGTCCTCCAGCATGGGGTTGGTGTGACCCTGTGCCAAGCCTGGGCTGGGATTTCCCACCCTTCCAATCTCTCCACCTCCAAATCTTTGTTTCCCTCTCAGACAGTTAAATTTGCATGCCCTTTGGGTGGTTTGGCCCAGGTGGGCTTGGTTTCCTGGGTCAATGTCTGCTGGAACGTTTGGATGTCCTCTCCCAGGGAGGACTTTGCCCGTGCTGGGAACTGTGGCCTTAACTACAGCCATGGAGCATCAGCCTGGTAGAGACAGTGGGTGATCCACAACTTGGAACATCTCAGTTTAGTGAGGCTGGCTCAAAATCAAGTGTTTTAACCAAGCAGCAAATGTTGCTGTGGGATTTCTCCAGTGTTTTAGGAGGGTGGTGGAGGGCTCTGTGCTCATCCTGGGGCTGCTTCTGGGAGAGGAAGACATTGAAGCCTGCTGCTCAGAGTGTGGTTTTGTTGCATCTCCTGCACCCAGACAAAGTCCTGCAAGGGTGGTCACCTTTTGCCCTGGGCTCTGGGCTGCAGTTGGAGTAAATATTCACTAGACATGTTTTATTTTGGTGTCTCAGGCTCACGAGGCCAGTGGAGGTGCGAGCGGGGATGCCCCAAAGCAGGACTTGGCCAGCCTTTAATACTTGGAGTACTTCTGGTGCCTGTGTTTGCAGGGCTCTGGTGGGGATGAGACATGTTGGTCTCCATGGTTTTATGTGCCATGGGACTGTGCCAGCAGTTTAATCACAGCTGAACCCTCACAGAGCAGCATAAAAAATGTTGTAGTTGGGATTCGGTTACCCATCCTTCCTATAAAAGACTCTATAAACAGTCCATCAAGCCCCAGCATTCCTGTGTTGGTTGTGAGGTCCTTCGCACTTAATGGGTCTGGCATTTGCTTTGACTAAACCTTTTTTGGGGGGAGGCAGTGATGTAAAGCAGCCCCCAAAGAATGGATTTTTGCTTGCTTTAGTGGGGGAACCCAACTGGGCTGGCTTGGCAGAGGCGGTGTTGGATGTCAGAGGATCTGGCTGGGGAGGCAGCGGGTGAGAGGCAGCCATGACAAACCCAGGAGGCAGTGACAACAGCAGCTCCTCCCTCCCCATCACTGAGGGCTTTCTCCATAGGAATTTGCTGTTTGCTGGGGTGTCTGAGAATTTTCCCTTATCTTGGGGCAGGCAAGGACCTGGAACTCCCTCTCCCATCTCCCAGCACACTTCAGACCTGTCTTGTCTCTGCTGTAGCTGACTAATGCTCCAGAGTTAAAGCTCCCCAAACCTTTTAAAAAACCTAAAGCTCAGTCTGGGGACCAAGTAGTCTCGTTTCAGCTTCAGGTGTGCTCCCACCTTCACCTTCCTCACCATGCCCTTCATGTGTGATGCCAGCCATGGAAGGGCTCCTAGTTTAACACCATCCATGGGACTTTCTTGAGGTGCTTTTGAGTTTTGTTCATCCTTTGGGGAGCCAAAGGGGCAGGGAATGGATGGATACCCAGGTGGGAGACTTCGGTGGTGCCGAGTGTGTTCCTTATCCTGGTTGCTGCATTGTTGAGGCAGGTGTGCACACCTTGGTCATTCCTTGGGGCTGGTGATGCATGGGACAATGTAGATGCTCCTGCTTGGGACAGTCATCTCTCTCCTAGAAACCTTAAAGCCATAGTTATGCTCCTGCTCTCCCAGCAATGTAGGGAAGGAAGAGGCCATACCCTCCTGGCTGCCAGGAGGTCCCAGCTGTGGTGGCAGTCCTGTGGGTGACACCTGCCTGCTTGGAAAGGGACTGAAGCCATCCGGTTGTTTCATACACAGTGAACGTCTGTCAGGTGGGAGCTGCATCCGTGCTGTGGTGCCAGAGCTGGGCACAAGGGGCTGTCCCTGATCACTGGGACCATCTGGAGCTTTTCCTGCCTGGTGCTTACATCTATTGAGCTACACCAGCTCCAGAGCAGTTGCTGGAGGAGATCAGGCTTTCCAGTGCTTTTCACCACTGAGTTTAATTCATTTTAAGGTTTTTACCCCCCTAAATTTTCTTTGAAGATGATTTGAACAATTTAATCATTATCACAAAAATGGGATTTCTAATGTAAGCTGGAAGCAACCCCCCTCCTCAGTATCCTGCTGGGGACAATTCAGCTTGCTGGTCTCGATCATCAGCCTGTCCTCAGAGGCCCTTTTCTCTCTGTTGTTACTATCTGGAGAAAATTAACAACTGCATTAAAGTGGGAGCATTATTTTTTCAAATGGCGAATGCCAAGGGAGGTGAATCCCATATCCTTCAGTTGATGCAAGGCTGCAAGGGCATTACCCACCTGAGCAGTGGTTTCCTTCATCCCTCTCCATCATTCTGACTAAGGCAGAAATGAATCCAGGGCTGGTTCCTGTGGAGCCCACCGAGGTCCAGCACTGGGAATTATTGCTTGGAACATGCCACCTAATCAGTTCTTAACGCCATTTTTAGCATGTTTTTTGATCTGGAGTGCAGGCAGTGGCTGGTGCAGTGGCTGGCACAGTGGCTCTGTTCCCCAGGCTGCTCTCACATCTCCTGATTCCAGCACTCAGACACTCCTCTGCCTCATACACAGCTCCTCTCACCAATCAGACTTGTAATCTCAGTGAAGAATGAAATCAGATTTGTTTGACAAGACCTGTTTCTTGTAGAAGTATGTTGACTGGTGCTAATTATACTCCTGTTCTTTAATTCTTTATGATTGGAATTACATCAGCTTTTCCATTATTTCCCCAGAAGTGATTTCAAACCGAGCAAGACCTTGAGTGCCATTCCCTCACGTTGTAATCCTGGTGCATCCACTAGACATGATCCTTCTGCTCCGAGATGCTCTGCATTAGTGTCTTCAAGGACTTCCCAGCTTTCTTCTTCTCCAGGCATCCCCTCACGGGCTCTTGCTTAATCCTTGGAGTCTCTTGGGTCTGTCACTGTGAAATGTGTTGGATTTTCTTAGTTCTCTCTGTTTTGTCATGGTTTAACCCCAGCTGGCAGTTCATCCCCACACAGATATAATGCACAGATAGCATTCCCTGGCACAGGCTGCCCAGGGCAGTGGTGTAGTCACCATGCCTGGAAGTGCTCAAAGGCATGTGCATGTGGCACCTGGGGACATGGGTTAGTGGGGAACTTGGCAGCACTGGATTAGTGGTTGGAGTCAATGATCTTGGAGGGCTTTTCCAACCCTGGTGGTTCTCTGATCCCTTAGTCTATGGGCCATCCCTGTAAAGTGTTCATGAAATGTCCACAATTGTCCAGAAAAGGTCCATTGAGTTTGTGAGGTCTATGAGCTCCGTCTATTGTGGTGGTCACTCAGGAGAGGTAACAGAGGGAATGGTGATACTCTCTGGAAACAGTGCTGGAAAGAGCTACCCAGGTTTATTCCACTGCCCTGTTACTCCTGCAAACTTTGAGCAGTACAGGAACCAGGCTGTGAAGTTTTCTTGTGGTTTTCTTCCAGTTTGATAGTGGCTTGTCCCAGAATTTGATTTTTCATGTCTATTGTGAAGGTGTCACACAGGAATTTGATGTGGTCATGGTTTCTTGGGCTTGTTTATAGAAGTGTCATCACTGAAATGGCCAGAAATGAAGATAAACGATGGCTGGGGCTTCTCCCACCTCCACAAGGCTGCTGTCTGTGGAGAAACAGCCAAGTTGTTTGGGCACCACGTGGCCCCTTCGCATCTGTTCCATAGTCTCAGTTATTTGCTAAATGCTTGCAAACGTGTGTGATTTTTAAGGAATTACAGCCAGACATCCCTGTCTCGTTAGTTATGTATGAGCTAAGGAATCCTGGTTACTCAGGGGAGGAAGCAGCCCTGTGCTCTGGAGGGCTGTGGAATAACATCCCACTTTCCTAATAAAGACACAAACTGGCTGACCATGGCCACCCTTCACACACCAGGAACTGCAGTGAGGGAAGCTCTGGCTATGTGTAGAGTAAAAAAACCTGTTAATCACCCTGGGATTGGAGCAGGACTGAAGCAGGGCTTGAGTCAGTGACAGCACCTCCAGCCCTGGGCTGTCTCAATGCTTTTCTCTGTGTTTCTATGAATTTTAACATTTTTACTTAGCATTTTTTCTATGTGCTGAAAAGAACATCATCATAACTTTTTCTTGTCTTCAGACGTGGCTTTTCCAGAGGTTTCTTTTGTTCACTTCCTGCCAGTCACAATA
Organism: Promerops cafer; assembly: GCA_013398275.1. Classification (NCBI taxonomy): domain Eukaryota; kingdom Metazoa; phylum Chordata; class Aves; order Passeriformes; family Nectariniidae; genus Promerops; species Promerops cafer. The sequence continues at coordinate 52,625 of VZSE01013534.1, forward strand.
AAATATGGATTGTGCTTATTCTCCTTCCATTTCTCATGCATTGCCTTTTGTGTGTGTGGTTGTCACAAACACTTTGTTCCTCTGAGGCTGGTTTTGGTTGAAGTTGTTTTTCTAGATTGCCTTCATATATATATATATGTATGTATGTAAAAAATAGTTTAAACTTTTCTTACAGAATTATAGAATGGTTTGGCTTGGAAGGGACCTAAAAGATCTAGTCCAAAACCCCTCTGGTTTCCATTTGTACTTTTTGCTCTTGTTTCCTGGTTGACTCTGGTTGTAAATTTGATGAAATTTTGGAAATTGATGCATTTGTATCACCAGGCAAAGCCATTTCAGGCTTGGCCTATTCTCCCTTTGGCCCACACACACTGCGGTCATCAGTGCTGAGGCAACTCCGTGCTTCCAGTCCAGTGATTCAGCCCTCATTGCATATCATTATGAGGCCCAAAATTGGAGACCTCAGGGTCTTTAATGCACTTTGTGCATTAAAATTGTGTAACAAGCCTGTCCTCACGGCTGGCAGGGTGTGATACAGTGGAGCAGTGACAGATATTGACAGGTACCAGTGTCTCCAGGCAGGGGAGAGGCAGAAATGTGGTGGTGAGAGCTGGGTCACAGGCGCTGTGTCATCACGTGTTGGCTTTCCATCACGTGTCATTGCACGTCGTGACAAGCATGTCCTGAGCATGTTTATGATTTATATTGGTGCAGTGGGGGCTCAGCTGAACCAGTGTGAACTGAGGGGTCTTCTCCAGCATCCTCTACTGCTGAATTTCCCAATTCATAGAATCACAGAATCACTGAGGTTGGAAAAGCCCTCCAGATCACCAAACTCAATTGTTAGCCCAGCTCTTCCGTGTTCACCACTAACCCATGTCCCCTAGTACCACATCCACGTGGTTTTTGAACACTTCTGGGGTGGTGACTCCACCACTGCCCTGGGCAGCCTGTGCCAATGTGTGATCACCCTTTCCATAAAGAAATTTTCCCGATATCCAACCTGACCCTCCCCCGGCACAGCTTGAGGCTGATCCCTCTCATCCTGTCCCTGTTCCCTGGGAGCAGAGCCTGACCCCTCATCTGGCTGCCCCCTCCTGTCAGGGAGTTGTGCAGAGCCAGAAGGTCCCCCCTGAGCCTCCTTTTCTTCAGTTTGAGCCCCTTTCCAGCTCCCTCATCTGCTCCAGACCTGAAGTGTAGAGCGGTTCCAGCAGATGGATTGGTGTGCCAGTGATGGTGTGGGTGGATCCCATCCCTTGCAGGGAGCTGGAGGAGACATGGAATGGGGAGGTGTCAGTGCAGTCTGCTGTGGCAGTTCGGGCCAGGCATGCTGGGTCACCCTGCACTCACCTCTCCTGGCTCTCACCATCCTCCTCCTCAGGAGCCCTGCCCAGATTTACTGCTGAAATGGAGAGGGGAGTCCAGGACTTCCTCAGCCTCAGGTGAGGCACAGTATCAGGTGAGCTAACAGGATGATTTAGGACTGAGGAAAGACCACCGATGGCGGATTTGAGAGGACATGCAATGACCTTTGTCAGCAGGAATCATGTCCTGCTTGGCTGTTGGAGAAGGACCCACTGCCCTGGCAAAGCCAGCCTTCACTTGTGAAGGAGGCACCTGCCAGATATTTGCAGGTGTCTCTTGGTTTTGGGCTGTGCAAGCCCTGCTGTCTCAATGCATTGCTGCTGTTTAAGGATGGTGAGTCCTTTTGGCACCACTGAAGGGTGGCTGAGCCTCTGGATTTTCAGGATGGAATGCCAAGGCACAGACTCGCTTGTGTCCCTGAGCCTGGTGTTAGTCCAGGGAGCCCCTGCCTTCCTCCTGCCCTGCAGGCTTAATGCATCTGCTGGATTTTTGCTCCAAAACACAAAAAAGAGGAAGCAATGCTATTTTTTCCCCCACCAAAGTTCTAATACTCAACAGATGAACATCCTGGATTAGGCTGAGGAGAGGTGTTGTTAGTGGGTTGTGGGGGCTCCCACATCCTCAGGTGGTTAATGTGGAGATGTGTAGGAATGATGTTGTTCCCAGCCTGTGTTCCCAGACAGCCTTCCTGGGGGGAAATGTAGAGCTGCAGTTGTAGTTCCATTTGCCAGAGAACGGGAGCGCTGGGTGTTTGAACGAGATAGTGGCTGGGATCATTATATAGCAGTGATTTGGGATGCTGCTGTGTCTCACCTTCTAGAAGAGCAAGATTTATCAGCTCCATCTGTGATCAGAGCAGATGTCCAGCTCTGGTTCCCTGTCCCCAAGGTCACCCTACCCCAGCTGTAGCAGTGGTCAAGGTGACTGTGGATTTGGGCAGCAAGTTCCTGGAAACCTCTAGTGCTGGAGATCCCCCAGGTCCCTGGTGGCCAGACTCAGGGCTCGACAGCCCTCCTGGGGAAGCAATGTCCTAAATGGTCTGTTAATATCCAACTTGAACATCCCAAGTCACAATTTGTATTTTAAAACGATCTCTTGTGGGTCAAGATGTCCACCCTGGAGTGACTTGCTGTTCTCATTCTATGGGATGAGTCACTGTTCTTGTTTTATGGGATGAGATCCCTTCTACGTAGCTGAGCATGGGTGAGGGCAGTGTTTTCCCTTCATTACTTCCAGCTTTTTCCTTTACAAAATTGCATTTCTCTGGGAATGGCCATGTTCAGGGTTTAAACCATGTTTTTGGTTCTCATTCTGCCCCAGGTGTTGGTGGTACACAAATAACTTTGCCTGATGGTGCCAATCCCATTGGAGATCCTGTCCCCAAAGGCTGGGGAAAGAAGCACTTGGGAGGAGGTGGGAAAGGAGCTAATCCATAAATTTATTTGTCTATAAGGCATGGCTCTCAACCTTTCTGTGTGCACAAACTGGAAATGTCTGCACACATCCAGAGTTCCTTGCCAGAATGCTACACTAAACACTGGAAGCATCAGAGGTTCTGTTCACAAGGGCATAGAGTGATAGGACAAGGGGGAATGGCTTCCCTTTTCCAGAAGAAAGGATTATGTTGGATATTGGGAAGAAATTCTTCAGTGTGGAGGTGCTGAGGCCCTGGCACAGGGTGCCCAGAGCAGCTGTGGCTGCCCCATCCCTGGAAGTGTCGAAGGCCAGGTTGGATGGGGCTTGGAGCAACCTGGGATAGTGGCAGGTGTCCCTGCCCATGGCAGGGGGGGGAATGGGGTGAACTTTAAGGTTCCTCCTAATCCAAATGATTCTGGGATTCTATGATTCTTTTTCCTTGGAGCAGTGATTTGCAATCCTGTCCCAGCTTCCAAAATCTCCTGATTATTTGCAGGTAGCAGAGCTGCCTCCTCCCACATTCCAAAGCATCTCACACATGGAGGATGCAGCTATGATGACCAGGTGTGGGAGCACGTCCATCCTGGATCTGGGAATGTTCCCTCTATCCCTGCTCCCACCTGGTCCCTCCCTGTTGGCTGCAGCATGGTCTTTAACAGCTGTTTCCTTGTGAAGTCAGAAGGATTGCGGGCTGTGAAATACAAATGATTCGTACTAAACGCTGTATAATGGATTCCACTTGCAGCCTTTGGTGACTGTGTGTTTCTAATAAAAGTCTCCAGAGGCAGAGGCTCCCAGCTGGCCGGGGTCAGGGTGGTGTGGAGGGTGAGCCCAGCCTGCGTGGTCCCCACGAGACTCTTGGGTATCTGGGCTGTCTCCTGTGAGGTGGAGCTGCTGGCTTGGAAACAGTCGGCTCTGGAACCCCACAGGGTTGTGAACCAAGGAGAAAAATAAATTCACAGAAGTGCTCTCCAAGGGGGACTGTACTTTCTCTGTGCTGCCAGTGGAGATGTGGGGTTCACAGAATTGTGGAATCACAGAATTTCCTGAGCTGGAAGGGACCCACAAGAACATCGAGTCCAACTCCTGGCACTGCTCAGGACACCCCAGCAATTCCCACCCTGTGCCTGGAGCTCTGGCAGCCTTGGGGCTGTGCCCATTCCCTGGGGAGCCTGGTCAGTGCCCCAGAACGCTCTGGGGGAAGAACCTTTTCCTAATATCCAACCTAAACCTCCATGACACAGCCTCAGCCATTCCCTCGGGTTCAGACGTGGGGTTTGGGGGAACAGGGCAGCAGCAGGACATGTTCTGCATCATCATGGGACACAGAGCTGCCCTGAGGATACAGCTGCAGCTCATGCTGGCTGTAAGGAAGGGGATTCCATGGAGATGTGAAATACACAGGGCTTCAGCCTGGAGAAAAGCACGTGGGCAGCACCTGGTGCTTTCAAACCAGGGAACAGATGAGTCACCCCAAGAGCTGTTGCAGAGGTAAGCAGGGGGTTCACACCTTTAATGTGCAGTTCCGCAGCATTAGGAGTAAGGAGGGGTTCCCACCGTGCTCCAGCAAGAGATGGATTTACAGGTGTGTCCTGGAAGGGCTTCAAATTGGCTGGTCAGAGGAAGATACTCCAAGTGGGAGATTCCCATCTGCAGCAAGTACCAGTGTCGGAGAGCAGTAAAGGCTGGAGGGGATGGATTGGTTACACCTGAGGGAATTCGGCACATCAGGGAACCAAAGTGGGTCTGAGTGTGGCCACACTGTATCTGGGAGCACAGCGTGGTCCTCAGCAATGGGGCATAACCAGGGCAACCAGGAGATCTCTGGCTCTGCAAACACCTTGGAAATGGATACTCCTGGAGTGAAGGAGCTGATCAGGTCCTTGACTGGTGAGCCAGGACATACCTGCATGTTCTGTCCTTGTGATACTGAGGCCAGCCCTGGGGGCCTCTGGATCTGATTCTGGTGTCCACAGCCAAAGGAGAATCAAAATAAAAATAAACCAGTTTAATGGTCATGACTCAAGGTGTGGAATCCTGCCCGTTGTTGGCCTAATTTAGGAGACTGAGGAGTGTCTGCTGCCTTGTCTGCTGGTAGCGGCCTGGAGGAAGGATTGTTAATCGGGAAGGTCTGTTTAATTAGACAGGGCAGGATTCTGTGGCTTGGAAGCCAGACTAATTCAGCCTGGTAGAGGAGCATATTTTTAATAACGTGTCTAATTAACTGTACAGCAGATCACTCAGGGGTGGAGTTGATTCACTATTGCTCAAATCTGTAGATCAAAGGTGCCTGTTTTCTCATAAACTGGTTTTGACCCCTGGGGCTCTTCCCTCTGGCTAATTGTCCTCCATCTCCAGCCATCCCAGGCACGTTCTGGCCAGGCAGCCTGGGTGACACCCCTGCCAGGGCAGGGACACCTTCCACTACACCAGGTTGCTCCAAGCCCTGTCCAGCCTGGCCTTGAATACTTCAAAAGGAAGGCTGGAGATACCTGGACACAAGCTGCTGATCTGGATTATCCTTCTGGCATCTTCCAACCATATGGATGTTAGCCACTACGGAATCACTGGCACTTAACCCTGTGCTGCTCCTGGGTACAAACTGGGGCTGGGGCTTTCCATGCTGGGAGTTTTAACAGCAGTATTGGCTGCTTCCTTCTGAAAATTCGCCCTTGCCTGAATCACCACGGGGAAATCCTTGTGCCAGAGCTGGGCAGGGTCGGAGCAGATTCCGCCCCTCGCCCGTCTGACCTCGGGATCGATGGAGCCGGGAACTGGCCTTTGTTCCTCTGTCCTCGAGGCTGCTGCTGGCCAGGACAGCCGGACCTGCTGCCAACAGCAGCCAACAGCACGGGCTTGGGACCTGCTGCCCCTGCCTGGGGAGGTCAGTGCCTAGTGCCTCCCTGCCCTGAAGCACAGAGGGGGTAAAGCTGTTTTGTTCATGTGTGTTTGGGGGTGCTAAGGGTGGTGTTTTTCTGGGTCTGCTGTTTCTCTGCTCCGCAGGGAGCAGAAACATCTTGGTTTTGGGGGGCTGGCCAAAGCAAGTGCTTCCCTCAGCACTGAGTGGGAATTGGCCAGCTTTGTGCCATCCCTGTAGGGAATGCTGGGGGGGTTGTGCTTCCGGGCACCACCTGCTCAGCTCCATCCCAGGTGCTGCATCACAGTACCCACCTGGTTGGTGGTGGCAGAGCTCTTTGGGTGTCCCCTCCTGTCACCTGTGTTTCTGTAGTGCAACATTTTGCTTTGGGAGCTTTGTCACAAGAGTGACCTTGAGCAAATCCATGGTATCTGCAGGCAAAAAAGTTACCAGGGATGAAAGGCACCAGAGGTCTGATGGTCTTGTTTCCCACCCTCCCAGCTGCTCTGTGCTGGAAGCCAGCTGGCTCTCCAGAGCCACCACAGCTGACTCCTGCAGGGATGCTTCCCCTGCCCCCACCTCTCCCATCACTCCGTGGCTTCTTTCCCAGGCTCCCGGGTGCAGGGCTTTGCTCCCTGCACCCTGTCTCTGGGATCAGTCCCATGACATCATGGCATGGGGACACTGAGTGTGTGGAGCTGAGGCTTGGCACTGCCATATTGTGATACAGGGGGTATTACAATGTGTGCCATGCTTGGAGTGGGACAGATTGAAGGTTTCACCAAGTTCCTTAAATCAGAGAATCCCAGAATGGTTTGGATTGGATGGAATATTAAAGCTCATCTCATTCCACTCCCTTGCCATGGGAAGGGACACCAGAACTACATTAAGAGTTAATTATTTTCTCTGAGCAAAGTAAACAAAGGCTCAGCCAAGGGATTTTTATCCATCTATAAATCCTGGGCAGTGTGAGCGGGTGGAGGGGGCCAGCAGCTCAGAGCATCCCACTGGCCCTGGTGCCTCTGTTCTCCAGGCAGGATAAATCAGGAGACAAGGAGGAGTGCTGCATCCCTTGCAGGAGGGAGAGGTGCTGCTCATGGATCAAGGAGGTGTTTTTCACCCCAAGGACATGTTTTCTACTGCCCAGGCTGCTGCAGTGCCATGGGGTGCAGACATAGAGTCCCAGGTTGGTTTGGGTTGGAAGAGACCTTAAAGCTCATCCAGTCCCACCCCCTGCCATGGGCAGGGACACCTTCCACTATCCCAGGTTGCTCCAAGCCCTGTCCACTCCCGTCCTCCAGTGGCCTTGGACACTTCCAGGGATTGGGCAGCCACAGCTTCTCTGGGCACCTTGTGCCAGGGCCTCCCCACCCCCACAGGGAAGAATTTCTTCTCAGTATCTAATTAAATCAATCCTCCTGGCAGGGCTGGGACTGGCTGGTACCCCCTTCTCTGCCTACCAAGCACATGGGGTTTGGGGAGCCTTGCCCTGTGCATTTGGGGTGTGTTATGGCAAGAGGCATGTCCTGTAGGCCTGGCAGCATTGGCAGCCCCTGGACGTGCTCACCTTGTCAGCACCCTGCTCTGGGGGCAGGTAACCAGAGGGTCACATCTGAGCTGTGGTGACACTGCAGCTTCTGGGTTTTCCTCTGCACTGGTGGCTCATCAATGTTTTTGGGATGTGCTGTGGTGCCAGTGATGCCCACACAGGGAGCTGAGTGCAACCTCCTGCTCTGCCTGGTCCTGACGACATCAGTGTGGCCACTCAGCCCAAGCTGCACGTGTTCCTGCCACAAATTCCCTGTGCATCCCCGTGCTCCAGCGTCACTGACAGCAATGCAGGGTGCTGGGGGTTCCCATGGCTTGGCCACCATGGCTGGCTCTGGCCCTTGTACAGCAGCAGCAGGACCTGTAGGATGCTCCCAGGGGCTCCATGTCCTGGAAGCACAGGAGAAGACGGTGGGTGCTGAGGTGCCAGAGGACTGAGTGTGGTGCTAGGAAATGGGAGAAGAGCAGTGTCCTTTTCTTTTATTGCTCCCTGAGATTTGGCTGCATCCGTGGGTACTAAAGCACATCCCACGGGTCACAGTTTCTCTCTGTGCAGTGGGTGGGGCATCAGCCCTGGAGAGATCCCTTCCATCACACTTGAGGGGTTCAGGGATCACCGGGAGTGCAGCAGCAAGGGGAGGATGAACTTGCTGCTCCCTCACGTGTTTTTCTCCTGCAGGCATTGATTTATAAAGGCTGTTTCATGCTGAGTAGGGAATTTGGGGGATGGGGCATTCACTGCACAGCACTTTTCACCTGATTTCCCATGTCAAGGCTGATGTCAGGAAATGCCTCGGTCACCCTGTAAACTAAATTTTGGAAGTGTGGTACTTTTATGAGGCTCAGGCAGCAAACCGTAAATCCCACAAAGCTGTTAGAGGTTGTCTGCGAATCCTCTGCGTGCTCAGAAGATGCAGGGATGCTCTCTCTTGGCAGAGTAGGGAGGGAGCAGCGATGCAACTGGAGGATCCTTTCAGGGTCCCCAGGATGCATCCATGCAAAGAGTACTGGGGGTTTGGGGTGCCAGGGAGAGGGTGCAGACACAGCCTGGCTCAAGGACATGTTGTTGCAGCAGGTGCTGGGTGTGTCTCTGGGCACAGGCAGTGTCATTTCCTGTGGTGTCCCTTCAGTGTCCTGTGCTGGCAGGCCCCAGTGGTGCTGACGGTGGCAAGGGGACAGGGTACTCTAGGCTCACTGATCCCCGGCCTGTTCCAGGGCAGGTGGTGCCAGGGGCTCTGTGCCTCAGTTCCACTGGCAGCCTCTGGAGAAGAGCAGTCTCTCCTCCTGGTGCAGGTGTGGCTTTTACCCACAGTGAGAAAAGGCAGTGAAAGAGGGACCTTCTCCACTGAGGAATGAAACAGGGACTTTACACAGTAGCCCTGTGCCACCTCTGTCCTTCCCCACCTCGGCTCCTGCCCATAGGGCACTCCTGATGGCCTGTCATTGCTATCCTGTGTCTGTGCTCTTGGGGGTGGCCCCAGCCGTGCAGAGGAGCCACAGGTTCATGGCTACATCTGATGCCTTTGCTGCCTTATCCTCAAAGCTTGTTCAGGGTGGGGGGTCCATTGCTGCACCTCCACAAAGCACTTGAGATGCAGAGCAGGGAGGTTCCAGTGCAGCTTGGAGGGTATGAACCACCTGGATTTTGGCCTGCAGAGCTCTCAGCTCTGGATCCACCCTCCCTGATGCTCATTCTGCTGTCCTGTATCCTGGTTAATGCCCTGGTCATCTCTCTGGTTTGACTCCTGCCAGTGTGTTGGCTGAGGTGTCTGGGTGACTGCTGTGGCTTTCACGGAGCTGTTGGGCTGTTTCTGCTCCCAGGATTTGGTGATCATTCCTGGGTGACCAGGATGGATTCTGCAGCAGTGCTTGTAGAGCCACCATGGCCTCTCTGCAGGCAGCACTTAGTGCTTTAGGATCCTCCTGGTCCAGAAGGGTTTGCTGAGCAGCTGGATGTGTCCACATCACTTGGCAGCAAGTCCTTGATGCACTGGAACTTCATCCCGGAGCTCTCCCAGAGCCCCAGCTGCCCCAGTTTTGTGGTGGACATGGGGTTGAACCAAGACCCCCCGAGCTCCTTTCCACCAGCCCTATGGGATGCTACAAAATCATTCCCCATCGTGGGAGTGCCCTGTCCCTGCTTGGTGCACGGCACAAGGTGTTGGAAGGGGAGAGGGGAGCTCTTGGTCCTGAGCTGTCCTTGCCCTGCAGGTCAGCAGGGCTCTGCTGACCACACCATGTTGCTGCTGGAGAGCAAATGGTTGTCTTGGGGCTGATGTTGCCATTAGGAAACAACTCCAGAATTGCTGTCCTGACCCCACCACCTCACAGCCCTTGCTCCTGGATGGGGCAGGGTGAGCAACTGCCAGCCAGGGGTCTCAGGTGTGTCTGTCTCCAGGCATCTCCTGGGTACTGCAGGTCCCCGGAGCTGCCACGGCTGCTCATCCTTCCTGGCTGTGCCCTTGTTTTGGTCGGGGTGTCTGTGTTTGCTGCCTTCACACTTGAGCACCCCCATGGACTCGCCATTCCACAGCTCTGGTTGTGTTTGATTTTGGTGTATTTAAAATTTCTTTTTTTCCCCCTCCTTTCTGTCTCCTGGCAGTCAGTTTTTTCATTTATACATCCTTTTGCAACTGTCTGCATCTTAGAGCTGCTAATTCGCTGCTGCCAACTTCCCCTGGGTTTAATTTATACAATATGTTTATTTTTACTGCAATTTTTTCCTTTTATTCCAAGCCAAGATAATTTTGAACTCAAGACGCCTTCTTTTATGATTGCAGATTTATGAGATTTTGGCAAAGCCACCATAAGCCGTAATTAGTCTTCATTGTTTTTGTTTACATTTCCCCCCGATCAATTTTTGCTAATAATCCCTTTCAACTTGTGGAAATTGCCCTTTTTCCACCTCCGGGTGTGTTTCTTTTTGATGCATGCAAAAATCCCTTCCCACAGCCGTGGAACTGGATTAGGGCTGTCTGTACCTGTACCAGTACTCATCCTCTGCTCACAGGTGAGCTTTGCTCACATCCATTGTTCTGTGAAGGAAATGAGGCTCCACAAGCCTTGGGGTCTCCAGGACCCCATCCCAGTGGCAGCCTGGACCCCAGTGTGTTCTCTTCTTCAGCTCCAAGAGCTGCACAGCTGGTTCACAAGCTTCTGCCACCTTGTCCAGGCTGGCCTGCAGAGCTGTAGGCACATCCCAGAGTGGACATTCCCCACTCCTATGCCAGTCCCTGGTCCCCCAGCTCCTTGTCGCAGCCCCTGTGGGTGATGGCAGAGGGGCTTCTCTCTCCCTGTGGTCCCACAGCCCATCTCCTGCCTGCTCCGGGGCTGCTTTTTTCCAGTGGAAGGCAGCTGCTTGGTGGACAACTCTAGGGTGGATGGGAGGGAGGGAGGGAGGGAGGGAGCACATTCCTTGCCCAAGCAGGACCACCAGCACAGTGGTACCCACCAGCAGAGCATCCCTCAGTTCAACCCACTGCTTTTGAGGGTGAATGAGTGTGTAAGAGGAGAGGAGGGAAGCCCTCTCCATGGTGAGATGTTGAAGATGCAGTTTTGCCAAGGAAGGAAACATTTGCCTCTCACTAAAAATTCCCACCACCCACAGCTGCTGGCTCCTCTGGCACTTTATCTGCCATGGTGGGGTTGGAGGGGATGCAGGGTTTGCATTCCTGGCAAACCCCTGGAGATAGAAAAGTATGGCAGTGGGGAGATGCTTTGGCCTGGAGGGACTGGAGGGAAGCCAAGCTCCTTGAAGGAGTTTTGGGCTTTCCTGCATCTGTCCTGGGGAGAAGCTTCCTCCAGCCAGGAGCCTGAGCTGAAGCCCCCTGCTGCCCCAGAGGATCCCTCCCATGTTTGACAAAAACAAGGCAGCAGCTCCTCCCAAGCCATTCCTGCTTGGAACTGCCAACCAGAAGCACATTTCCAGCTTGTCAGTAACACAGGCAAATGTAGGAATGCCAGGCAGATCCACAGAGCCAATGTGTGTGGCAGAGGGCATCCTTGCTCACCCCATGCTCGGGTTTGTGGGAGGTGCACAAGGGGGCCTGGCTCTGCATGGCACCAGCAGTGCCAGAGGAGCAGGAGCATCCACAGGCTCTGCTGTTGGGGTGCCCAGGTTAATGTGGCACAAGCCCAGAGGTGTTTGATGCTTGTTGTTTGCCGGGGGACCCTAATCCTGGGTGCCTGGTGCAGGTGTAGCCTGGTGCCTGCAGCACTGCCTGTCCATGCCTGTCCCTGTCTGTCCCTGCACTACCATCACCTCCCCACAGCCATCCTGAGCTCTGACATGCACTTCTTGCAGGGGGTGGCTGGAGTCAGGGATACTTGGAGCAGCTGGATGGGCTGCAGGCAAGGGCTGGCTCCGGGTGCAGGGACAGCAGTGCTGGCAGCAGCTTTGGGCAGCCCTCTGCTCTGGGATGTGTGCTGTTGCTCTGCAGGGATCCGGTCACAGAGGAGGTTGCCCAGGTCAATCTGAGAAGCTTGGCTGCACCAGGGACTCGTCCTGCTCTTTAATTCTTCTTCACTGGCCCCTGCTCCTGCTTCCCCCCACTGGTGTCTCTGGGTGGCCCAGGCAGGGCTGTGGGGCACAGCTGTGTGTCACTGCAGGGCGATGGGGCTTTTGCTGCAGCTTTGGCTGCTTGGAGATAACATCTTTCCCTGTAAATGTTATTATCCTGTATATGTTTGGGCCAGGGAGAGAGGGGGGTCACCATCTGTGTTTTCCAATAAAAGCAAATTAAAATTGAAGCCCATTAAGGATAGCTCGGTTGGGATTCTAAACAGGACTCTGGAGCCTGCTGGGAACGAGTTGCTTGCAGCCCATGCCACCAAGCAGGGTGACAAAACCTCATTTAGTATCAGCAGTGCTGGCAGGTGGCACTGGCTGTGCTCACTGTCCCCACTGTGGGTGGGGATGGCGCCAAGGGGAGGAGACACAGAGCTGGCCACAAAGCCATGCCCTGGGCTTGTGTCACCCCTCCTGGTCCCCTCCATGCTCTTCACATCAGATGGTGGGCAGGGGCTAGTGAGGAAAGGGATGATGTTGTCCAAGAGCCAAGTGCTCCATGTGCTCCTTACCCAGTGACACTCTGCAGCCTCCAGGCTTCCTGCTGCATCCCAGATCTCCTGAGGTCACCTTGCCCCTCTGCCTGGGGACACAAGACAGTGGGTCTGGGAATACAGGATGCTGTGTCTAGGATACAGGAGAGTGGCTGTGGGTATCAAAGGGGACTGGGCAGTGCTGCCCTGCACCCTGGGCATTACACCCTGTACCAGTGGCCGCAGGGCACGGTGGTGGGAGCAGGTTGTTATGTTACACAGCAGCTTTTTGCCAGGATGCTGCAGCCAGGAGGTGCACATGGCACATGCTCCTGCACACCAGTGACAGTGGCTCTGTGTTTGGGCACCAGTGGTGACACCAGTGTTCATCCCCCATGGGGTGGCTGTGCTGCACTTAGCTGGACCAGGGCACTGCATGGTGGAGGCTGATGGTTCCTTTGGGGCTGGGGCAGTTCTAGAAGGAGCTTCTGGGCATGGGATTCCAGCCTCCAGAGCACCCCTATGTCCATCCCCAAGAGAGGAAGAGACCTGGAGGCTCTCAGGAGGGACATGGCCCTGTTCCATCCTCTTGGCAAAAGGCTTAGTGGGGAATTAGGTCTCTGCTGGGCCTGGATGAGACTGGATGCAACAGTTTACCCTGGGACTCCCTCCCTCAAGGTATCTCACAGCTGATGGGGTCAGTGCCACCACAGAGAGCCATCAGCAGTGACAGTAGCAGTGGCTGTTAAATGCCTACATCTGTGTCTCCTCTGTGTGGCTCCTGCATTCCCAGCAGCAGCAGGAGGGCCTCTGCTTGCTGGCATTTGGCATCTGCAGTGTCTCTTCCCAGCAGCCTGCCCTCTCCTGAACTCAGACCACCTACAAGTCCCAGCTCCTTTCGGGACAGATGCTGCCAGTGGGTCCCTGGTGCTGCTGGAGCAGCTTCCCAGAGAGCTCTGGTGGGGTTTTCCTGTTTCTCCTGACCTCTGGAGCAGCTGGTGTGGGGAAACTGGGACAGACACGATGCATCTGCAGCCATGAGTGGAATAATGTGGCAGCCAGATGGAGAGTGGTCCTGCCTCACATCCAGCCTCACCTGCTTCTTCAGCAGGGGCTGAGAGGTCACAAAATCAGAATTCCCTTCTGAGACCTGGAGCTCTCATTCTCCTCCCAGCCAGGCAGGTGAGAGGGACAGTCCTGGATGGGCTGAGAGTCATTTGAGTGCTTGGAAAGCAGGACACATGCTGGGGTGACCTGCAGGACCCCATGGGCTGTTGAGTTTGGCTTCTTCTTGCTTTGAGCTTTTCAGCAGTGCAGCAGTCAGCACCCTGCAGGGCGGTGCTCGCACAGCTGGGCCTTCACAGGAAGAGGGTCTGGAAGCTGCTAGATTTGGGCCATGGTCGTGCTCAGCCCTGGCTCCTGGCTTACCCATTGTCATTGCCATGGTTCCCATGGCCAGGTGCAGCTCTGCTCCAAGCCCAGCTTTCCGTATTTTCTGGTCTAGCAAGGCTGGGAGCCAAAAACCAGTGGTTTCTTTCTGCATAGCAATATCAGCCCAGTTTGGTCCCCTGAGGATGGTCCAGACAAGGTGTGGGCAATCAGAGTAAGGGAGGGATTTTGGTGGGAATGGGAAAGCATAGCCCAGCTGGTGGCATTTCCCTCATGGAAATGCAGGGGGAGTTTCACCTGGGATTGCTGAAATGCTGTGCCACGGGCAGGGTATTGGGGCCATCCCCTTGTTTGACACCAGTCCTGACCCTGAGTGTCACAAGCAGCTAAGCACCACCCAGTAGCTGGGTGAGAGTGATGCAGCAGGTTCTGCTGAGCTCCACCAGCTTCCATCCCCTGCTCCCCTGCTGGCTCTGAGGCTGGCTCCTGTCTCACAGGGCTTGCAGGAGCCGTGACTGATGTCCTAGGGAACTGAGGAGCCAGGAAGGCTCCGTGACGCCCCCAAAGTGAGGACATCTTTCCCCTGCCAGTGCTGTGTGGTATCTCTGGGGTCATCTCTCCCTGCTCCATGGACTATCAGCCTGGATCCTGCTCGGCAGGTCAGAGGCACTCTGTGTGATGGAGATGATGGACATCATCCTAATTCTTAGGTCTCTGAGTCTGGCTGGACCTAATTTTTCAGGGAAAGGCATTGGATGACCAGGTGCCTCAGTGCTGCCTTCACAGCACTGGGACCACTGGCACGGCCTGCTGTGGCTGACCTCGGGGTGGCCTTTGGGGCTCCGGGAGCAGGGCGTGTCGGGGTCCCCATCCCAGCTCAGTCAACCTCCTCTTTTCGCTCCCTATCAATCACTCTCCCTCTTGGAGTTTAAGTGGATCCCTGAGTGAAATATCCCAAGTATCCCGTGGCCGCCGGCTCACAATGCAGCGAGCTGTTCCCGTGCCAGCGGCTCAGCCGGGGGGGGGATTGGGTTTCAGCTTGTTCCGCTGGCCCCTGGCCAGGCAAAGCAAAGCTCAGGGCTGCAGGGAAGGGCCACTGGGTTTGCTCAGCCCCTCTCAGCTCACACTGGCAAAAATATCATAATCAGGCTCCAGTAAAGCACAGGAGGCAGAGAGGGGCCTTTCAACTTGGGGAAGGGTAAAGAGATCTGTGGCGAGGGCTCCTCGGGCAGGGACAGACAGGTTTCTCAATAGCCACCCTGCTGCCCTGGGATGTGGTGGCTGTGCCTGAGGCCAGGATGGGTACATGGTTCCAGAAGCACGTGTTCCTGCATGGAGGAGCTCATCCTGACCTGTGGTGTCTCCAGTGCAGACCCTGGTCTTGCTTCACCTGGCTGCGTTCTGACACTGTGTGTCCCTCCAGCCTGGAGCTGATGAGGTGTTTTAGGTGGGCTTCCAGGTCACGTAAGGGACATGGTTACAAGGAATGATCTCCCACTGTCTCCACCTTAGGATGACTTTGCTCCCAACCCATCAGAGCGGGCTGGAAGCTTCTTGCCTGCTTTGCACATCCAGCACTGGCCACAGCTGATGTGGTCATGAGTTCACGGGAAGCTTGCTCCCTGTGTTGATAATACTGGACCAGGATTAAAATCCTGGCAAGTGTCCTACCCTGAGAGAGGAGCTGGCGTGAGGAGTGAAAGGGGAAGGGAAAAAGTTGTGGGTGGAAAAATGAGGGTGGAGGCTCCAGCTATCTGTGGGGCTATTTATTTGTCCAGCTGTTTATCTGGATGAGCTTGGAGCCTGTGAATGTGAAGCATTTGCCAGGACTTCTGAGAAACTCAGGTCCAGATACTCTAAATGGGTCTGAATTGGCAAAACTCCATGCAAGTTATTTTTCCGGATGGAGAGAAGTGTGTCTGCAACATGCACAGCTCCTCTGTTAATCCCTTTCACCTCCAGCCTCTGCCACTGTCCCTTGGTCCTGCCACCCTCCATCCCCACTCCTGGCCAGCCTGTCCTGCTGCCACCAGGACCCAGCATGATCTCAGACTTGTCCTCCCCTCCCAGTTCTGTCCACCAGTCTCATTCCTGATCTGGCTAGATGGGAAAAGCTGGCACAGCTGAGCACCCCACACTCATCTCACTTGTGGCTGAGCAGCAAGAAGACCATGTGGAAGCACAGAAACCCCCACCCATGTATTGCCACAGCAGATCCTCAGCGTGACGCTGTCTTAGCATGGCTTTGAGCATCTGGAACTGGTGGGGTGGGCATGATGATGTGACAGGAGATGCTAAGTATCCCTCCAGAGCCATGGCGTGCCCTCGGAGCAGGCAGCAGTGCTGGGGACAGCCCCCAGTGCTGGCGGGGAGCTGCTCTGAGAAAACAGCTTCAAAGTGAAGAGGATGGGCACTGGTCTCCGAGTGTCCCGGGGGGAGCAGCGCGGTTCCCGGTGGGAAGCGGGCCAGAGTTGCGTCTGCTGGTTTGGAGCAGCTGCAGATTTATTTATAATGCTGTGGGCAGCATGTGAAGCTGCAGATAAACACACGGGAGGGGAGAACAGAAGCAACAACATTGAGAAGATGCTGCTGTGGAGGGAGCGCTGCACTGAGCTGCAGCTATCGCAGACACCAGAGGTGGGCCAGGGGCCAAGCTCCCACCCCTGCCACTCCCACATGGCTTTGCTCCATGTCCTGGGTGCCACGGGGATCTTTATGGGGCTGCCAAGGCATCAGCCTCTTACCCTATTCGCAGGTGCTGCCAAACTAGCAGGATGGCACCATGAAAGTGGCTGTGACAATGAGTGAAGTTGCCAAGGTGGTGGTCAAGGCATTAACAGTTGGGCTTGGGGTTGCCCATCCTGGAATTGGTCTGTGTTTTTTGTCCCCAGCGCAGGAGCTGGTCCTGGTATGTGCCCATGTGCTTGTAATGAGCATGGGGCAGCCCCAGGTAGGACCAGGGAAGCTGCTGGGGGAGATACGGCCGTGACAGCCCACCCCGGGTCACCATGGGCACAGAAGTGGCAGGGGCAGAGGGCAGCCTGGTGGAAACTGCAGGTGGAGGAGCTGCCTCAGTAGGATGATGAGTTCCCATGCCTTAGGGCTTATCACACTTTGTGTGGGGCTCACACCTATGGCAGAACTTTGTCCAAATGATGTCCCTGGGCCTGGAGTCACCTCTCACTCAGAAGTGTCCATGAGCATCTGGAACAGGTTGCCCAGAGAGGTTGCCCAGACTCCCCATCCCTGCAAGTGTCCAAGGCCAGGTTGGACAGGGCTTGGAGAAACCTGCGATAGTGGCAGGTGTGCCTGCCCATGGCAGGGGGTGGAATGAGATGAGTTTTAAGGTCCCATTCAAACCAAACTCTGGGATTCTATGATTCATCCAAGATCCTCAAAGAGCTGCAGATGTCATTGCAAAGCCTCTCTCGGTGATTTTTGAGCAGTCTTGGGATTTCAGAGAGGTCCCAGCTGACTGGAAATCGGCGAACATTGTCCTAATTTTCAATAAGGGCAAGAAGGAGGACCCTAGAAACTACAGGCCTGTCAGTTTCACTTCATTGCCTGGTAAAATCAGTGGAGAGCATTATTCTGAGAAGTATTGAAAAACACCTGGAGGACAATGCAGTCATTTGTCACAGCACGGCTTCATGAGGGAAAGTCCTGCTTATCAAACCTGATTTCCTGCTATGACAGGGTAAACCCACCTGGTTGATCAAGGGAAGCCAGGAGATGGAATTCTTTTTTGATTTCAGCAAAGCTTTTGATACTGTCTCTCACAGGATCCTTCTGGACAAACTGTCCAGCCCCCAGCTGGATAAACACATCACGTGATGGGTGAGAAACTGGCTCACAGGTCAGGCACAACGGGTGACAGTGACTGGGGTGACATCAGACTGGTGACCTGTCACCGCAGGGCTTCGTCATTGCCCTGCACTCTTCAGCATCCAATGATTTGGACACAGGACTGGAAGCAATATGAGGCAAGTTCACAGAAGATACAAAACTGCGAGGAGCTGTTGCCTCCCTCAAAGGCAGGGAAGCCCTGCAGAGAGACCTCAACAAAATAGAGGACTGGGCCATCACCAACCATGTGAAGTTCAACAAAGGGAAGTGCCAGATTCTACACCAGGGATGGGGCAACCCTGGATGTGTGGGTGGACTAGGGAACAAGAGGCTGGAGAGCAGCTGCAGGAAGGGACCTGGGGTCCTGGTCAATGGCCAGTTGGATCTGAGTCAGCAGTGCCCTGGCAGCCAGGACAGACATCCCCATCCTGGGGGACATCAGGCCCAGCATCGCCGGCCAGGCAAGGGAGGGGATTGTCCTGCTGTGCTCTACAGTGGGGCAGCCTCACCTCGAGTCCTGGGGCAGGTTTGGACACCACAGTATTAAAAAGACATGAAGCAATTAGAGAGCATTCAATCCAAGGGAGGCCATGAGGATGGGGAAGAGTCTGGAGGGAAAGCCATGTGAGGAGTGGCTGAGGTCACTTGGTCTGTTAAGCCTGGAGGAGACTGGAAGAGACCTCATTGTGCTCTTCAACATTCTCCTGAAGGGCAGCAGAGGAGCAGGTACCAATCTCTTCACTCTGGTGAGCAGTGATAGGACTTGAGGAAATGGCTGGAGCTAAATCAGAGGAGGTTTAGGTTGGATATTAGAAAAAGGTTTTTCACCCAGAGGTTGGTTGGGCACTGAACAGGCTCC
This sequence comes from Promerops cafer, assembly GCA_013398275.1. NCBI lineage: Eukaryota > Metazoa > Chordata > Aves > Passeriformes > Nectariniidae > Promerops > Promerops cafer. The sequence goes on from VZSE01013534.1 coordinate 70,945, forward strand.
CCAGGGCAGTGGTCACAAGCCTTGTCTGAGTTCAAGTAGCGTTTCGACAGCGCTCTCAGGCACAGACTGGGGTTGTTGGGGTTTCCTGTGCAGGGCCAAGAGTTGGACTCAATGATCCTTGTGGGTCCCTTCCAGCTCAGCCTATTCTATGATTCTGTAATTCTGGGTTGGACAAGGCCTGGAGTAACNGCTGGAGCTAAATCAGAGGAGGTTTAGGTTGGATATTAGAAAAAGGTTTTTCACCCAGAGGTTGGTTGGGCACTGAACAGGCTCCCCAGGGCAGTGGTCACAAGCCTTGTCTGAGTTCAAGTAGCGTTTCGACAGCGCTCTCAGGCACAGACTGGGGTTGTTGGGGTTTCCTGTGCAGGGCCAAGAGTTGGACTCAATGATCCTTGTGGGTCCCTTCCAGCTCAGCCTATTCTATGATTCTGTAATTCTAGGTTGGACAAGGCCTGGAGTAACCTGGGACAGTGGAAGGTGCCCCTGCCCATGAACTGGATGAGTGTTAAGGTCCCTCCGAAACCAAACCATTCTGTGGTTTTATGATTCTGATTCATATCCACTTGTGCTGACCCTGCAGGGTCATGGTGCTTCATGGGGACCAGTTATTCCCAATTTTCTAGAATTCAGGCACTCTCTGCTCAGTGTAACCCCATCTCCAAAAAGACTTCAGCCTGGGCAGCAACTTGGTGCAAAAACTGCCCCAAAAGGGGCACATTGGAGTGTTACAGCTGGGTGCGATGGGGACCACAGCCCTGGGACTCCCTGCACAATGAAAGGTGATCAACAGGAGCCTCAAAGACAGGAACCTGGTTTAGGGAGGAAGAAGAAGGAAGCTGAGCTAATTTAGCTGTCTTGGAGATGGATCATTTGCCACCCGTGAGCACCACAAGAGGGAAAGGTTTTGGACTGCAGAGTCTTTGTAGAAGGAAAAGGAAATCCAATAGCTGGCGGCTGAACGGTGTAAATCCAGACTAAAATTAATGGAATATCTGGTGTTTTTTATGGGAAGATAATTTGCCATTGGAAAAACTTGCTTAAAACCTGCAAATTTCTTCTCCTCCTTGTCCGTGGGCCAGCCAGAGTGAATGCAGAGCTCCAAAGGGGATCCTTCAGCTGAGGATAAGGGGGTGGGGGCAGTGATGTACTGGGCACGACATTTCCACTGCACCGAGTTTTCATTAAAAAAAGGCTTCTAAAAATGCAAATTGCTTCAAATTATGAAGTTTATTTGGGGAATTATTTGTAATGACTTAGAATATATCTTCTTTTCCATTTTAGTCACTGCTATTAATGTACTTACTATGCACCACTGTCATTGATAGTTAAGATAAAGTAAAAAATTCAGGGGTTTTTTAAAGCTTCTTGCTAGCACTGGGTGAAAAATGTTGTTTTCCATTCAGATCAAACGCCACTGGTGCTTTAATGAAAAAGCAAGATCCTCTGATAAAGTAAACACTATTATTGACCTTTGTAAACAAACATTCAGCAGTTTAAAAAAAAAATTCTTAAATCTGACCCACAGCATTTCGGGATTAGCTGTTTTCCAGAACTCTTCCTAGTGGGAAAAATTGAAAAGAACTATTTTTTGGTTTTTACTCTTGGAATAAAACCAAATTTCAAAATCCTGGTTTCCTGTGAACTGGAAACCGCTGGCTTGAACCAGGAGTAATGAACAAGCCACAGTCTGAGGATTTACTGCCAGGAGTAGGTGCAGGGAGCACAGTGCTGTTGAGGCACTTTTTGGGGTGCCAGTGGGGAATGGGAAGTCACATGCACTGAGCAGTTGTCACCTCTGCATCCAGGCCTGGCTCTTCAGTGATAGATCTGCTCAAGGCTGAGCTTTTCTTCCTTTGTTTTTTGTTCAGTGGAGTGAAAGTGGAAAAGGTGGAGATGCTCTTGGGGGTTTGTGGCAGGATGCTTGTTTTTCTGGTGGTGAAGGACAGCGGAAGGACATGGCTACATCCAGTAACTCTCCATTCCCGTTCCAGGACTACCCTTTGCAGTGTCCAAAGCCAGGTTGGGCAGGGCTTGTGGCAACCTAGGATAGTGGAAGGTGTCCCTGCCCATGGCAGGAGGGTGGGACTGGGTGGTCTTGAAGGTCCCTCCCAACCCCAGCCATTCTGGGGCTCTAAGCGTGTATGGGATGGACACTTCCCAGCATCCCTGCAAGTGCAGTTGGCATCCCCAGGACATGTGCTGAAATCAGGGGCAGATTCACATTGTCTCTGCAGAGCAGAGGGACAGAATTTCCTCTCTGGGCACGACCATGGTCTCAGCACAGAATCACTGGCCATGTGCTGCCCTGTGCAGTCTGTCCCACCACGCTCCACTCATGTCCAGCCTCGGTGTCTTGAGGCCTTTGGGCAGAATTTCTAAACTGCATTTCCTAAACTCAGGAATATTGTCCTATTTTCTTAAACTGTCAGCCTTGGGTGTGGTGCAGAAAAATCCCTGTATTGCCATGAGCATGTAGCTGCAGACCTGAAGGACAGAGAGTTGGCCAGACTGTGGAAACCACTCATGGAAGTGTCCAAAAAAGACTTTTGAGCACTCCCTGGGAAGTATTAAAGAAGTGTGTGGATGTGGTGCTTAGAGACATGGTTTAGTGCTGAACATGGCAGTGCTGCAGTAATGGTTGGACTCAGTGATACTAGATGGCTTTTTGAACCATGATTCCATGATTCCAAGTGTCTGTCCCATTTATTTCTGATGGGGCTGGCTGGCTGGCACGTTCACCTGCTCATGTTGGCCCAGGTATTGGGGTACCATAACCTGAGCACCCCTCCTTATGCCATCAGTGGAGTTCAACCAACCTACAGCTATTTGGGATGAAAAGAATTGCAGTGTTGGAAGTATCATGAGCTGCAGTAAGGGTGAGGAGGCTTTGCTGTTGCGTGGCTTAGGAGGACTTGTCTGTGTTGGTTGGTGGTAGCATCACCTGACCTATTTCAACCCAAATCATCTGGAAAACCAGCTTTAACAGTAGTTTAATTTTTTAGTACTTTTAAGTCCTAAAAGTGCTGTTCCTTCCCACATGCTACAGCATCTCTGAAGATTCTCCCTACTGTGCAAAGTGCTGAGAAAAAAATATCCTGCTTTTGGCAAAGGAAACTAGAAGGTGATGGAGGATCCCTGCTCAGGCTGCTCCTCATCTGCAGGGGTAGAACTGGGCTGGGGGGTACCTGAATTTGGGATTGAGAGGAGGAAAATCCAGCTTGGCAGATGGGTGGAAGAGTCCCCATTCATAGCTGGAGACATTGCCTGTGCTGGGGACCTTGAGGTCCCACGTCAAATCCTGGGGTCAGTTTTGGGCCCCTAATGAAAATTAAGATGTTGAAGGGCTGGAGCTTTTCCATAGAAGGGAGTGGAGCTGGGGAAGGGTCTGGAGCACCAGGAGTGGCTGAGGGAGCTGGGGGGTGCTCAGTCTGGAGCAAAGAAGGCTCAGGGGGGTCCTTCTGGCTCTGCACAGCTCCCTGACAGGAAGGTGCAGCCAGGTGGGCGTTGGGCTCTGCTCCCAAGGAGCAAGAGACAGGACAAGAGGAAACAGTCTCAAGCTGTGCCAGGGGAGGTTTAGATTGGATATTAGGGAAAATTCCTTCATGGAAAGGGTGGTCAGGCATTGGCCTAGGGCAGTGGTGAAATCACCATCCCTGGAGATGTTCAAAAAATGTGTGGATGTGGCACTTGTGAACATGGTTTAGTGGTGAACATGGTTTTGGTGCTGGGCTGATGGTTGCACTTGATGATCTTGGAGGTCAGTTCCAACCTTAACATTCTTTGATTCCATGATTCTGCATGGGGGCCAGGGAGCAGTGGGCAGTGGGTGGGGAGCAGCTGGATGGAGGGACCAGTACCTGGGTCCCCCGGCTGAGATGTGGCCAAAAGGCTTAGAGTGGGATGGACTCCAGCCCTGCAACCCTGGGCTAGCTCCTCTCCACCTTTTTCCCTGTCTCCATCTTCAGTCCTTTCATCAGCATCCAGTGACTCCTTGTTTCACCTTCCTTCCACAGAGACACTGATGGACTCCACAACGGCGACAGCAGAGCTGGGCTGGACGGTGCATCCTCCGTCAGGGGTAAGGCATCACCTTATGGGGATCTGGAGCTGCTCTGGGGTCTCTTCTGCACATGAATGTGGCAGGCTTGGCCCAGGAAAAGTCAGGCACTGATGCAAAGTGCCTTGGCCACGTGGGAAGAGCACGAAATGAGGTGACAGTAGTTTTCTAGGAGATAATACTCCAAAAAATACCTCAGTGTTGGTGGGATGTAATTCCCACCCCACAGAGTCAAACCAGTGTGGTGCTAGAGGAATCATACTCCCCACAGAGCTGGCCTGCAGCCACCTGAAAATGAGGAGAGGAGAAACAATGTGCCAAGGCCTCCATCATTTGTCCCCAGTGTCTCACTTGTTATTCCATTGCCTGTCACTTGTAGCAGGATGAGGGCGTTAGGCTCAGGTCCTGAAAGCATCCCTGGCATCCTGTGGAGAGACACTTGCTGGCTCAGCAGAACTATCTGTCTTCTTTACCAGGGCCAGGTGTACCCTGAGACACACCTGAAGACCACCCTGAAGAAGCTCCTTTAAAGAAGAGCTTGGGCAATGCAGTGCATCAGGTTCATCCCCCAGAGGGTGCTGGGCACTGCCCAGGCTCCCCAGGGAATGGTCCCAGCCCCAAGGCTGCCAGAGCTCCAGGAGCGTTTGGACAATGCTCTCAGGGATGCACAGGGTGGGATTGTCCTGGGCAGGGTCAGGAGCGGGACTCAATGATCCCTGTGAGTCCCTTCCAACTCAGAACATTTTGTGATTCTGTGATTTCTGCACCCTTCTGCTCATGGGAGAAAACCAGAGTGGAGCCACCTCTGTGTCCCACGTGGGGCATCAGGGTGCTTCAGAGCATCCTGCCCACCTCTGGCTGCGGTGACCAGCAGCAGCCACAGTGCCCAACCCCCCCAGACTTGCTCCCTTGCACTTGGGTGGCCCAATCCAGCCTGGCCAAAGCCTGGAGATGCTTCCCATGCCCGTGCATGGCAGCGGTGGCTCAGGCTCCATCCTGCCTTCCACCCACCCTCCGCAGGGGCTGGATGAGGACGTTTCTGTGGACCTCACCCTCAGGGTGACAGCATGCCCCTGATCTGAGCTGACTTGGCAGAAGAAAAGAAACAGCCACGAAAAGCCTCGTCCGTGGAGATTAAACCGAGCTGGAGCAGTGTGGCTGCGGTGCCGCGCCGGGCATGGGCGCTGCCGGCCGGGCCCATCACCATGAGAAAGGGCAGAGCTGCCCCAGCCCCGCCAGTGCCCGCCGAGGGGGATGACGGGCACACAATGCGGGCTAGCAGAGGTCAAGTCTTTTTCTCTCCTGGCCCAGCCTTTCTTGTTTGTGATGTTTCCATATGTGAAGCACGCCCTGCTCCCGCTCCCCAGCCCAGCCGTAATGAGGCCGGGGCCTGCTGGAAGCCGTCTCCCCGGGTTATTGTGCTGCTGCCTTCTTTTGAGCTCCCGGCATGTTAATTAGAGAGCCAAGAGAAAGGGAGAGGCTTCTAATTAAGCGTCGAGGAAGCGCAGGGTCTGTTGCACAGGGGTGACTCTCTCTTCCATCTGGGAAAAGGGAAGTCTGGAGCCAGCCACTCACTGTGGCAGGGATGTGGAAGGATGCTGGGGGTCCCGAGCCTGGCCCCCAGGGTGCTCCCAGGTCCCCCATCAGGGTGGAGATGCCCATCTGGACAGTGCAATGCAGTCCCAGTGGTTGGTGGGATCACCTCCTGTCTCCACCTCTGGGCAGTGCCCTCAAGGGGGGATATGGGCACATCGTGTCCTGCGCTGTGCTCATCATGGGTGACAGTTCTGCAGTGCCTTCCTGGCCTCATGTCCACAGGCAGGACAAGGCAGTGCATCCCACTCAGAGGTGACTGGCCAGGTTGGATGCAGCCAGCATCACTTGGAAGACAGAAGCTGCTGTGTGCTCAATTTTGGGGATTATTAGAGACCCCAAAGCCCAAACAGTTGCTTTATGTCTGGCTCTGAAGCTCTTGTGCCATTCATAGATGCCCCCAAGCCCTGCCTCCAGCATCTCCTGTTCATCCCGAGCCCTGGAGACCCTCATTCCACCATGCGCTGCTCCTGCCTGACCAAGGCTGAGCTCTCTGGGCTCGTGTCCTTAGCCCTCTTGGGGGCTGGGCAGGTGTGGATGGGGGGTCCCTTGGTCTTGGTGGCTGCCAAGGTGGGTGTCTGGAGTGGTCCAAGTGAGGGAGAGCAACATTAGAGGCAGGGCAAGGGAAGGAATTGTTTCCGCATGCCTTGTCCTTGATTCCCTCACTCCCCTCCCAGCCAGTGCCCTGAAAAGCAGGGATATCCTGCAATTTTCCACTAACACACCAAATTTATTTCTGGAAAACAAAGCAAATGCTCCGGCTGTGTTTTGCGACGATGCTCTTCTCGTCCCCCAGCTCTGGCAGCAGATTTACAGCTACTGCCAATCTGAAGTGGTTGGAGCTGTTGGGAATCTTTCCTGACAGCTTTCTGTTGGGCTGTGAGCCTTAATGTGTGAGGAGCAATCTGTCTCCCATCTCCTGAGCCTCTCTCCCCAGTCCTGGGTGCCCTTGTGAGGCCATTTACAACCTGAGGGGCTGGGGGTGCTCTGCTCCTGCAGGATTTTCCCTGGATTTGGTCCTGGCACTGGTGCTGGCTCTGGGCTGGCTGTTGTGATCCTGCATCCAGGGCAGGGTTGTGGTTGGGGTGCAACATCCATGGGAAACAGCTCGGCTTCCACTTGAGCAATTTTATGAACAAGTTCAGAAGGAGCAGTTCCAGCTGGCTGGGACTGTGTCACACACCAGCAGGACTCTGGTCCCTGTTTCCAGCATCACACAGGTGCCCTGGGTGGGGATGGCACTGCAGGGAGACGCTCTGCACTCTGGCAGGGGCTGGGCAGGGAGAGATACTCTGTGAGCTAAGGATTCTCCTCCCACAAAGACCCTTCCCTGTTGGTGCCCCCGGCAGAGGAGCAGTGGCCAGTTACAGCTCATGCCCTGCATCCCCCACTCTGAAATGTCCCCTTCCTACACAGAATGGAGACAACAAGTGGAGGATTTGTGAAAAAACAGCCTGGGAAAAGGGCAGAGAGCTGGAGAAGGCCACGAGATGTCACAGCAGCCCTGAGCTCTGTGGAGACCCAAAGGGACAGCTGGAACTGTGTCAAGGGGGTTTAGACTGGATGTTAGGAAAAGGTTCTTTTCCTAGAGGGTGGTCGGGCACTGACCAGGCTCCCCAGGGAATGGTCACAGCCCCAAGGCTGCCAGAGCTCCAGGAGTGTTTGGACACCACTCTCAAGCACAGGGAGGGGATTGTTGGGATGACTGTACAGGGCCAGGAGGTTGACTTGATGATCCTTGTGGGTCCCTTCCAGCTCAGGATATTCTCCTTTGTAACTCTACGGAGCTTCCTCCAGAGCTGGCGGAGTCAGTCAGCTTGTGGGGGAGCTGGCCAGAGCTTCCCATGGGGCAATCTGTCAGCTCTGAGCTGTCTTGCTGAGAAGGATGTTGCTGTCATGGCACAGCTCATAGGCATGTGTGCATCCCATAGATCCAGCTCAGGACAGCTGGGGTTGGGACCTGAGCACACCTGCTGGAGGAGCCCCAAAGCATTTGACCCTCGAAGGGGCAGGGATGAGGGCTCCAGTGGGACTTTTTTGGGACCTCCCTTTTTGGGAACATGGCGGGATTTGCCATGGTCCCATCCTGCCCCTGGGAAGAGGCACTGGCTGCAGCCAGGCAGGAGGTTTTATGGCTTACGAGGAAGCAGGTCCTATCTGCCATGTCTGAAACCATAGTGGCACTGGTGGGAATCCCTGTGCTAAAGGCAACACGTTCCTTTGCCAGAGGCACAGCTGTGCAGCATTGCCATGGGCACAGTCCCTGCTAAAAGCATTTCTGCAGAGCAGTGGCCTTGCTGTCCCTCCAGCAGCCGAGAGGCTTGACCCTGAATCTAGGCATGGAGCATGGTGCTGGTGGCAGCGAGGTGGCCCCGAGGGGCCCCTTTGTCCCCACACTGTGGAGCTTGCCTGGTGTGGGTCAAACCCTGCCCAGGCAGGTACAGGGCACCTGCAGGGGGGTGCTGGGATGAAGTGCTGGGCACTCTGGGACAGCCTGTGGGATGGGGTAGGCACGGAGAGGGGCAGCTGGTGCTGGCAGAGCCTACTTGGCACTTAGTGGGGATGGGAAGAGGTGAGGAGGGTGGGGAGCACCCGTTCAGTGCAGCCCCTTGACTGTCTGTGTCCTGCCCGCAGTGGGAAGAGGTGAGTGGGTACGATGAGAACATGAACACGATCCGCACCTACCAGGTGTGCAACGTCTTTGAATCCAGCCAGAACAACTGGCTCCGGACCAAGTACATCCGCAGGCGAGGAGCACACCGCATCCACGTGGAGATGAAATTTTCTGTCCGGGACTGCAGCAGCATCCCAAATGTCCCAGGCTCCTGTAAGGAGACTTTTAACCTGTACTATTTCGAGTCAGACTCTGACTCGGCCACCAAGACTTTTCCTAACTGGATGGAGAATCCTTGGATGAAGGTGGACACAATTGCTGCTGACGAGAGCTTCTCACAGGTGGACTTAGGTGGACGGGTGATGAAGATCAACACTGAGGTGCGCAGTTTTGGGCCTGTCTCCAAGAATGGTTTCTACCTGGCCTTCCAGGACTATGGGGGCTGCATGTCCCTGATTGCCGTCCGTGTCTTCTACCGCAAATGTCCCCGTGTGATCCAGAACGGGGCCGTCTTCCAAGAAACCCTGTCGGGAGCAGAGAGCACCTCGCTAGTGGCAGCCAGGGGGACGTGCATTGCCAATGCCGAGGAGGTGGACGTGCCCATCAAGCTGTACTGCAACGGTGATGGCGAGTGGCTGGTGCCCATTGGCCGCTGCATGTGCCGGGCCGGCTACGAGTCGGTGGAGAACGGGACCATCTGCAGAGGTAACCACGGGCCCACAGGCTCACTTCTGCTGGTGGGGGCACTGGGGATTTGCATCTGGGATCTGCATGAACCATCTGGGAGGGACCTCCTTGGGCAGGGGTGGCAGAGGGGCATGTGTGGAGGCTGACTCCTTCCCTGGCTCCTCACTTCCTTCCCGAGGCTCATCCATCCATCCATTGCAGAGGCTGTGCATGACCTCCAGGTCCCCAGAGCCACTGAGTTCAGGGCTGGCACCTGTTGCTGGTGTCATCCATGCTCACCAGGTTTTGGAGGCACACGCATGTGGTGCATGTCACCAATCTGCAGTTGCGTCCCAAAATACTGGGGCTGTTACGCTGTTGGTTTTGCCATGTGCTTTGGCACGGGTTGAATCTCTTCTTGGATGAGGGGAGTGGGAATGCAGGGTCCCAAAAGGGTGCAGTGGGAGGGAGCAAGTTGTCTACAGTGTTTTCCTGGTGAGGTGCAAATGGCTCAGGGCAGGACATGGTCATGGCCTTTTCAGGCCCCTGTGCTCCTCAACAGCCAGAGGTTTCCCGCCCTATAAATGTTCTGCCTCTGTAGATGTTCTCCTGCCCCTGTAGATGTTCAAAGCAGACTCAATGAGTGCCTGCTGAGCTCAGCTGAGCACCATGGAGCCAGTGTGGCCCCAGGCCGGCAGGAGGCTCAGCACTCCCCTCCCTGAGCTGATGTCTGTGCTCCTGTCCAGTCATACGTGGGCTCAGGAAGGTTGAGAAAGAAGCTCCTGGGGTTGCTGGGAGTGAGGTGGGGACCCCAGAGCTGTGTGATGGGCACCTGCAGCTGTGCCATGCATGGAGTAAACCTCAGAGTTTGGCAAACAGGATCTTTTCCCCCCTGTCCTGGCTGAACATCCAAATCCCTCTGTGGTTCTGATAGCATCAGCACACTCCAAGCAAAGCCAGGGCTTCTGAGATCAATTATAGATATGTCAGTGGCCACTGCAGAGCCAAGGGAGGAGCTGTATTTCCTCTCTTCTGGTTGTGAAGGGGTGGCCAGGTAGAACCAAGCATGGGGAAGGTGCTGGTAGCAGGAGACAGACACACTGGAGAGTGGAACGGACAATCTGATTGTGCTCAGTAGGGACTGCAGGCTGTATGGTCCCCTTGGAGAGAGCTCCATGTCTGCTGCTGGTGGCTGGGCTGCTCATGCACCAAAATTCAGGTCCGGGTGTGCTGTGGGGATCATTTAATATCCATGATTTCAGCTGCTCCACACTTAGCCACTGAATGCCTCTTCCCACCGAGCTCGGGCAGATCAAGTGTCTTACAGCCTCAGCAGGGATGGCGATGGGGACAGCAAGGAAGTACTGCTGGAAACTGGGCCCGGCTAATCCCTGCCTCGAAGGGCAGACAGGGGTTTTACAACTCCCAAGTGAAGCATCCATAGCAACACCAGAAAGCCCCAGTGATTCATGGCAGCTTTTCCATCTCAGCCTGTTTTTTTCCTGGAGCAGACCCAGCCCTGCACAGTGCTTTGCTCTGATGCAGCTGGGGTTTCTTGGGGAGCTCCCCAGTGCCACTTCGAGCCCAGACAAGGGGCAGTCCCCTCGCATGCCCCGGGGCTCCCAGGACCCCTCCTGCAGAGCCCTGTCCCCGCAGGGCTGGGGGGCAGCAGAACAGGCAGGAGTGAGTGCCAAGGTGGAGGGAGCGAGAAGGAGGGAGAGGCCGGTCCGCTCTTTGTCTGGGCAGCAGCAGGATTTTGGGAGGTCCAGTACCTCGGCAGCTGTTTCTGCAGTCAGTGCTGGCGCGCGCCGGCCCCACGCTCCCCGCTCTCATTAATCACGCGGTGGCCGGCAGCCCATCATCTCCACAGGGCAGCTGGCTCCGGGGCTGCCTCCCCTTCCCCTTCCCCTTCCCCTTCCTATTCCCTTCTTCCGCTCTTCTTTTCTTTCCCTTTCCATTCTGTCTTTGCCTTTGCCTTCCCCATTCCTTCTTTCCCTTCCCCTTCTCATGTGGGGTGGAATCAGGGCTGGATGGGACCCCAGGATTATGCCAGACTGGGACACCCCCTCCATTTTTCCCTGGCAGCCCCCAGAAGAGGAGTGGGGACTGGGAGGAGAGCCAGACACAGAGTTGGCAGGACAGCCATGGTATCCCCATCCTCTCCCAGCCCTCCCAGTGAGCCCCACAAAGGGCTGGGAAGGGGCTGGTTGTCCCAGCTCTGCTCGGGAAGGCCCTGCGGGGTGTATCCCTGCATCCCTGCCCTCCTCCCGCCGGGTCCCTGCCCCTGGTCCCTGCGGAGGCAGCGGCGGAGCCGCCTGACTTGGGAGACACACTCCTACATGTGGCTGGCAGGTTTGCTTGTGTTTCCAGGGGTGGGAGGGAATCTGGGCCCCTTTCCAGAAGCAAAACAAATGCAAATCTGAGCTGGCTTTGGGGGCGAAGTTCTCTCACACACTCAGGCGCCCAAAGAGGACGTGGCAGGGAGCATAGGTGGCCATGGTCCTGCCCCATCAAGGGGTCCAAGTGGAGAAGGGCATCCCAAGGAATGGACAACCCCTCTGTGCAGCTGGAAGGAGTTGCTCATTTTCTCTGCTGGGTTTTTCATCTGGCTAATAGCGCTCCAGCCTGCCCCCGGCAGTGTGCACAAGGGATATTTATGGAGGAAGTTCATGCATCTAACAGCTTAAGCTCTTCTAAGCTCGCAGCCCCAGCACAAAAAGATTTGGGGGCAGTTAACAATTCTGTGTGGTTAAGAGATTTTCATTTCGCTTGGCCTGGCTTGCCGCTCCTGCAAGGCCCTGCAAGGGGCTGGCTGCCCGCTCCTCTCCTCTCACTCCCCAGCTCCTCGCTGGCGAGGGGCTCCACACACGCATCTCCCCCAGCCCCGTCCTCCCCGCTTCACCTTCTGCTCCCTGCCTGCTTCTCTTTCCATCTCCCTGTTCTTTGTCTGCGCCTCCCCTCCCCTCCCCTCCCCGTCCCTCCCATGCAGCACATTAAGCGCATTTCTCCCTCTGCCTCCCGTATCCATTGGCTCCGCTCCGCCACAGCGCAGGCAGAGACATTGTGCTCGCCGGGCTGGCTGGACAGCGGATGGACGCTGCCTGCATGGCCTGTGCCCACTCAGGGACAGCAGCTGATGGCTGCTGCTCCCAGCAATCCAGCCCTTCATCCCTTCTGCAGCTCCTCTCCATCACAGCAGGGTGTCTCTGGTCCCTGCATTCTCTTTGTTGTGCTCGTACAGCACCGAGCACTGGGAGTCCTGGTCTTGCTGGGGTGACAAGAGATGGTTTTGCCCTGCAGAAGCTGGTGGTGACACTCTCTGGCTGTCAGAGACATCTGGTGTCATCCCTTGGGGTCACAGGCCTTTCTGAGGAGGAGAGGAGCTGGTGACCTGATGGGAAGAGGAGAAACCAGGTCAGATTCAGGCTGGCAGCTGTCTTCTCCTTGGCTCTTTTCTCTGTTCTCTACCCCTCTACTCCGCTTTTGTGAGACCCTCCTGCAATGCTGCCTCCAGCTCTGGGGTCCCCAACAGTAGAAGGATGTGGAGCTGCTGGAGTGAGTCCAGAGGAGGCCACAGAGATGTTATGAGGACTAGAGCCCCTCTGCTCTGCAGCCAGGCTGGGAGAGCTGGGGGTGTTCAGCCTGGAGAAGAGAAGGCTCCAGGGAGACCTCAGAGCGCCTTCCAGAGCCTAAAGGGGCTCCAGGAGAGCTGGAGAGGGACTTGGGACAAGGGATGGAAGGACAGGACATGGGGAATGGCTTCAAATGGACAGAGGGCAGGGATAGATGGGCTATTGGGAAGGGATTCCTGGCTGTGAGGCTGGTGAGGCACAGGGTGCCCAGGCGAGCTGTAGCTGCCCCATTCCTGGAAGTGTCCAAGGCCAGGTTGGATGGGGCTTGGAGCAACCTGGGATAGTGGAAGGGGTCCCTGCCCATGGCAGGGAGGGGGACTGGGTGGCCTTTCAGGTCCCTTCAACTGAAACCATTCTGGGATTCTCTGATTTTGCAGCTTAATGTGGAGCTGGGCCTCCCCTGAGGGGAGCCCCAGCGCTCAGCAGGGTCCCCTTCCTTGCCATGATTATGATATCCAGGGCAGCAGACCTGCCACCACCCCACTGTGTGTGGGGGACGTGGACTCAGGTGTGCCAAGCACGTGTGACAAGGACCCCGAGCCATCCTTCCAGCACAGAGGGTGGGAAGCAGCCAAGCTGTACTTGGGACTTGGAGGGGGCCAAGTATGTGCTGAGGGCTGAGGCCAGCTTCCCGATGTGCCGGAGCAGGGCCTGTCCGAGCTGTCTCATGGCCACAAGGACATGATGTTTTCATGATAAGAGGCTATTTATGGCTCTGTACCTGTTTCGGGTCTGGGCCTCCTCTGATAGTGCTGGACCCAGCCAATAAATTGTAAGGCTGTAGGGGTAATCGAGTTCTTCCAGGAATCATTCCTGGCTGAACTGGAGCAGATACAGCCAATTGTTCTGGAAATGTTTCCAGAGACAGAGAACTGCCCATTAAATGCTTCCAGAGGCTGTCCCTGCCTTCTTACTCCGCTGTGCCTGGCGCTCCCACCTCAGAGAGCTTCATCCATTGCCACACCTCTGTGTGCCTGTTCAAGGATAATCTTTGGCCCCTGGTCCTCTGATAAGGTTTTCAACCAACTTTTTTGGCTTTTCCCAGCCCTTGGCACTGCTTTAGCCTTTCCCTTGGCAGATCCAGTTCCCCACATACAGGCTGCTCATGGCGATCAGCTGCATGCCAGAGGGGGTGCTGAGATTCCCTCTGCCTACATCCCCCCTTTGTTTAACCATTTTGGCAATGGCATTTCTCTGGGTGCTTTTGAAGGATCCTTGTCCTTCCTTGTGGGACTGGGAGAACTGGGACTGCATCCTTGTCCCTGTAGGTGTGATTTGACACGTTTGTACTAAAATGTACATTCCTTGCTTGTGCTCAGTTCCCCAGGGCGTCAGGATTGCTGTATCGGGAACCCATCATTCTCAGTATTTACCACACCACAGCTTCCATGTCAACAGCTAACTTTATTGGGAACATTTTGGGCTTTCTCCCGGGTCATTGATAAAAATGTTAAACAGCCCAGAGGCACGAACCACATTTGTTGGCTGCAGCAGAAACAGCCCTGCTCAGATCTCCGACTGCGCCGCGTCTGCCTGCCAAGTTTTAATTCATCGAGGATGTCCCACGGTGTCGGTGGAGCCACTGATTTCAGAATCAAAATATCCCGTGTGTTAGCCAGGGCAAAGCTCTGCAGAGGTTTGGGTGTGTGACATTAATGCCAGTACCCCCCCAGTCAATCTTGTAATTGCATCAAAAACCGTACAAGGCTAATTTGCCTTAATCTGTTTTCCCTAAGTGCACATAGGCTGGCACTACTATCCCTACCTCCCTTTAATCCCTCGCTGACCCAGTCCTGGAGCTGTCACAGCCTTATTTGACTGGTACTGACGTTGCAATCCTAAAATAGCCACAACTGCCTCATTTAGCAAATAGCTTTTTCCTCCATCTCTGAAACACCCTGTTGCCTCACAGTGTGTGGAAAGTGAGCGTTGAGTGTGCCCCAGCCCATCAGCCCTCTCCCTACACCCCCTTAGATAGGTGCTGTCCTGACAGGCTGATTTAGCAATGTTTAACTTTAGTGGCTGCTATTTAACATCTTGAGTTACTGCTGGAATGGAAAGTATTCCACCATCATCCTCGAAGATGATTACATCACCTGGCTCCTTCCCAAGTACAAAACAGGAATTTGTCTGCCTTTTCTACAGGCTTGTTGACAATTTGAATGCTCCCAGCCGGCCGGGGCTCGGTGGCATTGTTGGATACTGCTTTTGGGGCTTCTCCCTCTCCTTCCTCTCTGTCTGGGAAGCAAGAATACAGCGTCCTTCTTTCCATGGCTTTGATTCTTCTTGCTGACCTCTCCATGTTGTGAATCCAGTTAGGGCTGTGGTGGAGACCGCAGCTGCTCACTGGGAGCCACTCCACACCTGCCTGGTGCTTGTCCTCTGCACATTCCTGTTGGAGTTTGAGCTTTGGGAGGTTGGAATGGGACCCGGGGGACCTTGGCAGAGCAAGGGGGTGTCAGACCAGAGGGTTGAAGTATTGATTTGCTGGTGGTGTGAAGCCCCAAGAGATGATGATCTCACAGGGAGGGTCAGAGATGGTCCAGGAGTGAGGCAAAAGATGTGCTACCAGGGGAGGAAGGTGGACCACTTACTTTGGAATAGGAAATGCACCTTCTGAGGAGCTACACCTTCTTGGGAAACAAAGGAAATGAGAGTTCTTTTCTCATTTTGCTTTCAAGACAAGAAATGGACTAAGACCTCCCACAAAAGTATTTTCTCTGCAGAGAAAGGGAGGAGATGAGGTTTTCCAGGACATGAGAGTGGATTTTGAGCAGCAGGAGGTTGCAGAGCTCTCCCAGCCCTGCTGTGATGGTGTAAGGAAAGACCTCAGCAGGATGCACAAGGTGACCTGGGAGCAGCCCACAGCAGCCCAGAAGGGAACAGCATCTTCTCATTTATCAGTGTGGCCAGGTCATGAATCCCTTGGTTGGAGGGAAGGATGGAGATCTCAGGTCCAGCAAAACCCAGTAGTAGTTTCCTGATGGAAATGATGGCCATTCCTCAGAGAAACATGGTTGAGTTTTGCATTGCCACTGTCTGCCACAGCTGCTGCTTCCCAGACCCTTAGCCCCAGCCCCTTCATCCCTCTGCTCAAGGGCTCACAATGATTTGGGTTGGAAGGGACCTTGAAGATCACGCAGAACTGCAGGGATGGTCTCTGTCCCCCTTCCCACCCTGGGATGGGCTGCTCCCTCCATCCCATGGTGCTGGGATCAGCGAGGAGATGTGGGGAGGTGAGTGAAAGCAGACCTGGGGGTGATGTCCCCTCTGGNATGATGGCCATTCCTCAGAGAAACATGGTTGAGTTTTGCATTGCCACTGTCTGCCACAGCTGCTGCTTCCCAGACCCTTAGCCCCAGCCCCTTCATCCCTCTGCTCAAGGGCTCACAATGATTTGGGTTGGAAGGGACCTTGAAGATCACGCAGAACTGCAGGGATGGTCTCTGTCCCCCTTCCCACTCTGGGAAGTCCCCCTTCCCACTCCCTCCATCCCATGGTGCTGGGATCAGCGAGGAGATGTGGGGAGGTGAGTGAAAGCAGACCTGGGGGTGATGTCCCCTCTGCCCCTCTGGGGCACAGGGACACTCAGTAACACGGGTGCTTTCCTGGAGCTGATGTGTACCCCGGAGTAAATCTCCCCATCTTATTTTTACAGATGAAACAGCATTTTGGATCAAACACCACATTCCTGGTGCTGCTACACCCACGTGAGCAGGGAATAGCAGTGCTGGCAGCATCCTGTGCTGACGCCGGTGGGAGAGCGGCGTTTATTCCTCTCTCTCTCCTCTGTTGGCCTCCCTTTCCCCCGCTCCCCCCCTTTTTTTTTTTCTCTGAGAAAAGTGGTAAACATTAATAGGAGCTGGAATGAATAGCTGGGATTCAGGCCCAGGATTCCAGGATTTTAACTCATTATTGCCATAAAATGAAGGGAATGTGTTTTTTTTTCCTTTGATTGAAAGCGCTCAGAGATCTTGGGGAAGGAGGATTTTTCCTTGAATTCCTCACAGTGCAGGGTTTTTATGGGGCAAGAGGAGAATATTCTTCATGGTATGTAACTTGAGGAAAACTGGAGAAAATACTGCTTTTGAGGATTTTTTTCCTTTTCATTTGACATTTTTCAGCAAGTTGGGCCAAAGCCAAGAGATTGTGTTGTACATTTGATTTTGGGAAATACCCTCCGACATTCTCTGTGCTGATTTAAAGTTTTTCTGATGTCAGATGAGTCAGTCAGTAAGGGCACAGCTCTTTGATTTGAGCCAGACTAGGTAAAACCTTACAGAGAATTTAATCTATAAACCATAATTAGCTTAATTAGCTCCAAGGAAACTTGTTATTGTTCCCCATATGCCTTAGAACCATAATCTATCACTGGGAAGTGTACAGAAAAGTCCCCATAAAGGTTGGGAAATGGAATCAAAGTGTTCATAGTTCATACAGTGGCTCTGTTAACACAGACTGAACTTCAAACAAGGTTTAATTAGGTTTGGCCAAGGAAAATACACTTTTACTGTCATGTTTTGAAGGAGACCATAAGTTTGGTCACGCTGCTCTGTGATGCCCAGTCCTTGTGTGGGTGGTTGCAACTTAAACACCTCCTGCCTCCCCTTCCAGACCCTTCCCCATCCTTGAGAACCTTCTTTGGATGCTTCCCAAGAGCTTAAACAGAAGAGGCTCTGAACCACATCCTTGACTTCTCCCTGCTGTGAGCTCCAACAGTTTTCCTCCCATGGGGCAGCAGCCCCCTGCCCATCTCGCTTGAGTGCTTTTGCTGGAGTCTGAGTAGTGGGGAAACTGGCTGTAGTACCAGAGAAACTGGTAGTTTGCAGGATGGCAGGTCCTGAAGACTGGAAAATGGGGAACAGGGAATACTAGCATGAGCAGGAAAGTAGAAGTCATTGGGTCTGGAAAGCAGCCTGGGAGGGGGAGGCAGGAAAAGGTTGTGGTCAGACCTGGAGCCACCAGCTCTGTGCATTGGCACCCAAAAGGGGACCTGTGTGAACACATTGTGACAACCTGTGAAGCCTTTCCAAGTTTCTGCAGCAAGTTCTTCAAAAAAATGAGATTTCTTCTTCTCCTCAGCATGTTGAAATGACACCTGCCAAGATGCTGGCGTCTTCACCGAGTCCTTGAAGGTAACTCAGGGATTTTGGCTTTGCTCCTTGTGTCAGAAACCAGAGACAGCAGAAACTGATGTTTTCAGTTGGCCAGTGGGAATCTTGATGCTTGAGTGTAGGGTTCTGCTCCCCAGGCACTTGGGCTGGCCCCCACCTCCATGAAGGGCTGCGGGTACCACAGTGAGCTGCAGCAGCAGCCAGGGATGGGCATCCCTGCACCATGAAGTGAGGGCCCCCTTGGAGATCCTCAGGCTGGAAATAACTCCTGTGACCAGGAGCCAATTCAAACTGAATTTTGAGGGAATATCTTCAGGATTTGGGCACTGACAGTTTTCAACAATGACAGCCTCCTACTTTTAGAGTCTTTTGGCACTTTCAGACTATTGGCACTTCTGGAGCTCACAGAGGCCCTGTGTTCAAGACCATTGTTAAGGCTGAAACCACAGCCAGCAACTTCCTTCCAAAACATTATGATCCCAAGAGTCCTGTGTTTGTAACACCCGCAGCTGGACAGGAACAGGAGCAGAGTGAACAATAAATGACCACGTGAGAAAGAATTCATCATTCAAACTATTAAAATGCCCAAACCCTCCAGGTTAGTCAGAATTACAGTGCAGCCTGCAGTGTAGCCCATGGAGCAGACTAACACTCTTGCTTTGCTCCCCATGGCATTTCTCCCAGCCTGGATGGCTTTGGAAAAGATTGTAGTGACTTCTGGAGTGGCTGCAGGAATGGCAGACAGCACACTCCATGGAATGCTCCAGATCTGGCTTTTTATGGCCCAGGCTCTCCGGGAGGCTCCAGGGGGAGGCAGGAAGGGGCTGTGCAGCATCAGGGCCACGTTGGCTCTTGGGCAGCAGGGAGTGGTTCCCATCACACGGTTCCTCTTTGTGCCTGCCCCTCAGGACAGCCCTTCCTGGGCAGGGTGTTGTCTGCATCCGCCTGGGACATGCAGAATGGATGGATGAGGGCTGGTGCTCCAGGCCTGTCCATGTGTGTGGAACAGGCAGGATGCAGGGTATTGCTGGGCATCAGACCCTTAACCTGGAATTTCTGAGGGGCTGATCTCTCTCCTGAGACATTTCAGTGGAAACCAACTGTTTTTCCCTAGCCTTTCTCTGCCCCTTTCCCTCTCCTTCCTTTTACCTTATCCCTCATCTCATGTACTGGTGACAGTTCTGCAGTGTCTGTCCATATTGCTGTCACCACGATCCCAGAGAATTATTTTGGCAGATTCCCTGTTCACTCCCACCTAGATGGTTTGGGATCCTACAGAACCACCTTTGGCTCTCAGAGATCTCAAGGAAGGAGGAGGAGGAGGAGGAGGAGGAGGAAGAGGAGGTGATTCCTCAGGCTGCCCAGGCACTGGATGCTGGAGCTGCTCCCTCATGCATTCCATCACCCAGAGGATTCCCAGAGCTGAAGGCAGGAAGCTCAGGAGGGTTTATCCCAGTGGAAATACTCCTGCTGCAGACCTTTCCTTGCAGCACGGTGAGCAAAATTAATTCTGAGCCTTTCAGTGCATCCGTGCAGCCTCATTAATAAAACAGAATGAGGAAAAGTGGGGAAAACAGGAATAGAAGAAACATTTGGGGAATGACTCAGAGAAGCTTCTCATTCCCCTTTCCCTACACTGCATCCCAAAGATGGATTAAAGCCTGCCTGCCTTTGCCCTTGCAGGGCTGTTTGTCCTGGTATGGGGACAGCAAGCACTGCCATCCTGTCACCTTCACAGGTACGGTGACCTGCCTCAGCTCCCACATGGATGCAGGCAGGAATGGTGGTGCTTTGCTCTCAGTTTACACCCTGGGAATGAACCTGTAGCACCAACTGAAGAATAAGAGATGAGGGAGGTGATGTAGGAAAAATAATCTCCAGGTTTTCTCCAGCTTGCTTTTCCATCCAGGCAAATCCCAGCCTGAGGACCTTCCTGGAGTATGTCCAGAGACAGGAATAGAGCTGGGGAAAGGTCTGGAGCGTGAGTCTGATTAGGAGTGGCTGAGGGAGCTGGGAAAGGGGCTCAGCCTTGGAGAAAAGGAGGCTCGGGGGGACCTTCTGGCTCTGCACAACTCCCTGCCAGGAGGGGACAGCTGGGGGGTTGGGCTCTGCTCCCAGGGAATGAAGGACAGGACAAGAGGAAACAGACTCAAGTTGTGCCAGGGCAGATTTAGTTGGATATTAGGGAAATTTCTTTATGCAAAGGGCTGTCAGGCATTGGCACGGGCTGCCCAGGGTAGTGGTGGGGTCCCCATCCCTAGAGGTGTTTAAACAACAACTGGATGTAGCACCTGGGGACATGTTCAGTGGTGGATCTGACAGTGCTGGGTTAATGGTTGGACTCGATGATCTTGGAGGGCTTTTCCAACCGTAGGAGTTCTATAAAAGGAAATGGCAGGAGGCTCTGGTTCACCCTCAGTGAGTGCTTACTCTGGTTGGTGTTCCTGCTTTCCAAAGGGGATTATGAAGTAGGAGAGGAATGTCACTCTGCCTGGTGCTCGCTCACGTTGTCACCATGTGTACGACTAATCTGGAAACAGAGTGACAAATCTGAGCGTGTGTATCTTCATGATACCCTATAATTAGAATTTTTTTTTACTTCTTCTTTAAAGTTTTGCTGTCTGGCACAGATGGAAGTGATCCCAGTTTGTTTTTGTGTCTCTTGAATTAGAGCGTGGCTGCTCTTTCCAGGATTTCCCAGGCAAAAATATTGGCATGGGGACCTGCCCAACACACAGGGTGGGTCCTCTGGGACGTGGTTTTGTGTGTATTTGGCTCTCTGCACCTTTGCAGGAGCTGTGGTGGGGATTTATCCTTGTCCAAGGGCTGGTTTTCCAGCACTTCCAGGTGCAAGGCAGACATGGAGCAGGCGAGAGCATGGCATGGAAGGGGACACTTGGTAAAACAGTTGGAGCAGAGTGTGCAAAGCTGAGCAGAGGGTTCAAACTGAAGCCAGGTGCAGATTTGCTGCTCAGTCCTGCCTAAAGAATCCTGGAATGGTTTGGGTTGAAGGGACTTGAGACACCCTCATCCAGTGCTCCCCCTGCCATGGGAAGGGGCACCTTGTCTTGAAAATCTCTAACACACCTTCTGCTATCCCAGGTTGCTCCAAGCCCCATCAACCTGGCCAGGGATGGGGCAGCCACAGCTTCTCTGGGCAAACGAAGAGAGGCAATGATGTTTCTCTGGCAGCAGAATTCCTCTCTCCATCTCAGGTTTCCTGACCCAGGGCTCAGAAGGGTTGTGGGGGAGCTCAGGAGGGGGTTGCCAAGCCAGGGGTGGATTAGCAGGACATGTGGGACCATCAAAGCTGCTCCAGACCGACTGTTCCATACATTTTGGGGGTGTCCCCGACCATGATGGGGTTTCCATGGAAACCAGAGTAGTGATTTCCTCTATGCTGATGTGCTGGAAGGCCAAAAGCAAAGGTGGGAGGGAGGAAGCAGAGGATGGTGGGCAACAGGCCCTCCCTGGGGAGCCTCAGCCCCAAAGGATGGAGGAGAGGAGGGAAGGAGGACATTTTGCTACCCTGAGCTGTGGCACCCTGAGCTTCAGGGAGACATTGTGATCTCCCTGGTGCTCAGAGCATGGCTGGGAGCAAGAGCTAGCCCTGGAAAGGGCTTTGTGGGGGCAGCATCCGTGCAGGTGGGAGTCTGGTGTGTGTCAGCTCAGGCCATGGGCCGGGCTGTGGAGTCCAACATGAGCTTGCAAGGATGCAGCACCATGACAGAGCTCCATGCCAGCCCACGGAGCTCACTAATAAGCAGGATTCATTAATTAGCCCAGGAGGAGCAGCAGCAGCAGTGCTCTTGGTGTCTGGTCTGTGGCCTGGCTGTGTGCAGTGGCGGGGACTGGGGCAGACCAGGATAGGGCTGAGACCCCAGCAGGGCTGAGGGCACACCCCTGGGCACAGACACGTGCAGCCAGGAGGGTGGGATGCCTCAGGCAGCTGCTGGGTCCCCACACAGGCACATCTGGCCCACATCTGGTGCCAAGCACAAGGTTTGTAGGGGTCCCAGGTATTAAATCCTGCTGGCTGCCTCCATCCTCCTTGGAGCTTCTCTCGTGCCCTGCGGGTGTGTGGCATTGCCCTGGCACTGCTGCATTTGCACCCCAGGGCTGACGTCCCCATGTCCCCACTGTCACCCGCCGCCTTTGAACCCCCGGCCGGGTTGCGGCTGCAGCGGCACTGAGTGCTGGAGCTGCTAGCAGACTGGAAATGTCTTTTGTCAAAGCTTGAGATGCCTCCAACCTCCTTTAATTAAAGACAATTACTGCTTTCAGCCCCTCTTCACAGCTCAGCTGGGTTGTTTGCAAACACACAGCTGCGGGAGGCTTTGTGCCCCTCTCCGAGTCCCGCTTCCCTGGAGACGCACAGAGGTTTCTTTATGATCAGCATTAGGCTGGCGAGCAGCTGAGGGAGAGGAGGGGGTGTCCCGGGCTCCTGGGGTGGTTCGTGGTGCAGCCTGGAGCAGCCCTGCCTGCTCCTGTCCAGCTTTTTCTGCCAAACCTTCTGCCCGGTGGGGACAGCGGCTGCTGCCAGAGGCGTGCCGGGAGCGCGGGGGGCAGCGGGAATGGACGTGTTTGGGCTGCGGAGAAGGTGCCTCTTGCCCGGCGGCAGAGCAGACCCGGCAGCTCTGAATACATGCTTTTCAATAACTCTGCTGAGTTAGCCATGACTCTGCATCGCCTTCCTGCAGGAGCTGCACGGGCAGCTCAAATCTGGGCTTCCTCACCCGAAACGCGCTCAGAAAAACAGAAAATCTGAACCCCCCTGTAAGCAATAACCCCCTTTCTGTGCTTGAATAACTCAGGGGCAGCCAAACGGAGCTCAACCAAACTTTCCAAAACAGTCAGGGCTGGCAGGAGAACAAGCAGCATCCACTGCAGCCCTCTGGGATGCTGTTTCCAAAAATACGAGCCCCGGCGCGTGAGGCTGTCTCGGAGCCCTGGCTCTCGTGCAGCCCCCACCTCGCTCAGCAGCACCGGGCCAGCCCCGAGCGCTGCCAAGGCCGTGCTTTCTCCCTTTTCAGGTGCTAATGGTGTCCTCGGGGACAGCTCGGGGAGGCAGAGGGAGCGGGGAGGCCTCTGCCTGCCTTAGAAGGGGTTGGTTGTTAAATGTGAATGGTAAGTGCTCAGCCTTGGGGCTCGGGGGAGCCAAGATCCTTTTGAGCCTCTAACAGCCTGACACTGCTCTGTCTTCTCAAATTCATTTTGCAGCTCGGATTCCCCGGTGGGCACTAATCACTGGGCTGAGCATGAAGGGAAACATACCCCTCAAATGGGAAGCCCAGAAGCTCTTTCCCCTTACACAGCCTCCCTGTGGACATCTTTGATCTGTTTTGGGGTGGTTTCTTGTTCCACAGAAGGCTCTGGGAGGCCAGCAGAGGACTGGAGCAGCCTCCTAGGACAGGTTTAAATGCATGTGCAGGCACTGTGATTTAGCACAGGGGGTGGGTGGGCAGGCAGGCTCAGGCACATAGTGCAGGGTCAAGGACCAGGGCTCCAGAGATCCTGCTCCTGTGGTCATGTCTGTGGGATGCTGAGGTGGCAGGGACACAGTCCACGCTCCGTAGTGTGACATCACAGGATGCTGAGGGCCACAGTCTGGTCCATAGTGTGACATCAGGGAAAACTGGGGTTCCCGGGACAGGTTTCATGGTTCATAGTGGGACATCATGGGATGCTGGGGGGTCTAGGGATACAATCTACCCTCCATAGTCTGACATCATGGGATGCTGGGGTCTCAGGAACACAGTCCATGGTTAATAGTGGGACTATTAGAATGCTGGGGAGGTCTGGGGATACAGGCTGCGCTCCGTGGTGTGACATGAGGGGATGCTGGGAGCCTTGGGACACAGTTCACACTCCATAGTGTGACATCGTGTGATGCTCAGGAACACAGTCTGTGGTTCGTACTGGGACATCATGGAATGCTGGGGGGTCTGGGGATATAGGCTGCACTCCTAGTGACATCATGAAATGCTGGGGTTCCAGGGACAGAGTCCAGGTCCCTCAGTGCAGTCTCCATAGTGCTGAGGGTCCTGCTGCTCTCATGGGGAGATGGCATCTGTCCCTTGCCCCGCAGTCTCTCTGTTTGGCAGCCCCTTCACATTCAGCTCCATGTGTTGGCATTGTTGACATGGTTCACCAGGAGCTGTGTGTGGGGCTGGAGCATGGACATCCACCAGCTTGTGTCTCCTGGAAAGCTGTTGGCTGCAGCTCTTGTTAGCTGGAGATCCCAAGGGTGCCAAGCAGTTGGTCTGGGCAGACCCAGAAACATCCAGGAGGTGTCCAAGGGAGAGGTCCCCACGTGTTGGGCAGTCCCCATGTGAGGGATAAACATGACCCTTCCAGGAACACCCTGGTGTTGGTTGGTCTGCAGAGCTCTGTACTGGCCAGACAGGAGAGAAACAAGGGGTGGATGAGTGATGATTCCTCCTGTCCCCGGCCGTGCTGTTCATATTTCCAGGGTGCCTGTGGCAGTAAGTTATGCAATTTAATTATGCACCATGTTAAAAAATATGTCCTTGCACACTGTATGAAATTGCAAGCAATCTATTCCCATCCATGTCTCCCATATTCCTGATGGCTTTATATCCCTCCCTGAGTGGCTTCTCTTCTCGTGGAAGCTCTGAGTTGATTGACTCTCCATATGGAGGCTGCTCTGTGTCCCTAATCATTTTTATCAGCTCCCTCACGCCCTTGTCTCAGGGTGACCACCACTGCCAGCACGTTTGAGCCGTGGCTCCATGCATGTCTTAATGACATTCCTGCTCTGCACTGGGCTCCTTTCTTCATAATTCCTTACATTTTCTCATTTTTTCTGATGATGGATGAGCTTTGAACTGATGTTTTCAGAGCATTATCTCTAGTGCTGCCGAGATCCCCTCCCTGCATGTTAATAGCTAATTTATGGGCTAGTGCCCATCATTGTGTTTGTATAATTAGGGTTCTTTTCCCCCAAGTGCATTCATTTCCTTTTGTCACCACTGAATTTCATTTGCCATGTTCTTGCCCAGTCATTCGGCACCTGGAGATCTTCCCATCTCTCAGTGCCAGTGACTGCAGCTCTGGCAAACCTGGCTGATTTGGGGACACCGGGAGGCTGTCCCGTGTCACTTGTCACCCCCTGCCCCAGCCCGTGGGATGCTCAGGGCAGCTCCTTGTTCAGCATCATCAGGACTGACATCTTCGGCACCCGCCTCAGTCTGTGCCTGTCTGGGGATGTCATCCATGCTTTGTGCAGTGGGGTCAGCCTTGGTGGGCCTGATGGATGCCACTGGGAGAGGAGCAGACTGAGGGGACACTCATCACAGTTACAGCTTCCTCATGAGGGCAGAGGACAGCCAGGCACTGGGGTTTAGGCTGGCTATCAGGAAAAGATTCTTCCCCCAGAGGGTGCTGGGCACTGCCCAGGCTCCTCAGGGAATGGACACGGCCCCAAGGCTGCCAGAGCTCCAGGAACATTTGGACAAAGCTCTCAGGCACAGGGGGGTGTTATAGATGAGTAATGCCATGGTTGGCTCTCACAATTAAGGGGTGAATATTATGTATATGTTAAGGGAAGTTTTGTAGATTATGTTTCCCCTCCCTCATACATTGTTATAACGAGATGGTCTTAGGAACTGGGACATTGGGAGGGCTGGCTTGTTACTTTGGCAACCCCAGACCTCCAATCAAGAGGTAAGAAAGTGATCTCCGGCACTGGGCAGCGGAGAAGGAGCCGATTGACAGGACTTTGGGAGGGGGTTAGAGGCATAAAAGGCAGAATATCCATTTTGCAGTGGAGCACGTGGCTGCTAGTCACGGAGACTCCCAGTGCTGTAATTTTTTCCCTTATTCAGTCCTTTGTTGTATTTTTGTTAAGGTTTAATAAACCTTTAACATTTTAAAAGTGAGCATTGTTTCTCGCAGGGGGATTGTTGGGGTGTCTGTGCAAGGCCAGGCGGTTGACTTGATGATCATTGTGAGTCCATTCCAGCTTTGCATATTCTGTGATTTTCTGGCTGGATGGGGATTTTTGGATGGGTTGACCTCTGTTCCAGATCTCAGTGCTCTTGGGCTGCCAGAGGCCTTTATCTTGTGTCTCAGGAGGCTCTTTCCCACCTCCTGAGCAGCAGGGTTGCATCACGTCCTGTGTGGAATGGTGCAGGCATGTGGCTTGAACTGCTGCTGCTTTGGCTGGAGCTTGGCCCAAGCTGATTTCAGCACGGTGGAGGGAACCTGGGGAAGGAAACCCAAGAAGGGATCTCAGCACAGCCACACCTCTGTGTGGGGCCGTGAAAAAAGGAAGGAGCCAGGCCCCCACTGTTGGTGCCAGGTCCTGTAGGAAGGAATAGCAGCCACAAGATGCAGCTTGAGAGGCTCAGGATGGGCTTTGGAAAAGCAGAGAAGTTCCCAGCGATGTTGAACATCACCATCCTCAGGGATTTCCAAGGCTTGGCTGCAGACAGCTGCCCTGAGCCCTTAGGACCTGAACCCTTCTGTGAGCTGGAGAGTGGCCTGGAGACCTCAGAGGTGCCTTCCCACCATTGCTGCTGGGCTGGCATGGATGCTTCTGTGCCAGGACCATGATGCCAACTTGACCCGAGCACCACCTCTGCTCTGGAGGTAGAGTGAGTCCTGGTAGGGTGCTGGGGCCAGGTTGAGCTCTTGGGATTGCTCCTCAAGTAAAAAGTGGTGAAATGAGGGGAAAAAACCTCAAATTGTGCCAGGAGAGGTTTACATTGGATATTAGGAAAGATTTCATCACTGAAAGGGTTGCCAAACAGGAAGAGGCTTCCCAGGGCAGTGGTGGAGTCACTGCTGGTGTGGCACCTGGGGACGTGGTTTAAGTGGTGGACATGGCAGTGCTGGGTTGGACTCAATGATCTCAGAGGACTTTTCCAACCTGAACTATTCTGTGATTCTACATATGATCTTTAGGTGCATGAGGGGACAGAGTAGCCCAGCATGGGTCAGCAGCACCCAGACCTGCTGTAACTGCTAGGGAGTGGAAAATCTCTGCTGATAAAACAGTGAGCAGCAAGTGAGGAAGTTTGGGAAGTCATGCCAAGCCACATCTCAGATGAAGAATTTAAATGCAAAATTTGCCTGTCCTGTAGCCCAAGGTCAGAAAAACACCTCCAGGTGAGCAGAGCACCCTGCTCTGCAAGGTTCAAGTGGGATATGAAAACAAACCTGGAGGATGCTGCAGGGAAAGACAAATGTGGTTCCAAGAGCCATGGAAAATGCCCTTCCATTGGGGACTGAAAAGCTTGGTAGCTCAGTGACTTCTCATAATGAAGATTAGGTGAGATGATTACCAAGAGGAAAGCACAGCCTCTAAAGGGCTTTTGGTCTGCTAGAGGAAGGGATAACAAGAACTGGTAGGGTTAAACTGAAGCTAAACAAATTTAAGAAATTAGGCTTGTGTTTCTAAGGGATAAACCACTAGAGCAAGCTAATGAGATGAGGGACTTCTCCACGTTTTGGAGCATGTCAGACAAGATGGTTCATTGCTGGGTGTTGGGCTTTAGCTGAGGACCAGCCGTCGGGGTATCAAAGAGCACCGGGATGAGGGGCAGGACCCTGAACCCCAAATATGTGCAAGGCTGTGGAGGGCCCAGCCCCAGGGGTGCCGAGAAGACCCAGCAGTGCCTGTGAGAGCGTGGGCAGTGTCCTCTCTGCCCTGGTCCTGCTGGCAGCACCCACTGAGGGGACCTTTGGGCAGATATTGCCAACAGCCCTTCCCATGCCTCCCCATCCCCTGCCGACATCACAGGCACTGGGCTGCCCAGCTGGTGATACTGGTGGAGAAGGAGGGAGGTGTCCATAAACAGGTATGACAGCCTTGGCAGCAGTGGTGTTAGGGTGGAGAGACGCCCCCCTCCACTGCCTCCTGGGCTGCAGGAGGGCCTGAGGACAGCGAGTCCCCAGCGCGGCATCCTTTGGATCATGGACTGGTTTGGGTTGGAAGGGACCTTAAAGCTCATCTCGTTCCTTGCTCTGATGCCAGCTGTGATGCAGACCCACAGCAACATCCCAGGACAGCCCTTGCTTCCCCCCCAGCCCTGCTGCTGCATCCCTGCCTTCGCTCCAGCCAACCCCACCACAATTCTCCGTGTCCCATCCTGCACCCAGGACCTGGCAGTGTCTCCTGGGTGAGATGGGGCAGAGGCTGAAAGTCCCAGGTGCCTCCTCTCACATGTGCTGCCCTTGGCCTCCCACTGGGGTGGTGGCAGCCCAGCCTGGCCCCTCGGGACGCTGCAGCACCGGCGGCTCAGCATCCACACCGGGAGCCCCAGGCTTCAGCAGGGCTGGAGAGCTCTGCTCCGTGACCCCGCCCTGCTGCAGGGACCAGCAGCAGCACTGGGCTGATTTGCCTTCATTAACCAGATTAGCTGCTTTAATCTGCTGAAAGTGAGAGTTGCTCAGTCCTGCCCGGGAGCGCCGAACAGGGGATGGATGGATGGATGGATGGATGGATGGATGGATGGATGGATGGATGGATGGATGGATGGATGGATGGATGGATGGATGTCAGTAGGAGCGGGGGTGGAGGCAGCAGGGAGCCTCTGCCTGCTGCTCTCACTGCTTCCCCTTGCAGGGACAGATTTACCCCTTCTCCTCCCACCCTTTCTCCACCCCTTTCCTTTGTGCAGATGAAAAGGCATGTGAGGGATTACGCTGTTCCCGTGCTGTCCCCCCATGGAACCCCTCTGTGGATAGATCCTGAGCCTGAGTGTTCGACCACCCTCAGCTTTTCTGCATCAGACAAAGAGGTGTGGGGTAATGGGTCAAATCCCTCCATTGTTGGGTCAGTTATTTCAATCTCCCCACCAAAAAAACGCCCTTTCTTGCCCAGCCATGTGTGTCCAGCTCCAGCAAAGGGGTCTGTGGTCAGCACGGTGGTGCCCTCAAGGCAGGAGGTCTGGCAGGGCAGCGTAGTTGCCTGCACATGCAGGAAATGTTCCCCAGCTGGGCAGGACCCCATGCCAGGACCAGGAGCTCTGTGCTCTAAGTCTGTCCTGAAGTTGGGACAGGTGTGCTCATCACCACTTTACAAACCACTGGTGGACCAAGCGTGCCCCATCCTGGAGGATGAAGGCTCCTCTCTACGTCTATCTCCAGACAGAAATCACCTCTCCAGATAAAAATCACCTCTCCTATATGTTTCATTGCTGTTCCCCTGTTTCCCCTCCAGAGAAGGGGAGCAGGATTGCCCAGGACTGACCCCAATCCACTTTGGGTCATGGAATACCCTTGAAGGATATGAATTCCTGCCCACCAAAAGTGAAGGTTGCAGTTTCCAAACTGGGAATATGGTTAAAAAGAAAAGCCTGGGAACAATGTGAATGTGTCTTGGGTTTGAGATTATTTTTTCCCTTGTGCCATCTGTGGTTTTTCTGAAGGAAGCCAGAGATGAATGGAAGGTGTTCCTGCCCATGGCAGGGGAGTTGGAATGAGATGATCTTTAAGGCTCCTTTCACTCCAACCCATCCTGTGTGTGAAAAATGAGGTCCACTTTCTTGGTAAAATTTAAGAAAGTTTAATAAAAAGACAATAGGAGACAGAAATAAAGCAAAGGGTTAACGGCCGGGTGCTTGGCACTTAGCCAAGAGCACATTTACTATGTTTGGTGACATTTTTTAAATACTTTTTTTATTGTCCCAACCTGTTGCATATTCATAAACTACTACGCATATTTATACTTTCTCACAAACTGGTTTACATGTTCCAGAAGCTGTTTTGCATGGCCCCTCCTCGGATCCCCCTTTTCAGAGCCTGTGTGTTTCTTGGCTGTGGTTTTAGTCCATCTCCGTTATCACCTCCAGTTTGGGCCTTGGTCCATGCTTTCTTCAGATGACAGGTGCTGATAATTGACATATCAATAGCAGGGTCCTCATCACATATTCACTGGATGTTATCCCAGCCAAACACACAGTCCATTCACAAGCACAACTATATATCAGCTATCCCACCACCATGACCAAGCAAAAATAAAAACTATAACCTTACAGCAGAGTTATTTTAACATTATACATATAACACTCATCTTAATATTTGTGAAAAGCCAACTTTATAATATGTATTTATAACACTGTGTTTCCTATGGCTTTAAGGGACACAAGGAGTCAGGGGCAAAGCTGGGATGCAAAAGCCAAATCCCAGCCCTTAGTTCAACCTTCTACTCGTTGCCCCTGCTCTGCATCACTACTTTTCATTTCTTGGTGCACTCCAGCTCTTTTTTTGCCCAAGGAGAAAAGGATCATGCAAATGGTTTGGCCCAAGGGATTCCTGGAAGCTGTTTAAGCCAGCAAATGCTGCCTTCTCCCCAGCTGTGCCAGGCAACTCCATGTGCTCATGAATTTCCCCTCCCGTAAGTGCAGGAAGGGGCTGACAGATGTTAACACACGATCAGTGTCTCAGGAGAGAGGAATTAAAGCCACACTGGACCCTTCGAAGACACACATTAGTGTCAGAAATTTCTAATCAATCAGCTGGGAGCCTCCTGGGGTCAGAAGCCTCTTTGAAATTCAAATGGAGAATGGCTCCTAATGGGTTTTATTTTGATTGCTATAAATTGATTAGCGTTAAGATAAACAAGTTTTGTTCCTTTCTGAAAGCTCTAAATATGCTCTGGGGGAGGAGGAGCAGTGGAGTCTGATTGCTTCCCATTAGGACGTCCCCTCTTGGCTCCCACCCATCACCAGTTTGCACAGCCACAGGAGACACCTTTTTCCTCCAGAGCTGGCTAAAACACAGAATCACAGCATGGTTTGGGTTGGAAGGGACCTTAAATCTCATCTTGTTCCACTGACTGCCGTGGGCAGGGGTGCCCTACAGTAGCCCGGGGTACTGATGGATGCATCATCCAAAGAATTTCTTGTGGTGCTGGTGTAGGATATGGGTTAGAGAAGGTGTGAGCACCCTCCTGTGTTTTCCACAGTGAGATGTGAAGGTGTACCTTGGTTCTGGGTGTGTGGTGGGGAATGTGGCTGTATTTGAGGGATGTGCAAGGTTTGGGGGCTGGTACAGCCCAGCAGCTGGAATATCTTTGGGAGATGCTCCATTGCAGCTGCATTTCCTCTAGGTGACAGCTCAGCACTCAACACTATGACTGACACTGGGCACAGGAGCACTCTTGTGTCCCCATGACCCCACTAGGGGCTGTGTGGGGCAGGCAGGCCCTGTGGCTGGGGTGATACCAGTCAGCCAAAGAGCTCACAGGGGGCTGAAGTCAGCAGGCTGGAGGTGCAGTGGGGTGCATGGTACCCATGGCTCATGCTGCACTACGAGTGGGAACAGCCTAAGAGCCACCGGTGGGCTCCCTCAGCCGATTCTGTGGTCCTGCACCCCTGTGTGAGCTGCCCTCAGCCTCTGTGTTATCCCTACAGCCCTGTGTGAGCTCCCTTCAACCTGTGTGTGTTATCCCTACAAGCTGTGTGTGTTATCCCTACAACCTGTGTGTTATCCCTACAACCTGTGTGTTATCCCTACAGCCCGTGTGTGATATCCCTACAGCCCTGTGTATTATCCCTACAAGCTGTATGTGCATCCCTAAACCCCTGTGTGTGTATCCCTACACACGTCTGTGATATCCCTACACCCCTGTGTAAGTATCCCTACACCCCTGTGTGTGTTATCCTTACAACCTGTGTGTGTATCCCTACACCCGTGTGTGTTATCCCTACAGCCTGTGTTATCACTACAGCCCGTGTGTGTATCCCTACACCTGTGTGTTATCCCTACACCCCTGTGTGTGTATCCCTACAAAGCTGTGTGTGTTGTCCCTACAACCNTCTGTGTGTATCCCTACACCCCTGTGTTATCCCTACAGCCTGTGTGTGTATCCCTACAAGCTGTGTGTTATCCCTACACCCGTGTGTGTATATCCCTACAAGCTGTGTGTTATCCCTACACCCCTGTATGTGTATCCCTACACCCCTGTGTGTGTGTATCCCTACACCCGTGTGTGTTATCCCTACACCCCTGTGTGTGTGTATCCCTACACCCGTGTGTGTTATCCCTACAACCTCTGCTCCCTACGTGTGTGCTCTCTTTACCCCTGCATGTGCTCCCTGCAGTGTGTGTGTGCTCCCTGTGAGCCTGTCTGTGCCCTCTACAGTCTGTGTGTGCTTCCCATAACCTGTCTGTGCTTCCTACAGCCCCTGTGTGTGCCCCATACAGCCCTACTGTGCTCCATACGGTCGCTCTGTGGGCTTTCTACAGCCACATTTGGAGTTCCTGCAGCCACGTGTAGAGTTCTTACAACTGTGTGTGGAGTTCCTACAGCCATGTGTCGAGTTCTTACAACCATGTGTGGAGTTCCTACAAGCATGCGTGGAGCTCCTACAGTGCGTGCTCTCTGCAGCTCCCTGTAGCCTTTGTGTCCCCTGGAGCTTTCTGCCTGCCTCAAACTCCTGTGTTTTGGTTCCTACAGCCCTCGTGTGCTCCATACATCCCGTGTGTTCTCCCAGGAGTTGCTGTGCATGTTCCCTATAACCAGGCTGTACTCCCTGGAGCACCAGCTGTGCTCCCTACAGTCCTGAGTGTTCCCTACTAAGGATCTCAGTGGTTTTCCAGTGTCCTTCAGCCTTACTCTTCATGTCTCAGCTCTGGCCACAGTGGTGGGATGGGAGCGTGTCCAGGGAAGGAAATGGACTGAGGAGGGGGCTGGAGCACCAGGAGCGGCTGAGGGAGCTGGGAAAGGGGGCTCAGCCTGGAGAAAAGGAGCTCAGGGGGGCCCCTGTGGCTCTGCACAACTGACAGGAGGGGGCAGCTGGGGGGATTAGGCTCTGCTCCCAGGGAACAGGAACAGGATGAGAGGAAATGGCCTCAAACTGCTTTAGGGGAAATTCAGGCTGGATATTGGAAACGTTTCTTCATGATAAGGGTGATTATGCATTGGCACAGGCTACCCAGGGCAGTGATGGAGTCACCACCCCTGGAATTGTTCAAAAACCACATGGATGTGGCACTTGGGGACATGGGTTAGTGGTGAGCATGGCAGATCTAGGTTGACAGTTGGACTCAGTGGTCTTAGAGGGCTTTTCCAACCTGAACAATTCCATAATTCTATCTCCTAGTACCTTTTCAAGGTTTAGCATGAGGAGAAACAAGGTCTGTCCATCTTGTGGAAGTCAGTGGGTGCCAGTTTTAGGGACTGCTGTGGGTGTGTGCTGGGAACCACACGGCTTCCTGACAGTAGCATGGGGGACGGTGTCCATGAGGGACATGACCAGTGCTCACAAGGGGTGCAGGGGTGTCCTGCTGTGCATGGTGGTGTGGGGGGGACCTCCTGGCTGTGGGGCACAGGGTGGGGACAGTATATTGGTGCCTGTGTCTCTGTGCTAGGTGGTGGTGAGGGTCTCGATGGTGGTGAGGGTGACACTGTTGTTGGTGACAGTGTCTCTGCAGGGTGGTGACAAGGCAGGACATGCCCCTGGAGGAGGTGACCAAGTGATCCTGTGTGCTCTGCTGCACGTGAAGCCCAGGAGATCAGCAGTTCATATTTCTGTACTGAACAGGGAGCTGACATTAATGAACAGCTAATTAACATCACAAGGCTTGATGGTTGCAGTGTCAGCATCCCTAATTAGTCTTGCACTAATCTGCTTTAATTAACTGTCCCTGTCACGGTTTTAATTTAATTTTCAGCTCTAGACCAGTGAGAGCAGTCCTGGGAGCATCTGGGTTCCAGTACCATGGCACTGCCCATTCTGGGATGGACTGGAGGGCAGTGGTGGCCAGCACAGGGGCCCTGCTGTGCTCTGGGTGCTGGTGCTTCCCAGGGATGAGCAGTCCCAGGACACAGCCCCAGCCCAGCGTGTGTCCCCCAGACAGGCTGTGTGGGCTGGACCGGGCCCGTGGCTGGGCTGAGGGACACACCACGAGCTGCCTGCAGCCCTCTCCTGCTGCTGGTTTGTGCGTGCAGCCTGTTCCGTGGTGTGGGGGTTCCTGCTCTGGGGCGCAGGGAGAGGCAGGGGTTCCCTGGGACACCTCTGCCTGCTTGGATTTTCTTCTCATTGCCTGGAGGGACCAGTCAGAGAATCACAGAGTGGTTTGGGTTGGAAGGGACCTTAAAGATCATCCAGTCCCATCCCTGCCATGGGCAGAGACACCTTCCACTATCCCAGGTTGCTCCAAGCCCTGTCCAACCTGGCCTTGGACACTGCCAGGGATCCAGGGGCAGCCACAGCTTCTCTGGACAACCCGTACCAGGGCCTCCCCACCCTCACAGGGAACAATTCCTTCCCAATATCCCATCTACCCCTGCCCTCTGGCAGTGGGAAGCCATTCCCTGTGTCCTGTCCCTCCATCCCTTGTCCCCAATCCCTCTCCTGCTCTCTTGGAGTCCCTTCAGGCCCTGGAGGGGGCTCTAAGGTCTCCCCCGAGCCTTCTCTTCTCCAGGTGAGCACCCCCAGCTCCCAGCCTTTCCTCATAGAGGAGCCCAGGACCAGTGATGTGAGCATTGTATGAGGTCTTCTTGAGACAGAGACACAAGGAGCTGTCACTGCTCCATGCTTGGCTGGCAGGTGTGGAGGGCCCGTTGCTCTCATGCCACTGGGAACCTTCATTTGGCTTCAGGCATCTCTGTACCAGGAGCTCCAGTCAAGGACTTCTGGCTTTAAGTGAAAGAGAAGAGGTTTCGATTAGAAATTCTCCCCTGTGAGGGTGGGGAGGCTCTGGCACTGGTTGCTCAGAGAAGCTGTGGCTGCCCCTGGTAGTGTTCAAGGCCAGCTTGGATGGGGCTTGGAGCAGCCTGGGATAGTGGAAGGTGTCCCTGCCCATGGCATGGGGTGGGACAGGACGAGCTCCAATGTCCCTTCCAACCCAAACCAGTCTGGGATTCAGTGAGTTTCCTCATCAGTGTTTTGGTACCTCCTCGCAGAGGTACCATCCATCCGTACCTCGTGTTAGACCAGGCAGACAGCAAGAGCAGGGCCAACGGGGCAGGAGGACAGAGTGAGGGACCAGCACGGGAACAGAGCAGTCTCCACATCCCATCCCACCGTGATGATCCCGAGGGCTGCTGAGATCCTTGTGTGGAAGGACAGCAGGGAACCAGCTGGGGGAACACTTAACCAGGGTTTGCTACGGGAGCAGGTGAAATCACAGGAACAAAAGCAGTGGCCTGAGGTACCTCAGAGAGGGGGAGGAGAAGTCACAAGGTAGGAAGAGTCAAAGCACCCTAAAGATGCTGGAGGAGCTTGTCTTTACTCCTGGCAGAGTTGCTGATGGCAAAACAGGGCCTCTTGGTCCTTGTCCTGCCAAGCAGAGCTCTGCCTTGCAAGCTGCCTGCAGTCAGTCTGTGTGTCCTTGCCCATGACATTGCCTTTCTGTGGAAACCCAGGCTCTGTAGTATTGCAGATGGAGCCAAAAGAAGCAGAAGGAGGTTGGAAGAGTCCTCTAAGACCATCAGGTCCAACTATTAATGCAGCACTGCCAGGTCGACTACTAAATCCTGTCCCTGAGCACTATATCTAAACCTCATATGAACTTGTCTAGGGAATGTGAACCCACCACTGTCCAGGGCAGCCTAGTCCAGTACCCTTTCCATGAAGAAATTTTTCCCAATATCCAATCTAAACCTTCCTTGGCGTGACTTGATGCCATTTCCTCTTGTCCCATCCCTTGTTACTGGGAGAAGAGTCCAACCCCTACCTTACAACCACCTCCTTACAAGTAGCTGTTGAGAACAGTGAGGTCCTCCCCTACTAATAAGGCAATTGCTTGTTAACATCCCTGCACTGCAGCACATTCCTGCTGGGATGAAGGATGAGGATGTGTCAGCTTGGGGAATTTTAGGGGTTTGCACTCTGCTGGTGAGGATTACAGCAGGAGAGAGCTGGGATATGCATCCCATGCTCCAGCCTGGCTCTGCTCTCCTCTCTCTGCTCCAGTCCCACATCCTTCATCAATCAGAGCTCAAATCTTCCCCAACAGGAGTGTCTCCCCACAGGACCTTCTCGGGACTGGGTTAATCTGTACGAGCAAGTGGGGCCTTGCAAATGGGAGCTGGCGCTTGGCAGCGTCCCAGGGAGCTGCACAGTGCTGGGCTTGGCTTGCCCATCTGGATTAGTGGGGCTCTGCCATCTGTCCTGCTCCCAGCTCTGCCTGGAACTGCTCCAGGAGCCTCGTGCTTTGAAGAAAGCCCTTCTCCGACCGCAGCCCCTTTTCCAAATATCCCAGCTGCTTCCCACCGAGGCAGTGTGGCTGCTTTCCCCTTCTCCTCTGCAGACAGAGGAAATCCTGGTGGCAGCCCCAGACATGCCATGGGCTTTGGGAGTGGCTAACCTTGGGGAAAGGCAGTGAAAGTCCCTGGAGAACGACTGCTGGGACCCCTGTTAGCCAAGTGATGCTTGGGCAGTCTGAGGATTAAGAAGCCCAAATCTCTCTGTGTTTTCACACGGCTGCAGAGGGAAATTGTTGATTGTGCCACGCTGCCTATGCAAGTTCTCACATCACATCCAGGCCTGACCCAAGGTGTTGGGCACTCTCTGCCTTCAAAGGATCCCAAAATGGTTTGGGTAGGAAAGGACCTAAAAGCCCATCCCATTCCGCCCCTGCCATGGGCAGGGACACCTGCCACTATCCCTGGGTGCTCCAAGCCCCATCCAGCCTGGCCTTGGACACTTCCCGGGATCCAGGGGCAGCCACAGCTTCTCTGGGCACCCTGTGCCAGGGCCCCACCACCCTCACAGGGGAGAATTCCTTTCCGATATCCCATCTAACCCTGCCCTCTGGCAGTGAGAAGCCATTCCCTGTGTCCTTGCTCCATCCCTTGTCCCAAGTCCCTCTCCTGCTCTCCTGTAGCCCCTTCAGGCCCTGGAGGGGGCTCTGAGGTCTCCCCAGAGCCTTCTGTTTTCCAGGTGAACCCCCCCCAGCTCTCCCCACCTGGCTCCAGAGCAGAGGGGCTCCAGCCTTTGGAGTTACTCCCGGAGCTCCACATCCTTCCTGTGCTGAGGACTCCAGGGCCAGAGGCAGCATTTAGTGGGGGTCTCACAGGAGCAGAGTGGAGGGTCCTCTGCATCTGAGATCCACTGCTGGAGCTCCATGCTGGGCCCTCACACTCAGCCTGTTCTCTGCAGCCCCCCTCACTGTTTCCCATCCTGCTTTCTCTGTGACACATAATGCCAAGCACCATGTTGTGCAGAACAGGGCTGGGAGATGCTCTGAGTGTCTGAGTCCACTCTGCAGAGCCAAACAACACCAAGAAAATGTATCAGGGGACTTTACTTCAAGTCACTTGTTCCACTTTTCACCCCTGGCAGTGGTGCCATCACCTTGGCCAGAAGAGCTGAGCAGCTCCTGCCCTTGGAGATGCTTGGCACGGGATGATCTGTGTGTCCACTTCCCGGAGCGGCCTCACAATGCTGGATTTCATAAACACCAACAGCCACATCACAGAGCTTCCTTGGCTGAGCCTTAAGGCTCTTGGGTCCCAGTTATCTAATCCTGCTCTGGGAGCCCATAGCTGATATTCCTCCTACTTAGGAGGAATGGAAAATTTTAGGGAAGTGTTGGTTATGAAAGAATCCCTCTCTATGCACACACTATGTGATTAAATATCCCTTTCCTTGTGTGGCACAGTGGATGATTTTTCCATATTTTGGGGACAGGCCCATCTCGTGACTGTGGCTTCATTTTTCTTGTGTTCTTGATTTCCATCTTGTTGCTGTTAATCTTAAGGGCCCTGTTCTTTCCACTGCTTTTACCAACTGCTGTATTTCCTGCAGACTAATTTAAAGCCACTGCTGCCAGTTCATGACTTTTTAAGATACATTTTTACTCCTTCACTGTCATTTTTGGTTCAGAATTAACTTTTATTGTAAAAATACGAATTGCCTTTTTTCCTGGGGGCAGCAACAACTTTATTTGAGGCTATTTTGGTTATTATTCACAGTGGTTTGTTTGTACTCTCTGTCCTCGGTGGCCTTGTCGGCATCTCTGGGAAGCTGTTCCGTGCTCGTGCCGGGGCTGGCAGCCAGCCCTCGGGTGCAGTGGGAGAGCCCAAGAAATCTGGGAAGCAGGGAAGACCCTGATTTACAGAGAGTTACTTCTAAATGCCCAGAGGCAGGGGCTGGGTTCAACCTTCACATGGCTGACACCAGCCAGCATCTCCCAACCTTCTCTTTGAGCAACCTCACATCTTTTCCGTCTCAAGTTCTTGCACTGCCTTCCAGTGGGAGTAGGAAGGTCTGGGAGTCTGGAAGTATGAAATCTGGTGGAAGAAAGCTTTCAGATGTGGAAGGTGCATTTTGATGGATGCAGGCAAAACCCACCCAAATAATGGGAATTATGAGCTGTTGAAAATTGCCTCTTTCCATCTGTTTTCCGGCATGCTTGGCTCTCAGATCCCTCCATTGAGCACTGCTCCTGATGGATTTAGAGAGATAATTATTTGCTGCTGGTTTTCCCTCATCAGAGCATCCTTTTAGAGAAAGTTATCAGTGGAATGGGGGCCTGGGGACCAAGGGCTCAGCCTCCTCCCTCTGATGTTGATCCCTCACAGCCCTCAATGCAGCACGAGCACTACAGCCCAATGACACATGGAGTTCACAGGGAATGTAGACAGTGGGAATTGCTCCTGGGTGTTTGTTCAGCCATGAATTGTGGCAGTCATTACACTCGTGCAACACAGGGAGGCTTTATAAAAGATTTCCTAGGAAATAATGTCTAAAATCCCTACTTCAGCTTTCCTTATGTGCATGTCCCTGGCACGGGGTGATCTTGACATGGCCATGCTGGTGGTTCTCATGTGCAGGAGGGTTCAAGCTGCTCTTTGGGAAGAGTTGCAGGTGACAGTGGTTTTCTCAGACTTCGTTGTACGGCCCCACATCGTTTTTCCTGTTTTCTGTCAAAAATCCATGTGCTGATTACAGTGATTTGTCTTCCTTTCTTGGTCTTCCGTGGTCAAGAGGTTGGAGCACAAGTATCATGAGGAGTGGCTGAGGGAGCTGGCAGGGCTTAGCCTGGAGAAAAGGAGGCTCAGGGGGGACCTTCTCACTCTCCACAACTCCCTGACAGGAGGGTGCAGCCAGGTGGGGATCGGGCTCTGCTCCCAGGGAACAGGGACAGCACAAGGAGAAATGGCCTCAAGCTGTGCCAGGGGAGGTTTAGATTGGATATTAGGGAAAATTTCTTCACAGAAATTGGCACAGGCTGCCCAAGGCAGTGGTGGAATCACCAATCCCTGGAATTGTTCAATGAATCTGTGGACGTGGCACTTGGTGGTGGCCCTGGAAGTGCTGGGTTGGCACTTGGACTCGAGGATCTCAGAAGGCTTTTCCAGCCTTCATGATCCCAGCCATGAGGGGGCCTGTTTCAGTGGAGCCCCAGCTTTTTTGGCAGATTGGGTGCCTGCAAACACAGGGATTTTGGGTTATCCTTGCAGTTCACTTTGCAAGAACCAACCCAGTGTTCTAACTTCAGCTCAATGCGGGATGGAGCTGCTTCAGCTCAGGTTGCTGGGGAAGCCCTGAAAACGTCTGAACACCAGAAGTGTGGCTGTTGGGACGTGAGGGAATCCGAGGTGGCAGGGACAGATGGAGTCGTGCAGCAGGGCTGGAGTCACAGGCTGGCACTGCAGTCCCTGAGCCATGCTGGTGACAGCACCGACGGGCTCCACGATGGGGAAGGGACCTCTCTTCAACTGGGATTGCTTTAGCAAAGGGAAAAGTGAATTTTTCCCAGTCTGCTCCTGCAAACAGTTCCTGGACCTTGAGAAGTGGAAGCTGAGTTGGTTGTGGGAGCAGCTGTGACTATCTCTGAGGATGTGGATGCCTGTGCTTCTGGTCCTTCCTTCCAGTACTTGACCTCCCTCATGGTGAAAAACATTCTTGTGTCAAGCTGGAATTTTCCATGTGCCAGCTAGAGTCTTGCCCTCCTTCTGAGGTCTGGCTCCACCTTCCTTACACTCTGCAGGCAGCAGCAAGGTCTCTCCTTTGCCTTCTCTTTTCCAGGCTCACATCCATCCTCAGCCTCTCCTTGCCCAACACCATGTGCTTCAGCATCCTGGTGGCCTTCCCTGGAGTCCCTTCTTGTACTGGGGAGCCCAGACTGGAACAGCTCTTCATTGCCAGTGCACTTGGGAGGCTTTTTTTGGAGGAATGTTGGTTCTCCTTGGGTTTTGCCTTTCAAAGGCCTTCTTCAGGGCATTTTGGGAAGCACAGGTGGACAGTGTGTGCCCTTCCCAGGCTGTGCTGCCTCCCCACAGCTTCTCTACTCACTGCAGGCCAGGAAAGAAAGGTTCTGTGCAGCTCCCCCAGTGACTTAACCCACCATAATGGCCCATTTTTAATCACTCTTCTGCCAGTTCCACTCAGTACCGAGGGCTGACACAGAGCTGTGTTGTCAGCTGGAAAGTGGCTGCTGGCACCAAACTAACTGGCACTTTGAACTTGTCCCAACTGGGTGCTAGGCAGAATTAAAATGTGATGATTAAACATTCCAAGGGTTCCCGGCCGTCGCCAGCTCCACCTGGAAAAGCTGCTTGTGCCCTGGGAAGGGCACCTAGAGGGGGTCTGCAGGGCACTGCTGGAGATGGGGAGGGGTGGGAGGGCTGCTGGTGCTGGGGGAAGTCAAGGCAGAGCAGTCTGGGATAGTGGCATTGGCTGCACACTGTACTGGGGCCACTGGGTCAGGTGGGGATTCCTCCAGAGACCCCATCTCAGGCTCTGAAACTGATCCTCCAACATCTGAGACACGGGAGTGGAGACGAGACTGGTAAAAACATTGAGCAGCCCCAGATGCACTTGGAGTACCTGGAGGGGGAGGCACAAATCTGTCCCGGGTGTGATCCTGGCTCTGCTCAGACCTGGGAATGTGCAGACACTGCCTGGTCCATGCCTACTCTGGTGGCCCCAGTCTGTGTCTGGCTCTGGGGGTCTGTGCCTGTCCCCAGCAGCCCCACAGTGCCGGGGCTGTGACTCCAGATTGGCACCAGGACCAAGAGGGCTGGGGACACTTGAAGGGCTCTTGTCCAGGAAAAGCTCCCTTTTTGCTTTCCTGTTTCCTTTAGGATTAAAGTCGTTCTCCTCGGGCAGGAAACATGGAATGTTTGTCAAGTTTACGAGGGCTCTTAAAGAGGCTTTTAGAAAGAGCATCCTATCCCTTCTTTTATAGGGCTGAGATAAGATTATCTTTGTTTTAACACCAATTAAAGCAGGAAGGGTTTATAGGATTAGGGATTTTCCATCAGTGCAACTTTGATGTCACCACTTGCCTGCTTGGTTTGTTCCTTTCCCTGCGTTAAATCCTTGGGAAGTGTTTCTGTGATTGTTAAAATCGCCTCCCTCCCCAGGCAGAGCTCTCCCAGGCAGAAGCTTTGGGAAACAATTAAACAAGACCAAACAAAGTAACAAAATATGAAGGTCCTAAATTCTTCAGGAGACCTCTTGGAGAAAGCTGGCTCAGAATAGTCACTGTGTGAGTCTGCAGTGCTTCAGTGTTTACATCAAGAGAAAAGGGACGTGCTGCTGTTTAAAATGAGCAGCATGTTTAAAATAAGAATATGAAAGAATATAAAATTGTAGACTCCCAGAATGGTTTGGATTGGAAGGGACCTTAAAGTTCATCCCATTCCATCCCTGCCATGGGCAGGGACACCTTCCACTATCCCAGGGTGCTCCAAACCCCAATGTCCAACCTGGCCTTGGACACTGCCAGGGATCCAGGGGCAGCCCCAGCTGCTCTGGGCACCTGTGCCAGGGCCTGCCCACCCTGCCAGGGAACAATTCCTTCCCAATATCCCATCTAACCCTGCCCTCTGGCAGTGGGAAGCCATTCCCTGTGTCCTGTCCCTCCACCCCTTGTCCCAAGTCCCTCTCCTGCTCTCCTGGAGCTCCTTTAGGCACTGGAGGGGGCTCTGAGCTCTCCCTGGAGCCTTCCCTTCTCCAGCTGAACACCCCCAGCTCTCCCAGCCTGGCTCTGGAGGGGCTCCAGCCCTCGGAGCTTCTCTTTGGCTTTCTCTTGACTCACTCCAGCAGCTGCAGGTCCTTGCTGTGCTGGGACCCCAGAGATGAAAGCAGTGCCCCAGTACTCCCCTGCTCCATGCAAGTCACCCCAGGGCTTCCAGGCAATGTCCAGCCCCTGGAGCTCTGGTTCCTTCTGTGTGTGCCAAGCTATCCAGACAAGGTTTGGAGGTTGACACTGTGCAGGGAGTGTCCTGCTCCCCCCATGCCTGGCACTGGGATTGCTCCTGGGCCAGCATCACCTGGCATTCCTGGGGTGGGGAATGTCCTGCTTCAGGAGAGCACTGAGCTACTGAGCTTGGCCTTGTAGCAGCTACATCCTGGGCTGCTCTCCAGGTGTCTGCACAAGCCAGGAGTTTGAAGGCATCTGCTGCCACCAGCGCTGTGCTCCTGAGCTCTGAGCTCACTCCCTGGTTTCAGCTTCCCACGGAGGCTTCTGGAAGTGTGCAGTGAGCTGAGCCTCTGGGCTGCAGCCACCCCTGCTCTACAGCAGCATGATGGACACACAGATCCCATGTCTCCTTGGGACAGAGCCAGAGAATCATGAAATCATTAAGGCTGGAAAAGCTCTCTAAGACTGAATCCAACCGTTAACCCAGCACTGCCAGGGCCACCACTAACCCAGGGCCCCAGCTGCCACACTCACATGTTTTTTGATCAATTCCAAGGATGGTGACTCCACCACTGCACTGGGCAGCCTGTGCCAATACCTGACCATATTTTCCATGACAAAATTTTCCTTAATATTCAATCTTAACCTCCCCTGATACAATTTGAAGCTGTTTCCTCTTGTTCTTTTGCTTGTTTCCTGGAAGAGGAGACTGACCCCAAACAGGGACAGGAAAGTTCTCTCTTCTTGTGTATGGATGGCCCTGACAGGATAAATGCTGGATTATGGTCTTCTCCATCTGTACTCTGAGGATGTTGGCAACATCCCAGTCCCACATGCTCAGGCAGGGACAGAAAACTTTCCATTTTGCTTTAAGAACCGTGACAGGCTGGGGAGGCTGAACCAGGCTGACTAGGCAGGTAAGAAATTCCAGGCATTTCTCTGACAGCAAATCCCATCAGCACTGATGGATGTGCCCTCCCCCCCAGCAGGACTGGGGTGGGGGCGGGGTGGGGAATGGACTTGCAGGTGTGTTGCCCACAGGTGTGCTGGGCTCACCAGATGCCTGAACTTGGGAGCAGTGCTGGAAGAGAGGTGACCTTGTGCACCCTGGGAACCTGCAGAGGGGAATTTGCTGGGAAGCCTCTCCCAGGTGAGAGCTCAGCTCTGCTGCTGGAGCACAGCACTGGGAGAGAGCTGCCATGGCTGGGATGAGACTGGTCCTGCCCAAGGCTGGGGATGCTCTCAGGAGAGCAGGGAACTGTACCTGCTTGGATTTGGTGGGTGATGAGCACTATTGGTTTGTCCCATGGTTGTCCAAAGGCTGGATCCTTGATCCTTGGCCCTTGGCCTGGGTCTGTGGAGCTGTGGGCGAGAACAGCCTGGCCAGAGTCGGGGTATATTTGCCCCTTGCAGTGTGGTCTGTTTTAGGGAGCTCCCAGAGCAGGGCATCACTCTGCCCTGCCCTGTCCTCTCCAAACCTCTGTGACACCCCAGCACTAAGGTCCTGTCACCACCCCACACTGTCCCAGCATTGCCCCTCTACCCGTGGACCAAGGGACACAGGAGATGATGCTGAGAATGAGATGTGAGCTCTTAAACTACCATGAGCTGTGGACAGGCAGGGCACACATGGAAGTCCTTGGCAGGGCACTTTTGAGGGAGTTGTGTCTGAGGGAGCCTGGGATGGAGCTGGTGACAGGTGAGGTGGCTGGTGGGGAGCACCACTGCAGGGGAAGTGGGGTTTGGAGTGCTGGCACCTCCAGCTGTGAGGCCAGAGCAGCCGTGCCTGTGGGCAGGTGATGGGACCCAGGTGATCTCGTGGAGCTGCTGGTGAGGTGCAGGGTGTTGGCCCAGTCAGTGGGGATGTGTCTGTAAGCCAGGAGGATGCTTTTGCAGCTTGTGCTGTCTTGCTTCCATTCCCATCCCATGGAGAATGATGAGGTTAAACAGGAACATTTGCATTGGGACCATTCCCTTTATTGACAGTTCTGTAATCCACATCATGGAGGTTCCCCTCCAGTTAATCTCATTTAACCCTGTTTTCCCTCCTGTATTTCCCTCCACTGCTCTCCAAATGCTGTCAGAGCTGTTGGCAGTGACAGCACCTGGCAGTGGCATTAATTGCTTATCTGAGGATGAGGTAACAGTGCAGGCTGCTAATTAAATTTATCCCTAAGGAAACCAGAGGACCCATGCAGCCCCGGGAAGGGAGAGTGCAGAGAGCTGGCACCTACAGGTCCCAGCTCCTTGCTCTTTCCAAGCTAGCAGCCAGCTCCAGTATCCAAAGGGTTTGGGTGTCACCACCTGCCTCCTCAAGGCCCGACTGAGTCCTCTTCCCTGCAGCACTCTCCAGGCTGGGGACACCAGGGGACAATTGGAAGTGGATCCAAAGGCAGCGTTGCTGCTTTGGGTTGTCCAAAGGCCACCCTTTCACTAAGAGGACAAACCCCATCAGGTGAGGGACAGGGGACAGGAACAAGCAGAGGAGGGACAAATTTACAAGTGAGACAAAGAGAGACCTGTTTGGATGCAGAATTGAAAACAAAGGTCAAGGTGCAAGGAACAGACTGGAGCAGAATATGGGAAAAGTGACAGTATCATCAGAGCTGGTTAGACTTAATAGTTCTGCACAGAACATCATAAATGGCTTTAAACTGGAAGAGAGTAAATTTAGATGGGATATTGGGAAGGAATTCTTCCCTGTGAGGGTGAGGAGGCCCTGGTACAGAGATCCCATAGAAGCTGTGGCTGCCCCATGATCTCTGGCAGTGTCCAAGGCCAGGCTGGATGGGGCTCGGAGCAACCTGGGCTAGTGGAAGGTAATTGAACCTGAGATGAGTTTTAAGGTCCCTTCAAACCCAAACCATCCTGCCATTCCAAGATTCCGTGAAATACCCCACACACCACAAACAGTACAGAGCCAGAAGTGCTGCTCAGGGAGGGTCTGGGGTCTCATGTCCAATGTCCATTTGCACCAGCATGAGCTCAAGGCAGCCATGGAATTCTGCTTGATCTACCCCAAAGACGGAACTCTACCACCCCTCTCCCAGGTCAGCACCATCTTTTGGAGAAGTAGCTTTTCATAATGTCCTGTCTGAACTTGTGGTCCTTTTCCTGTGTTGCAGAGTCTGGCACCCTGAGAAGTGTTTGAGCC
The DNA here is from genome assembly GCA_013398275.1 of Promerops cafer. Lineage (NCBI taxonomy): Eukaryota > Metazoa > Chordata > Aves > Passeriformes > Nectariniidae > Promerops > Promerops cafer. The sequence goes on from VZSE01013534.1 coordinate 115,850, forward strand.
TATCCTGAGCAGGTGCAGTTAGATCCCCCCTTACCCCAGTATCTCCAGTTACCCCATCCAGCTCTTCCCACCTCTCCTACGCCCTGTGCCTCAGGGATGACCGTCTTGCTGACCCTCCACTGGACTCTCCTGCTTCTCCATATCACCCTTGAACTGGGCAACCCTAGCCTAGCCATGGCAGCATCCCCAGTGCCTAGCAAGGGAAAGGAAAACACCTCCCCCAATGTCCTGGCCAGCTCCTCCTGGCTTGGCCCAGGACACTGTTTTCCTTATTCTCCATAAGAGCATATCTGTCAGACTCATTTTATGTGGGGTCAGAGTGGGAGCAGCACTGTGGTGTGGGGCCAAGGCACCCATGTAGTGTTTGTGGGGTGATGAGGGTGCCGGTGGGAGCAGGGAGGGCTGTGGGGCTGGGACCCCAAAAGCATGGAGAGGGACCCCCAAACCTACAGAGGAGGGCAGGAGGCAGGATGTGGCCAGGGGGACCAGCCCTGGGTCCTGCAGCGCCAGGGAATCTGCAGAGCTAGCCCCCAGCCCTGGCCCCGCAGGGAGAAAGAAGCCAGGGGGGAGATAAGGCTGGGGATTTAAGGCTCCTGGCAGAGCCTGACAGCCAGGGCTGCCTGGTCTCCATCAGCCTTTAAAAATGCCTTGCTGGAGTTCAGGGATCCTTGCTGCCAGGAGAAACAGGGACAGGCAGAGGGGGCGAGAAGAATCCTTCCTTCCTCAGAGCCCTCGGTATGGCCTGAAGGTGCCATTTTAGGAACTTTTATTGCAGGAGGGAGCTGTTTGCTCAGAGCTGTTTCCAGGAGGGGCCTGGGGTGCACTGTGAAGGCGAGGGCAGTGTGGGATGCAGGGGAGCCTGGTTGGAGCCTGCCCAGCTGGCACTGGATTAATTAAACAGTTGGTTAGAGAGAGGCAGTGAGACACGAAGGAACAGGAACCCTGTCCGGCCCCTCCTGCATATTTGGCCAAAGGCTTTCCCTAAGCCATGGGATGCCTTTCCCTGCTGAGCTGCCCCGGGACAGGAGGGCTGGAAGCTTGGTGCCAGCAGCAGAGGTGGCCTTGCCTCCCACATCCTGGTGTGGTCCTCTGCGGGTGGAGCAGGATCCTCCGTGGGTCCTTCTCGTGGCACTCCCTTCCCTGCAGGAGCTGGACTCCACAGTCCTTGTGCTTCCCCCTCCAACTCAGTTTATTCTGTGATTCCCAAAGCTTTCCCAGGCACGACCACCATTCCATGCCCTGGGAGTGAGTGAATGGGAAACAAGGACCCCCAGTGCTGCTCAGCATTCCCAACCTTGTTGGAGAGAGCCACAGCCAGTACTCCAGGCTGCCCTCAGAGGCACACCCCAGCGAGGCAGCCATCCATGGGTCTGTGCAGCAGCAAGGCAATTAAAGGTCCATCTGTTCCCTGTGAACCCCTGTTAGCATCCCATTGCTGCTGGAAGTGCAGGAAACTGCTGCAGCGATGGGGCCAGAGCCACTGGAACCGAAATCGCCTCGAGGGATGAAAGATGCTTGAACAAAGTAGAAATTTCTGTGCTTTCACTGTTTCAATTCCCTCTTTCCAAGCAGGGATTTCTAGGGATGTCCTTGCTGCAAGCCTGAGGAAAAGCAGCAATGTCCTAAAGCTACTGTCACCTCCCAGAGCAGAAAACTGGGGTGTCCTCATGTCTGTGTCAGGCTGGACATGAGGAAAAGGTTCCTCCCCCAGAGGGTGCTGGCACTGCCCAGGCTCCCCAGGGAATGGGCACGGCCCTGAGGCTGCCAGAGCTCCAGGAGTGTTTGCTCAGTGCTCTGAGGCACAGGGTGGCATTGTTGGGGTGTCTGTGCAGGGCCAGGAGTGGGACTGGATGATCCTTGTGAGTCCCTTCCAGCTCAGGACATTTCATGATTCTGTGATGCTTCCAGCACATGGTGAGAACATTCCCATTGCTCAGGGAGGAGGGGTTTAACCCCTGTGTGAAGATTTCACTTTTGATTTGCTGTTTATTCTGGAAACAAGAAATTGGTGGATTCCTAAAGAAAATCTGTTTTCTCACCCAGGGGAAGACCTGGAGGGAACAGAACAGTTTTCAAGGCAGTGTTCATTTATTTTACTTCTGGAGGTTGCCATTACTTGAGAAAAATAAACCAATAAAAAAAGGGACTTTGCATCAAACTTCAGTGATTTTCCTGTCTTTACACATGATTTCATAACATTTAACTTCGGAGAAGTTCTGATTTTTCCAGGATTATTTTATCCCATGCGGACCTACTGGGGAGGAAGGGACTTGCCAAAACTCCTGGATGTGTTTTGGTGGTTCATGCAAAGAGTTTCAGTGTCCCAGCTTGGTATTTCTGAGGAACAACACTGAGCCTCAGTTTTTATCCCTCTCCAGCCATTGACCTGTGCCAGGGCCAATGTGGGGAATCTTTTTATCCCTCAGAGTAGTCACTACACTCCACAGCCTGGGCACTTTTTGGATGTCTCTCTGTCTTGATGCAGAAGCAGCATTATAGGAAAGTATCTATTTTTAAAATAAACCTCAGGAAGGTGAAAGAGGCCCCTGTCTGACACCATCCTTGCTGGAATGACCCTGCATTTCGCCCAGGCTGTTGGATGAGAGCAATTTTATGTGTTGGTCTTTTGTGTGTCTCAAATATTGGTATTAGTGCAGGAAGCCTGTTATCATGTCCCCATTGCTTCTGGGGAATGCAGAACTGCCCAGCCATCACCTCTCCCAACAGCTTAACACCCTCTGAGATGGGCTGGTCTGAGGGAAGTGGGTCAGGAATGGAATTGAACGGGTGAGGGATCAATGGAAGGATCCAGGAACATGAGGAGAATCCTGTTTTTCAACAGCTCCTTTGACCATAAGAGGAAGGAGGGACAGTGCAAGCAGGAAGGCTGATGGAATTTTTCTGTAGAGCTTTTCTCATTGGAAACTCCGGATAATTCTGGAGGAAAGGAGATGCCAACTGAAGAAAAAAACCAGCCTTCTTCTTTTCCTTTTTTCCCAAGTAAGAAATAGCTACTTCTTAGCAATGGCTCTTGCTCACAGCAGCCCCAGTGAATGTTTTTCCCAGGCTGTTTCCTGATCTGCCTCATTCCTGGGAGCCTTGGCAGGCAGCTGAAGGAGAAGTTTGTTAAACTTGTTTCAGCACAGGAACCACCTGCCTCCCCCCAGCTCTTCAGGCTGTGTAAGAATTAACGGCAACAGGAGTCACAACAGGAGGAACCACACAGGAACAGTCCAAGCCGTTGGGCACTGGTGATCCCTGGGCTTTGAAGGGACTTTCTGGTGTTGAGAGCTTTTATCCATGAGTGCTGAACCTGTTAGTGCTGGATCACAGGGTGGTTCAGTCTTCACCATTGTCTCCTGTAGGTACCACACACCCCCGTGTCCCCCTCATCCACCCTGTGGGGCTGGACACACATGGGGTTGAGTGACTGCTGCTTATGGAGCATCTTCTTCACCTGTGAGGGGCTCAGAGCCCTGGAGGGAGAGCCCAGCCCGCTGTTACTGCTCAGCAGCACCAACAATTTATTTGTAATATTGAGTCATAAAATCATTAAGGTTGGGAATGCCCCCTAGGATCATCAACCCAGCACTGCCATGTCCCCAAGGGCCACATCTACGAAGTCATGAAGACAAAACTGTGGAAAGTTGCAAAAGGACCCTATGAGACAGCGTGACCAGGGAATGAGAAGGCAATTGGAATTCAAAAGACTTGAGGTGATACAAATGGGAGAGAACAACCCCAGGTTCATGGAATGGTGGAATCACAGGATGGTTTGGGTTTGGAGGTGCCTTAAAAACCATCTGCCATGGGCAGAGGCATCTTCCAGTAGACCACTTCACACGCACCTCCACAGAGATCAGCTGGAAGTTGGTCCGATGTCCCTCACAACTCAGATCTTGGGGCTTTCACAGTCGGTACAGTGGTGGTTAAAAAATAATATGGGTGTTGCTGAAAAAAGAAGACAATAAAACAGTGAATGTTGTTATGCAGTGTGGAGCATGACAGAGATTTGGACAACTCTAGAGGTCGTGGACAAGGCGGATGGTGATTGAGTGTCCATCAGCAATGGAAATGTGGGATGGCATCAAGAATGGCAGCTTGGCTTTGAAACAGAGAGCAGCAGTTTCTTCCTGCAGCATGTGGTTAGAGCAAAGGGCTCTTTATGGGTAAAACAGGTGCAGGACATTTGCAGGGAATAAAAAAATGAGTGGGTAACATAGTGGGAGAAACACTCACGTGGGGTATTGAGTGCAAGGAGCTGCATCTTAGAAGGGAGTGGAGAAGTGTTGTGGGCAACATGCACGCCTGGTTAATGCCCTGCTCCTTGGGTGGTCATGGAATCATGGAATATTCCAGCTTGGAAGAGACCCACAGAGATCAAATCCAGACCTTGACCCTGCACAGACACCCCAACAATGCCACCCTGTGCATCCCTGGGAATGGTGTTCAAATGTTCCTCGAGCTCTGGCAGCCTTGGGGCAGTGACTGTTCCCTGGGGAGCCTGGGCAGTGCCTCAGCACCCTCTGGGGGAAGAACCTTTCCCTGATATCCAGCCTAAACCCCCCCGACAGTCGCTGTTGGGGGGAGGATTCTGGTGTCCGTGATCTGACCTGGTACAGCCACGCACATCTTCTTATGTGGCAGTGGCTAAAAATCCCCTCTGCACTCCTCCAATCCCTGTTCTGCACTCAGGGTTGGGGAACAAGGACAGAGGTGTCTACATGGGGACCTACCTCTGCAGGTGCCTCCTCAGGGCCTTCCAACCAGCTGCTCCTTCTCCACTGTGTTCCCTCCAGTTGTCAGGATTTGCCTTGGACTCTGCAGAGCCCCAGGGATTGTTTTGGCAGCAGCACTGGGCTCCAGGGGACCCCCCCAGCCCCGTTCTCACTGCTCACCAGTGCTCTCCTTCTCTTCCAGGCTGCCCCTCGGGAACATTCAAGGCCAGCCAGGGGGATGAAGGGTGTGTCCACTGCCCCATCAACAGCCGGACAACATCGGAAGGGGCCACAAACTGCGTGTGCCGAAATGGATATTACCGGGCAGATGCCGACCCCGTGGACATGCCATGCACCAGTATGTGGGGCAGGGCAACTGGGAGGGGACCACGTGGTGGGGAAAGGAGATGATCCTCAGTCAAAGCACCAAGGGATGCTTGACAAAGGTGTCTGTCCCAATGGGGTTTTGGGGGTCGCTACACAAACTAACTGGTAGATTTTGCCAGGATTGTCACACAATCAAATTAGCCAGGGATAAGAGGACTGGTTTCATTCCCACTCTTGCCTTTGGATGTCCAGCTTGCTGCACGCATCTCTGACACCAAGAGAAGCACCCGTCTCGGCTCATGCAGAGTCCTGCCCAGGGATGGGGAGGAGCAAGGGTGCAGCTGTCTCACACCTTCCTGTCTGTTCCCTTTCCAGCCATCCCGTCCGCCCCCCAGGCCGTGATCTCCAGCGTGAATGAGACGTCCCTGATGCTGGAGTGGAGCCCTCCACGGGACTCGGGGGGCCGGGAGGACCTGGTCTACAACATCATCTGCAAGAGCTGCGGGGCGGGGCGCGGGGCCTGCACGCGCTGCGGGGACAACGTGCAGTTTGCCCCGCGCCAGCTGGGCCTCACCGAGCCCCGCATCTACATCAGCGACCTGCTGGCACACACCCAGTACACCTTTGAGATCCAGGCCGTCAACGGCGTCACCGACCAGAGCCCCTTCTCCCCGCAGTTCGCCTCCGTGAACATCACCACCAACCAGGCCGGTNAGCATCTCTGGGCAGTGCTGGCTGAGCCCCTGTGGGCTGGAAGGGGACAAGAGGGGGCGTGAGATGTTGCTTATTCCGTAACGTTGGTGGTGATGAAAGTGCCTGGCAATTCCTGAGTGAATCCCAAGCCCTGGGTGTCAAAATATCCCTTATTTCAGCATGCTTCAAGGCAGAGCTGCCTCCCCATCATGGCAGCAGAACAGCTCATGTCCCCTGGTGTCACAGCATCACTCTCCAGCACTGGGTGTGGCTGGGCCTGAGGCTGTTGCCTCGAAGCATCATTGCAGACACCATCAGAGTGTTGCAGACACGCTCCAGGTTCCTGGGGAGGAAAGGTGAGACAGCTCCAGCATTTTGATAGGAGCTGCAATCCCTGCTTGGACTGTAGAGAGAGCCAGGACAGACTGAGAAAGCAAAGGAGAGCTGCACAGAAGAGGGGCTGGGAGATGAATATTTGGGATAACAGTCTGGGAATCTGCTCCAGTTCCTGTGCCACTGCAGTCACTTGGTGAAGCAGCTGAAGCACAGAGCTGGGAGGGTTTCATCTGGGGTCTCCAGCTCTGTGCAGGGTAGCTTTGCTGGGGGGAGGGATGGTCAGAGTGGCTGGTAGTGCTGCTCCCAGGAGGGTCCCCAGCAGCCCCCTGGCAGCTGTGCTGATGGCAGGGAGCCCCACTGAGCTGCTGGCCAGGGGCTGCCTTCCCAGTCCACCTGGAAGCCATCTGGAGCTGGGCACGGGCCAGGGCTGGGGCTTGGCTTAATGGGATTGAGGTGGAAGGATGCCATTGAGGCACAGCCCTGATCGGGAGCAGGAGAGATTCTGGTCCCTCTGAAGCTGCCCTGGACACTACCTGACCTCCAGGGCTGAATTTGGCAGCCATGGGTGAATTGCCTGGAGGCCGTGGTGTGTTCTGGGACGGTGGGTGGGGCAAAACAGCAGTAGGGCAGGTGAGTATCACTTGGGCATCACCTCCAGAGCATGAGGACAGAGAGAACCTGCAAAAATGTCTGGATGAACCATTATGGTGCCCTCTGATCTGGAGTTAGCTCAGCAGTGGGGCCAGGGTGTTTTTGCAGCCCTGAAGGCAGGTCTGACACAGGATGAGCCGTAGTTTGGCTCCAGGTGGGGACAGGTCTGCCCCAGGGAGGAGAGGGGAATGGGTCTGGATGACCAGCTTCCTCTATCTGATGGAAATGGGGTGGCTGTAATGCTACCTGGAGCTGTGAAGGGGCTCTGCACCCTCCCACCGTGGTCCCATACTATGGATTAATAATTTGATGCTCATATTTCGTACTTGCATTTCTCTGCTATGCTTGAACCTTCATGTATCACCCGTGGCTGCTCCCACTCGAGCAAAACCAGCAAGCTGAGTCCAAGGCAAATCCTCTTCAGTCCCCTGGATCCTCCTCCTTGTGTTTTCCTGGTTTGACACTCCTTTATTATCAGGGCTCACACTTCTCAGCCTGTGTGATGTCTCTCTTAATGTATCTGTTCATTAGCACTAAACACTAACTGTCTGCTTGCTAATTCCTCTGTAATTAGAGGCTCTGAATTCTTCTGCTTGCACTCAGCACTGCCTGGCAGCCTGGATGTAGATCATTAGCAGTTGGTAACAGAAGCTGCAGGCACAAAGACAGGGCTGGGACAGGAGAATGGAGGGTGTTGGGGGAGAGGAGAGTGAGCAGAGGGAGGATGAGCCTCCCTCTGCCTTGGCTCTGGGTGGAGGAGCCAGCTGGGGCTCCATCGTTGAATGTGTGATGGGGTTGTGCTCCTTCCACAGCTGGACAAAGCAAAGTGCCCACCACCCCTCAGGGTCCTGCAGCCCTGCAGGAAGCAAGGAAAATCCCCCTGGTTCCCCTAGGGACACAGGGTGAGTGCTGGAGACGCTCTGTGCTGCAGGACTGAGGAGAGATGCCCCATCACCAGCAGCATCCAAAACCTTCAGGTGTCACCAGTTCTTCAGCTTGGGCACGTGAAAAAGTTCACCACATTTTGTAAGGGCATAGAGTGCCAGGACAAGGGGGGATGGCTCCCCATGGCCAGAGGGCAGGGTTAGATGGAATATTGGGAAGGAATTCTTCCAGGGAGGGTGAGGAGGCCCTGGCACAGGTTGCCCAGAGAAGCTGTGGCTGCTCCATCCCTGGAAGTGCCCAAAACCAGGCTGGACGGGGCTTGGAGCACCCTGGGATAGTGAAAGCTGTCCCAGCCCATGGCAAGGAGTGATGAGCTTTTATGTCCCTTGCAATCCAAACCATTCTGTGATCCCAGGAAAAATATCCTGTGGGAGTAAGAAAACAACCCCTCTAGAGCAGCCAGAGGGAAGGAAGGTCCTGAGTGTGGCCAGATGGGTGGCACATGGTGGGTGATGGTTTGGTGACCCCTTCCAGCAAACTGGATCCCCATAAACACGATCCACATGCCTTCCTGGGCAATACCTTCTGTCACCTCTGAGCCCAGACTGGGTTTTCTCTCTGCTCTTCTCAGCAGGCTCTCCTCGACCTCCATCTCCACGCTGTGCATCTCCAGCTCACCTGCACTCCTGCTTCTCACACCCTGCAGCTGAGCAGCTGAGCAGTGCCTCATTCCCCAGAGCTCAGCATCCCTTCAGGAGTGAAATCCAGGACTCTCCACGTGCCCCAGTCCTGCCTGAACGGACTGTGCCAGAGCCTGGGTGCTACCAAAGTCTTTTCCCAGCCATTCCTGAACAAATGATCTGTGCCAAGAGGGTGGCTGAGAGCCATGCCAGCATCCCAAGGGGTCAAGGAGCTGAGCCTGGCCCAGTGCTCTGGATAATGACACTTGACTAATTGAGAGCCATGCCAGGCACCAGCTCATGCTGGCAGCCCATGACTACTAATTTGTGGCCTTTCTTTGGGGAGGGGTGGGGAGTGGGGAGAGTCTTGGTGCTGTGAGGATTTGCAGGCTCCATCCACACCGTGGACAGGCTGAGTGCCCTGGGAAAGCTGAAGGAAAGGGCTCCAACAGTCAGGGATGAGTTAATAGCAGTGGGAGGGGCACTTCTTGGTTACTGGCTTCTGTGAACTGAGGAGGGAGGAAGAAGCCTTGGGCTCTGGAGCATCCAGAGACAAATTCAAGACCTCCCAGTGGTGGGGGTAAGAGAGCATCCAGGCTCTTGGGAATGTGTCCCTTTTGTGAGCAACTCTTGTCACAGGGGATAAGGAGGAAGGATTAGTGCTGATGTCAGAGGCTCTTGGCTGCAAACAGAGCCACAGACAGCAATAAATGGCCCTTACAGAGGGAATACAAGGAGTGTGTGGCAAAGGATACCAATCCACTGTCCTGATAAACCTACCAGGATGATTTCTCACCCTCTATAGATCCAGAAAAATTGTTATGATTATTTGCATTCTTATTCTGGGTGGCATTTTACAGCAGTATGTCACGACATGGTGATATGGATTAGTGGACAAAGTGGCATTCAGTCAAAGGTTGGACTTGATGATCTTGGAGGTCTTTTCCAATCTTCCATGATTGTCTAGGTCTCTTGGCCAGGAAGATGTGCAGCTCACACCTCTGTCCCAGGCGCACACCAGGCATCAGCAGGGTTTGAATTTCAGTGGCTGTCACAGCCCAGGTTGTGGCCCAGCCACGCAGGGTCTTTTGGGGAGGGCTGTCCCGACAGGACTTGTTAGGGCCCGTGAGCTCAAGGACAGGTGACCACGGTCCAAAGCAAGGACATGGGCCATGGCCATGCTCTGCTGGGCATCTCCTAGTACTGTTACAGCCTGATTCTGTTACAAACCTTGAGGAATTCATCCATGAGCAATGGAGCACAGGCGAGACAGATCCCGGGATGTGCAGAGCACCAGAAAGAGGATTTTTCCCCCTCACCTTCAAAACAATGCCCTTGCAGCCATGGTCCCAGAGCTCTGCTGGCAAAGGCAGCAGGGGGCATGGAGAGGTCAGGGAGCAGGCGAGGTGAAGGGATGAGGTGGGTAGGACCAGACCTTCTCACCAGCCATCCCAGCCTGCTGTTTGCTTGTCACATTAGTGATGCTGCCAGCTAGACAGGGACAGGAGAGTTGTACTGCCTGGGGCACAGGGAGTCTTGCTTTTATCTTCTCACTTTCACTGAGCATCAGAGGATGTGTCTGGCTCCCTTCTTGTGAGGGAGGCACAGGAGAGCCCGTGCTGCTTCGGACATGAGCAGGAGTAGTGGCTCCTCCTGTTCTTTCTCGTGCTGCTCAGCTGGGCTCTGCTGCAGCCAAGAGTTACTGTCTGTGAAACCAGAACCTGGGAAAGTGCAGAAATTACATCAAAGGGCTGGAATGAGCTTTCCAGAGCTTCAAAGCTCTGAATATTTGTTTACAATAGAATCCCAGAATGGTTTAGGTTGGAAGGGACTTTAAAGATTATCCAGTTCCACTCCCTGCCATGGGCAGGGACACCTTCCACTAGCACAGGTTGCTCCAAGCCCCATCCAAGCTGGCCTTGAACTTCAACAAGATTTTGACCCTCCACTTTCCTGTTTCTTCCAGAATAAAAGGCAGGAGGTTGTAACATTTGAGTATCTCAGATTCCTCTCCAGAGGCAGAGCTTTCCCCACGGTCCCACTGACTTGTCCCAGATCTGCACCACCCTCCTGGGGAGGGAACTTTTTCTGATGTCCAAACTGACCCTCCCAAGCTATGATTTATGGCCATTGCTATTCATTTGACTAAGTTTCAAAGGTTCTAGCCCAGAGATGTTTTAGATCAGCCTGAATACCAGTTCAAATCCCAGAATCCCAGAGTCTGGTTTGTGCTGGAGGGACCTTAAAGCTCAGCTCATTCTACCCCCTGCCATGGGCAGGGACATCTTCCACTAGACCAGGCTGCTCCAAGCCCTCTCCAGCCTGGCCTAGGACACTTCTAGGGATGGGAATTTCCCTCCAATTCAGTCCTGGCTTTGGCTAAAACACCTTTCAGGAAGAGAAGTAGTCTTGAGCCATCAAGAGACAGGCAGCCCATCAGGTCCTTGTACATGAGCCTGTGTAGATTGCTGCTTTTTTCCCCAATGGAATCACTGATTTTCTAAGGAAATACAGGAAACTCTGTCAGGACACCAGTAAAACATTTCTTTGGAAAACTGCAAGCTGGAAGTGGTTCTGTGAAGTCTGTCCAGGAACTGCATAAATGGGAGACCACAACGACCTGAGTGGGGAAGCCTCAGCTAAGCTGAAGTGACCGAGGTCCATGAAAAGTAGTTTCATACTTCTTGATGTTTCAAGACCTGGTAGGGTACTTCTTGTGCAGAAAATGGACACAAGAGAGGGAGAGGCAGAAATTTCCTGAGCTTTGGAGCCATCTCACACATGGAGGAGCCAGGACAAAGCCTGTTTCCCGGTGTGACAGAGCAAGCTGGAGGGTCTGCTGGGCTGCTGTCCTGAGGTCACTTGAATCCCAGGTTTCATCTTTTGGGGACTTCCCTGGATGTGTTTCTGTGACAATTTGGCCTGGTCCCACACTCCAAACCTCCTGAAACCTTAACATCCTCATGGCTGCTTCTCTTACCCCAGTTAAGACCCCGACCTTGACTTCCATGGACCCGTGTCACCACCCTGGTTCCATCAGCTGTCTTCTCTCCCTCTTCTCTTCCATTCACCCACAGCTCCCATCTTCACCCTGAGGGCCACCAAAACGTGATGTGGTTTGGCATTTGCTGCCCTCCTCCCCTCTCTGTCCCAACCTGTTGCCTGCAGCAGCTAGCAGCAAGTGCCCAGGAGGGATCCTGCCATGCCCAAATCCCATCTCCTCTGCCACTGGAGACGTCTGCAGCAGATGGCAGGAGCTTTGCCAGCTGCTGGCTCTTCAGGAGCCTCTTCCCGCTCCTGTGGTGCAGCTGGGGGGATGTTGGCAGAGCAGGGGATGGGCTGCACTGCTGGAGCATCCCAAGCAGATGCCCTTCCCTGCCTGCCACCATCTCTGTGGGCTCCTCCTCCTGCTGACTCCCAGGCTTCCCTGTTGCATAAATTACACCATGAGTTTGAGGGTTGTTTTTCCCACACCTGCCTGGGGCTTCAGAAACCTATTCCAGTGCATCTGGAGCTGACTTTGGTCAGAAAACAACAGTCTGTCCATGATGGATGGGGTGGAAAGTCCCTTCTGCTGAACCAGGGACTCCCCCAGTGTGCCACCATCCCTACTCTGTGCTGTGCTGGGAGCTGATGGGAAGGCTGCAGGGCTCTCCTTTTCCCCCTGTGTTCCAGATGGCTGACTTATCTCTCCTGCTGCCCTTGGCAAACACAGCCCTGGGGCAGGTGGGGAGGCTGGTGGTTGGAGCAAAGGGGTTACTGCAGCCTCCTGGCCGGGTGTCCGTCAGTCCTTCCTGGGGTCCCTGGGGGTTAGTGGGGTCCCTGTGGGAAGGGATGAATCTCTGTGTGCCCCTGTGCAAGCAGGAAGATGCTCACAGTGCCTGGCCCTCCACAGGCTGGTCCGTGGCCATCCCTGCCCTGGCAGGGGTGCAGGAGGCAGCTGCACAGCTGGGGCTGGGCAGGGAATGCTCTTCCCAAGAGAAGAAACTGGTATTTCCAAAATTTTCCCCTACACACAGGGAACCTGGTGGAGTTTGCCATGCAAGAGAGCAAGGGAAAAGTTTCAGTCACAAATTAGCAAGACTTAGTGATGCTCCAAGGGCTGGAGCCCCTCCAGAGCCAGGCTGGGAGAGCTGGGAGTGTTCAGCTGGAGAAGAGAAGGTCCAGGGAGGCCTCAGAGCCCCCTCCAGTGCCTGAAGGGCCCCCAGGAGAGCAGGAGGGGGACCTGGGACAAGGGATGGAGGGACAGGACAAGGGCAAATGGCTTCCCACTGCCAGAGGGCAGGGATGGATGGAATATTGGGAAGGAATTGTTCCCTGGGAGGGGGGTAGGGACCTGGAACAGGGTGCCCAGAGAAGCTGTGGCTGCCCCTGGATCCCTGGCAGTGTCCAAGGCCAGGCTGGATGAGGCTTGGAGCAGCCTGGGATAGTGGCAGGTGTCCCAGCCCCTGGCAGGGGGGGGGAAGGGCCCTTCCAACCCAAACCAGTCTGTGATTCCATGGGTGCTCTGCAGCAGACATCACTTCTTTCCAGGACTATAGCTCTAAGCTTTCTATGTTTGAAATGTAGAAGTCAGGTTGTTCCTAAGGGCAGTTATCATTGCAATTAATTGGCACTTTTTGGGAAAGGATTGTTTTATGGAAAATCTGGGGGCCAGGTTGGAGGCGTGGGGGTCTGGCTCCCACCATGCTCCTGCTTCCCACCAGCCTTTTGTGGGGACATGCCATGATCTGGAGCAGGGGAGTTTTCCACGTGCAGAGGGGTCCAGGAGGTGGGGACACCCTTGGTACCGTGTGACCCCAAAGCTGCTCCGGCAGCCGTGTGGGGGGTGCCAGGACCCTCTGGAGCAGCTCCTCTGTGTGGGAACAAAGCCCTGCAGGCCGGGTGACACATGTAAATGGGACTGCAAACTCCACTGAACAAAGAGCTCAAACACAGCCAAACCCTCGGCTGCCTGGGCCAAATCGCTGGGCTTGTGGCATTAGCAACTGCTTTACAGGCTGTAATCTACACCAAAGCCTGCCTTGATTTAAGTGGGGCCGCAGCCAGGACCAGCTTTGGGCTGCTTTGCCATGTTTTTAAGATTTTCCAGCATTTGTAGTTACAGACTCAAGGAGCTGCAGGCTGGGCCCACTGGGAAGTTTTCCAGACACTTGACACAGCATGGGTACCAGTCTGATGGGGCCACCTTGCCAAGAACCTCGGGAACAAAAACCTCACACACTGAAACACCAGTTTTCCAGAGCTCCAGCAAGTCCAGGAATATCCCAGACCTGAGAATTTTTACTCTTCTGGGCAAATGTTGCTTATTAAAGAGCCCCAGTGCTGCCATTCCTTGCTTTCCTCAGCTTCTGCTGGAGAGAATTGGTTCCAAAAGTGCGTGGCTCCTGAACATGGCATCACAGGGGCAGAACTGGGAAAGGAATTGGGGGGACAAATCTTGTAATAGTTCAAGGAATAGCGAACCCTTTTAGCAGGAGAGTCACAGACTCACAAGTGCTGGTGGAGGGGCTTCTGGAGGTCTCCAGCCTAACCTCCCATGCAAAGCAGGGCCACCAGGGTCACCATGGAGGGCAGGTCGGGAGAATCCTCCCTTCTTCCCTTCCTCATCCAGGTATTCCTCACTGTGGTGCATTCAGTGCTCCTGTTGGAGGAAGGCATCTGAATTCAAATGCATTCTCCAGGAGGGGCCATGGTGTGAAAGCCCTAAATGGCAGCAGAGAGTTTTTCCCAGAAAAGCAAAAAATGAGGGAGGTTTTAACCAGAGAAATTGATTTTCAGTTTGATACCTAGATGGGTTTGGACTCTGAGCTGAACTAGAGCACAAAAAACTGGGGTGTCGGGGTCAGTGGTGGGAGCTGGAGTGGGGACAGTTGGACCATTGTACAGTGTCAGTCACCTGCTGGGGACTGTGTGGGACTAGGGTGCCGTGGGGCAAGGAGAGAGGGCTGGGTTTGGATTAGGTGTCCTGTGGGTGAGACAGTGGTGCGAGACATCCGGGTCTCTGGGAACGTGGGGGTCAGTTGTCCTGTCTGTCCCCTCTGCCCATGCTGGAGAAACAGAGCTCACCCCCACCCCTGTGCCTACTCCACCTGCCTGAAGCCTTGCACAGAGGCCCTGTGTGCTCCTGCCACTTCAAACACAGCTTTCCAGACTGCTGGAGCCTGGATCCCAGCCTAGAGGTCTCCAAGCCCTGTGGACTGAAGGTCAGGACAGCCCTCACTCCGTGACTGATCACAGCACCGTCCTGGCTGCTGCGCAGCGTCACCTCCAGCCTCGCTGCACGGGGCGTGGGAATGCTGTCCTGGGGACTGCCCTGCTCTGGACCCACAGGGAATCCTGTTCCCCACATGTTGGAGCTCCCTGGGTACCCACTCAGACTGAGTCCCTGGGTGAAGGCAGTGAGAGGGAAGTTTGCCCCCTTCCCCCAAGGTTTTTCCTTCGCCACAGTGGCAGGACAGTCACAGGCGTCCCCTGCCAGATGCTCTGACAGAAATTCTGCTCTGACAGAAATTCTGCTCTGACAGAACCTTCTCCCCTGCATCGCCCCATTCCCTGCCCTGTCCCGTGGCCTCTGGACTTGCTGGTGCCTTGCAGCATCATGGTGCATTTCCCTGCCACTCTGTCTTCAGCCGCGGGTCAGGCAGTTAATCCTGACCCCGATCACAGCCGCTGCTGCACGGGGTAATTGAAAATGCCAGAATTCCCTGCTGACCCTCTTATAATAAAAGCAGTTCCCCCCGTCTAGTAACGTGACACTCCAGGGACTGAGATCTGTCAGGAGGGCTCCGAGGAGATGCTGGAAAGCTCCCAGCTGTTCACCTCGCTTTTTCCCCTGGGTGATTTCAAAGTGTTGCCAGGGAGAGGCCACAGGCTGGGCTGGCTTTGCTCTCTCTGCATCGTGAGTGTTTTCCAGAGCAAATGTTGACTCTGTCTGCCATGACATGGGTAGTGGAATTAAAGTGATCAGAGATAGGGGGTTTGCTGCCTGTAACCTGACTCTCTCAGCTAAGCCAGCAGAGGAACGGGACGCTTTGATTTTACCGGGATCTCGACAGCGCTGCCCCACTAGCAAGGACCAGGGGCTGAGCCTTGGGACTGGCAGGTGAGGGGGGGCTAGCTGCAGAGTGGGGGACAGATTGCATGGCAGCCTTTCAAATGGGTCTAAAGATGATGAAAGAGAAGCTGTGGAAAGATCCTGGTGGCCCCCCTGCAGGCTGGAGCCACACCGTCCCACCAGACACTCCCAGAAGATGCTGCCGGCAGTCTGAC
This sequence comes from Promerops cafer, assembly GCA_013398275.1. Lineage (NCBI taxonomy): Eukaryota > Metazoa > Chordata > Aves > Passeriformes > Nectariniidae > Promerops > Promerops cafer. The sequence goes on from VZSE01013534.1 coordinate 131,412, forward strand.
CCTCTGGGCTGCTCCCTGCACTGCTGCCCTGGCTGATGGCAGTGTCTTTTCCCATTTTATTCCCTTTACAGCAGCAGTCCAGCTCCCCAGCCTGCACAGTGACCTTCCACAGGTCACAGCAGCACCGAGGCTACAAAGTGGCCCTGGAGTGCCATGGACATTTGTCCAGTGTGTAGCTGGATGTGGGCTCGGTTCACTGGGAGCCAGACTTCCTAAAAACCACTGGCAGTGGTGGTGGCCCAAGAGTCAGGACCTGACACAGAAAATTGGCCTCTGCTATCAAGGTCTATTAGACAAGGATGCCCTGATGGGTCCTTTGGGATGGGATGAACCAGAATACACTGAATCATAAAATCACAGAATCCCAGACTGGATTGGGCTGAAGGGACCTTAAAGATCATTTTATTCCACCCCCTCCCATGGGCAGGGACACTTTCCACTATCCCAGGCTGCTCCAAGCCCTGTCCAACCTGGCCTTAGACTCTTCCAGGGATCCAGAGGCAGACAGAGGTGGGATAGGAGGGAGGTGACCTCAGGATGTTGAAAAAGCAGGGCTGGGAGAAAGGAACAGCTCCCAGATGGAAGTTCTTGTTGAATAAAAGAGGAAGATGTCCTAGGAGATGTCCTGGGGCTCCTGGAACTGCTCAGAGTTATGGTGTTGTGGGGATGGGTTGGAGAGACAAACATGTGAGCTGCCTAAGAACCCTCAAATCAACTCAGAGACATAGAAGCAAGGAGGAAAATTTCTTTCTCATTGCCCCAAAACAATTCTTCATTGTGTGATGCCCCCCTGCTGCTTTTTGCCAGCTTTCTCCTAATGAATTTCCCTGAGCTTTAGAGAGAGTTTTACCAATTACATGATTTCTGGATGCATCGAGGACCTTTCACCCCACTCCCAGAAGAACTGGGATGATAGGAAATGCAGGAACAGCCTCCTCCCTTCACTGAGCTGGGGGGCACAGCCAAAAATACCCAGTGGTAGTGCCCAGTGGAGAGGGAAGAGCAGCTCTGCAGGGCTGAGCTGAGGCAGGGAAGTGTCACCTTGGACACAGTCAGAGGAATATCAAACCTCAGCAAGGAGGTGGATGCTGTCTCTCTCTTGAGATGGATCCTAGGTACTGAACTCAGTTTCGAGGTTTATGTTGGAAAAGGAGATGAACAAAAAATTGGAAAAGGTACAGGAGGAAGTCATCAGGCTGATAAATGTGTGAAGTGCCCAGGAAACTACTTGGAATTCAGAAAGGAATCACAGAATCGTTGGCTGGTTTGTGTTGCAAGGGACCTTAAAGATCCTCCAGTTCCAACAGTCCATGGACAAAAAGGAAATACTTTCATTATCTTTCAGTTCTTCTAGATGACAATATTCTTTTTCTAGACTCCTCCTTCAGGAGGAGATTTAGCTACAAAACCTAGAAAAGTTCCTGCAGTTGGAAACTGAAGTCCCTAAACTTTAAGCTGAAAATAAAAGGTGCATTTTCAGAGAGCTTGAGGGAAACCTTCCCAGAAGCATGGTGGGCTCAGCATCATCTGAAGCCCTCAAAGGAAGCAGGGGGTGTGTCTGTAGCATAGTCAGGGGGTCAGCCACGAGTGTTTCAGCAATTTTTAGCTCTGCCTGGGTTTGTGCAGATGTTCTGACCTGGGTGTTATGGAGCTTTTCCCAATTCTCTGCTGAGTTGCTGTGCTCTTGCGCTGTCTCATTGCACTGCCCTGGGTCTGGTTTGACCTTCTTCAGGTTTTCCTGTGGTTAAAAAGTGATTGTTTCTCCTGGAAAACTCACATTTTGTTCCTTCTTGTTTTCTTCCATTTCCTTCTTTCCCTTAATACTTTTCACCGTTTCCAGCAAGTCCCAAAGAAGGAACTATTTGTATGAAAGTCAAATTCTGGCTATGCCAAGCCTGAGGCTTCACGGTGCAACCAACACCCCCCTTTGTCCCTGCAGGAGATCAGGCAAATCCTTACTTACAGAACCAAAGCCTCTTGTGGAGGATCAGTGCAGGTTAAGCTGCCTTTGTGTGATGGATCTGTGCCACCTGGGGTTTGGTTTCCCTTAGCACAAGCTGCAGAAGTAGCCCTGGGGTGCTCTGGAGCTCCTGGTTCTGAGCCCAGGGAGGTGTTATCCTCATGGCACAGAATCCTCAGAGAGCAGCTCTGCCACAGGGAAACCTGGACACGCTTTCAGTCAAAGATGTAAAGCTGTAAAGAGAGATGTGCCTGGTTGGGATCTTTAGTAGAAGCTCTTTTTTTAAAAAAAAGAAGTTATTTCATAAAAGTGGCTTCAGCTTCATAATCAGGGCCCAGACCATCACTTGTGATCTCTTCTTTTTTTTTTTTCCTTTAGAAGACATGTTTTAAATGTTGGATGTGCCTTAGCTACAGTGCCTGGGAGGCAGGACATGGTGGGGCTCATTTAGAGGGATGTGGCAGAGAAGAAATGTGTTTTATGACCAAAAACTGGGATTTTATCTAGAGCTGATCAGAAAGACTGAAGGGTGCTGATACAGAGGGGCTGCTGAGGGAAGCCCCATCCTTGGAGGTTTAAAGATTCACCTAATACAGCTCCCCTTCCCTGGTGTGGTGTTGGACCAGAAGCTCTGGGAGTCCCATCCCAGCAGCATTCCTGGGATCTGGTGCTCTAGGGAACTGGAGGGGGCAGTGGGAGAGGAGGGCTCAGTCCTATCAGCCTTCACAGCTCTTCTGTGCCCTGTGTGGAGGCACCTGGGCCTCTTGGGTCATCCCTTTCCTCAGCACAGTCTGTGCAAGGGAATGGAATATCAAATATTTCAGTTGGAAAGACCTACAATGATCATCTAGTCCTGCTGCTTCACCCAGACAAGGAGAACCTGGGAGAGGCCAGAGCAGCACAGCCTGGGCTGTGTCTGTCCCACTGCTACTGACTCCACACCACGGCTCTGGGACCAGGCCCAGCCACAGGAGGACAGGATACATCTCCTTGGCTGCTACCCTTTTGTTAGATTAGAGCATCAGGATGTATCAGACCCACCCTGACACAGGCTAGACCCACCCTGTGGTACAAGAATCATTGCCCTGTGTGAGGCTGAAGCTGCTACACTAATTTTGGGAAGGTCAAAAATAGCCTGGTGGTTTCGGTGCTTCCCTTGCCAAACCCCACTGGGACCACACATTTCCTCCTCAGTGGGTATTTGAGCCTTCCTGGGAGACAGTCAGTCAAGCAGGACTTAAGATCCCAGTTGATCCATAAGGATGCCTTCGTGGAAAATATGCTGTGTAGTGGGATTTGAGACCTGCCTGGCTATGTCACCTGCCTGTCACCTTGTGACATTGAGCCAGTCTGATTTGGAAGGACAATGTCTTGAGGTGTGTTCAAATCCCAGGAGGGTTTGGGTTGGAAGGGATCTTAAAGCCCATCCCATTCCACCCCCTGCCATGGCCAGGGACACCTTCCACTGTCCCAGGCTGCTCCAAGCCCTGTCCTACCTGGCCTTGGACACTTCCAGGGATCCAGGGGCAGCCACATCTTCTCTGGGCACCCTGTGCCAGGGCCTGCCCACCCTCACAGGGAACAATTCCATCCCAATATCCCTTCTAACCCTGCCCTTCAGGCAGTAGGAAGCCATTTGTCCTTGTCCTGTCCCTCCATCCCTTGTCCCAAGTCCCTCTCCAGCTCTCTTGGAGCTCCTTCAGGCCCTGCAAGAGGCTCTGAGCTCTCCCTGGAGCCTTCTCCTCTCCAGGTGAGCACCCCCAGCTCTCCCAGCCTGGCTCCAGAGCAGAGGGGCTCCAGCCCTTGGAGCATCTCCATGGCCTCCTCTGGACTTGTCCAACTCCTCCACGTCCTTTCTGTGCTGGGACCCCAGGGCTGGAGGCAGCATTGCAGGGGGGTCTCTGCAGAATCCCCTCCCTGGACCTGCTGCCCACGCTGTGGGGATTAGCCCAGGACACAGATGGTTTTCTGCCATTCCAGCCCTGGCAAAACTCAGGGGTGATTCCTTCAGGGAGGTGATGGCCATGCAGCTCTGCTGGCAAGACCTGAGGATGGGGGGACCTCCAGAACCTCATCCTTCCCAAGTGTTTCCAGTTCCTGAGCTCAGGCAGCACCCTGTGTGTGCTGCAGAGCAGCCAGAGCAGCAGAGCTGCCAGCACCCCCACACTGATCCTGCAGAGCTGCCTCGAGCCACGGAAGTCTGCTCAGCTCCCTGGATTAAGATAAACTGCCAAAACACTAAGCCCAGCCTGGGCAGGGGTCTGGCTGTGGCCAGTGTTGTATGGCTGTGCAGGGGCTCAGGGTGGTGACCACGGAAGTGTCACTTACATCCCTCCCCTGCCTCTGCCCCAGAGGGTCACTGTGTGGGACATGTTGGCTTTGTATATGAGTGGATTTTCATTAAGCTTGTTTTACACTCCAGTGGTGGTTTTGGTGAGGTTTATTTCTCTAGCAATTTGGAGAAGCCACAGGGCTCCACTGTGAGGAATCTGAGGAATCTGAGGCCATCACTGATCAAGAGGATGCAGAAAGTGCCTTTCAGGGACTGCAGTGGTTGGCTTTGGCTCAGTGCCCCATGCTGGTAATGCCAAGGGTGTGGGTTTGATCCCCATATGGACCATTCACTTCAGAGATGGACTCAGTGATCTTTGTGGATCCTTTCCAACTCAGAATATTCTGTGAAATCTGTGAAATCAAATGACATTGAGGCTTAAGGGATTCAGTAAGGAGCAGTGGAATCCATCAGTTGTGGAATGAACGAATGTTTGTTTTTTGCACTTTTGGGACACACCTATCCCTGGAGACCTCTTTGGGATAAATCCACCTCTGTTCACACCTTCATGGTGACATCACAGGGTGATCAAGGCTCTGAGAGTGGGGACTCTCCATATCTGATCTCCTCTGTGTGTCACAGAACACAGTCAGCTGCCTGGGCATCATGTCATGATCCAGCTGAAGCTGTTCCTGCTGACTGGACCTGGGAAAGTCACTTTGAGGTCTGGCTGGCTCCTCTAAACTGGTTTCAAGCTCAGACGTCCAGTGCCAGCCCATCCCTGATTCACAGGACTGGGAGCCTCTCTGTGCACCCCAGGCCCTCACCTGGCATAAAGGGTGTGACAAGGACCATGTTTTGTGGCATTGTAGAGTGCTGTGCTCTGTTAGAAAAAAATCTGGGAGAGGGATTGTTTCCATCTGCTCGGGGCCACATCTGGGGTCCTGTGCCCTCTCTGGGACTCCCAGCATCACAGTCATGGACAAACTGGAGCATGTCCAGCAGGACAATGAGGTCAGCCTGGGGCTGGGGCTGGAGCATGAGAGGTGAGGGCAGCTGAGACCTGGGTCTGATCAGCCTGGAGAGGAGAAGGCTGAGGGGCATCGAGGGAGAGAACAGTGGAAACGTCCACAAGACACAACCAGCAAAATCCCAGTGGAATGTGAGGGAAAGTTTCTGCCCCAAAGAGCGAGGCAGCTGGGGGCTGCTGCTCAGAGAGCCTGTGGGAGCCCCATCCATGGGGATCAGATTCACTAGGTCTCATCTGGACACAGTCCTGAGCAAAATGATCTGATTTTGAAATTACTCTGCCAGCCCGTGGGACCAGAAACATCCAGAGATCACTTCTGACCTAGGCCTTTCTGTGATTTCATTCCTGTGGGCTCCCCTGGTGTCTGTGATAAGAGGAGCAGTTACTGAGGACAGGCAGTGAGGAGGTTCCTGCTCTTCCGGAGCCACTCCCTTGCCCCAGGTGCAGGAAAGGCAGTGAGATTGCTGTAGTCATTCATCTCACCTGCCTCCTCCCACCATGCTGCACATTTGCCTCACTAAGCTCATTAGATGAGCCCCACCTCATCCATTTGGGTCTTTTGCTGAGCCAAACAAGAGCAGGTTCACCAGGTACCAGCAGCACAAGTCACACATGTCCGGCTGTAGCCGTTGTCTTGTACATCTCTCTCAGGAGAGGCAGGAGATGCCTTGGAGAAGTCCTGTACTCCCAGGCTGGGGTGCAGTGCATGGAACTGGAAGAACATCTCAGAGACCTCACTCCTACTAGGAAGAACCTGGAGCTGAGGAGCTTCTCCAGCTGCAAGGCCACTGAACCTGTGCCTAAATCATGGGATGTTGCCACATCCCGGTGTTGTGGTGGGACAGCTCTGGTTGTACATGGCCCCTGTCCTGGAAAAGCCCAGTGTGTAAATGTGGGATCAGTTCCCAGAGCAGGTGGCAGAGACACCCACGGGCTGTGTGCTTCCCTCGGTCCAGTGCCATCCCTGCCACAGGGCAGCCGCAGCACGGCCACATCTTCCTTCTAAGCCTGATCTCTAGGGACAGAGATGTTTGTCTTGAAAATCGCAGATGTCCTACAAAATCTGTTTAAACAAGGAAGCAGTGAGCTCTGGCAAGAGCTGACAGGCTCCAGAAACATTACCTGTGTTTTATCTTCACGCCAGCGTGAGAAACTATTCCCAGGAGTTTGGAAAGATGTGGCCTGAAGCAGTGGGATGGGGATGTCAAGGCGGGAGGGGAGCAGTGCCATGGAGTGAGGGGAGGGCTGAGGTGACACAGAGGGTTTCAGACTGTTGGGTAATGGGGCTTTGCTTAAGCAGAAATGGATGGAAGGACTGGCCTCAGGATCTATTAGAATCATGGCATGGTTTGAGTTGGAAGGGCCCTTAAAGATTATCTCATCCCACCCCTTGCCATGGGTAGGGACACCTTCCACCAGACCAGGTTGCTCCAAGCCCCATCCAGCCTGGCCTGGGACACTTCCAGGGGCGGAAATTCTCTGCTGTCCTTCTAGTTTTGTTCTCCTGAACAAAACTAGAGCTCAACAACACTCCTGAGGCTAATCCACATCACACCTTCCTTTAGAAGTGGGGAAACCCAGGCAGGTGAGTGAAAATGGTGCAGCAGTGTGGTGGCAGATCTTGTGTTACCCAAACGCAGCCCCCTGGCACCCAGACACTGAGCATCCTGGGAGCTGTAGTGCTCTGAGTCAGAAAAGCAGCAGTGAAGAGGCAGACAGCGGATCAGAAAAATGGCTTTTCTTGGTGTGTTGGAGAGGAGTTGCTCAGTGGTAATTCATTGTGATGTGCAGGAACATTCTGGGGCCATGCTCGTCCAAGCACCACGGTCCTGCCACTGCAATCCCAGCTGGCACAGCTCCTGTCACTGCCCCTGATGCCAAGGGGAGCCAGCCTGGAGCTGGGTGAGAGGTGCCTTCCTTTGGATGCTGCTCCTCCAGGCTGTTTCTCAGAGCTGCCAAATGAGTTGTTCTTCCATGAAATATTCTAAGGGTTGGACTTGGGAAAAGCCCATCTGAGTGCAAACCTCTCTGCATCCATTTGGCCTGGCATGCAAGTAATGGGGAAGCTTTCATGCTACCACTCTCCAGTCCTCTCCCACCCCTGAGGCTTCCCCTGTGCGCTGAAGCTGCTGCAGTGGTGAGCCTGTGCTGGCAGATGTGCCATGGCCAACGCTCCACTGCAGCTCCAGCTCTCCAGGGCTGGGCTGGCTCTAGGGGAGGTCTGGGATAGCCCTGCACTGACGTGGATGTGTGGGCAGTGCCAGCAGCAGGCTGGGTGCGGGAAGGGCACGAACACGTGCTCGTCTCACTGGTTTGGGGTGTGGGGAGAGGAGGCAGCTGTGGGTGTCAGCCTTGCAGCAAGGGTGGGTGCGTGGGTGTTGGCTGCTCTGCTGTCAGCACCTAGAACTGGAGTGGACCCACAGGGATCATTGAGTCCCACTCCTGACCCTGCACAGACACCCCAACAATCCCACCCTGGGCATCGCTGAGAGCATTGTCCAAACGCTCCCGGAGCTCTGGCAGCCTTGGGGCTGGGACCATTCCCTGGGGAGCCTGGGCAGTGCCCCAGCACTGGGGGAAGAACCTTTTCCTGATATCCAGCCTAAACCCCCCTGACACAGCTCCAGCCGTTCCCTGGGTCCTGTCCCTGGTCACAGTGCAGAGATGGGAGCTGCCCCTCCGGGGGGAGCTGCAGACTCTGCGGAGTCTCCTGATCCCGCAGGGCTGGAAGCAGCCCGGGCTGTTGGCTCACCCGCCCCGCTGCCCAGCGCGCCGGGCCAGAGCCGCTCAGAGTTTCCCAGGGAGGTGACAGCTCCACACTGGTCCCTGCCCCATGGGCTCGTCAGCACAGGTCCCTGGGCAGCTCCTGCACGGCGTGGCACGGCCGGGCCCGCGCGGTGCCCTCCTGGCCCGGGCTGTCTGCGGGGCCGGCAGGGCCCTTTGTGCTCGGTGGGACGAGCGGCGTGGGGGCCGTGCTGTGTGCGGGGGCCGGGGGCAGGCGGCTCCCATTGTCCGCGTGTCAGGTCAGCTTTGTGTTGCCTGCTCAGGCTGCTGGATGCACCTCCCGTGATTGGCATGTGCAACTCGCAGCCCCAGCCTGCCTGAGCCTTGGGAAGCTGCTCTATGCAAATGGAAAAGTGAAAAACACCGATTTCCCCATGGCAGGCAGGGAGGAGTGCATGGTATGGGGCTGGTGGGGCTTTTTCTGGTGGAACAATGCTGTGTCTGCTCCAGCTGTGGGCTCCTTTTGCCATTTTCCTGCTTGAGACACTGTCCTACATGCTTTCTAACTACCAATTCAGCAGAACCATTTTTTTTCTCCCCTCACTGATCTCTACAAACAGCAAAATCCAGGATCTCCTGACCTCTGGACAGCTCTCCCAGTGCAGGAAGTGAATTCCAAAGCTCCAAACAGCAATAACCCTCCTGCCCACCTCCTGCCAGGGTGAGGGTCCTACCTGTGCAGGTGTCTGACTGTTCCCCCCACCCCTCTCTTCCAGCCCCTTCTGCTGTGTCCATCATGCACCAGGTGAGCCGCACCGTGGACAGCATCACCCTCTCCTGGTCCCAGCCCGACCAGCCCAATGGAGTCATCCTGGACTATGAGCTGCAGTATTACGAGAAGGTACTGAGGGACCTTCGCGGGGGTCACCCACAGCTTTTGGGGAGAGGAGGGAGTGCAGAGCTTCACTTAAGGGTGTACAGTGGTTGGTCAGTAGGAGACTTCTCTTGCTGCATTTGGTCACGTGGGTCACAGGGGGCATCAGTCCTTGGGGTCTAGTGATGGTTCACTAGTGCCCAAGTGTAGAAAATTCACTGGTCATGCAGGAGCTTCTCCTGTCACCTCCACAGAACTGCTGGCAAATGGACCCATTGCAGGGAGAGCAGGGTAGCCAAGGTCCAGGGTCTACTTCTTCCTTTTGTGTACTGGGGCATCAGTAGGAAATGGGAATGACAGGGAACATCCAGTCCCAGGCTGGAGCACACTCAGTGGGTGTCCAGTCCTGGAGATTTTCTGAAGTGCTGTCCATGGGTGCATTTACACCAAAGGTGTTTGGCATCTCTTCAGCATCCTGAGCCCAGTTGTTGTACAGGGAGAAGGTGTCTCATGCTCCCGTGGAGGGTCCACACTGCACTATGGAGTCAGTGGGAAGGGGTCCCGCAGCTCTGGCTCTTTCATCCCTGAGGAACCTGCTCCTTCCATAACCTCCCTGTCCAGGCAGACAGAGGGATTTCGGTCTGGACTGTGCCAGGGTGTCCATCCCACCAGTGGCTGCTCAGAGACCTGAGGACCTTGTGAAGGTTGGTCCTAGGACCTGCCAGGCCCTGCCAGGCTGAACTTCATCTGTGCAGCCCAGGGGAGATGGGGAGCAGGAGACTTCTCCTTCCAGGAATCTGCCCCCTTGCACAAGAGCTTATAAATTATACATTATAAATTGCAAACTAACTAATTAAAAAGCTTTATGATTAAATGGAACTGAAAATATTTTTCCCAGCAGTTGCCGGAAGAAATGATTAATCCCCCCCACTGCCTGCCTGTGACCTATTTTCTCATCACCAAGAGCCAGAGGGAGAATGGGGAGGAGGGGGGGGCTCCTTTGTAAGCTGTTAAATAGGTCCTGACCTATATTGCATAAATCACAGCCATTTATTTTGACCCTTGGAAATGATCCCAGAATATGGCAAGATGGATGAGTAGATAACAAGACAGACCTGGGAAGCAAGAGGGGTCCTTTCCCTGGGGACCCTCAACATAGAGGCAGAAGATCTCAGGGAGTACATTCTCTTCCTCTTACTTCATCTTAGTCGCTCACCCTCTTTCTTTCTTCCCTCTCTTCTGTTTTCTGAGGGAGGCTGTAAATAAAGAGAATTTTTGTCTAAAAAATGGTGCTGCTGTTGGTGGCCAGTCTTTGCAGGCAGCCACATCTGCCTGTCCCATTGTCAGAGTTAGGGCACAGCATGTCCCTGGTGATAGGGACAAGTGGCCTCATTTTCAGGCAGTGCTGTTCGTGGAGCACTGAGCCTGGCTCAGAGGGCAGAGCTGGGCTGAGGTTCTCCCTGTCCTGGTATTTCAGAGAACTGTGAACTATCCCACAATGGTCTCGGTTGGAAGGGACCTTAAAGCTCATCCAGTCCCATCCCTGCCATGGCCAGGGACACCTTCCACTATCCCAGGTTGCTCCAAGCCCTGTCCAACCTGACCTTGGACACTTCCAGGGATTGGGCAGCCACAGCTGCTCTGGGCAACCTGTGCCAAGGCTTTGGCTCTGCCGTGCTCTTCCCATCAATCCAGCAGTTGGATGTGGTGTGTGACACATCCCAGGTGTGTTCTCACTCCACTGCCAGTCTCTGCAGAGGTGATTTCCTTCCAAATATTTCATTACAAACTGTCCCGTGTGCTTCTGAATGCTCAGCAAAGATCTCTGGAGCTGGTTAAGTTGTTTCTGGTGGAATTTTTTTTCCCCCAGTAGAAAATTATATTTTATTTTCATGAAAACAGCTCAAATGAAGAATAGCAGCATACACATTGTGTATAAAAAGCACCTTGGCTCTTCATTTTTAATAGATTCTCTTCTATATAAAGACATAAATGAAATTTAAAAGATAGAAGAATTTGTTTTAGCGTTGACAGAAAAGAACTGTTCACAATACCTGAAACAAAGATGTATTTTTCTTTCCCTTTCACAGATTATTTATAACACTGCTATTCTTAGATGCCATTAAAAATGTCTGTACATAGGCAACATGATGAGTTTCTTTCACATGGAGTTGGAGCAAAACCGTGCAGATTCTTGGACAAACACTGCCTGATGTGGCTGCTCTCTGCAGCCCTTGCCTTAATGTGGTTTTTTTTTTCACTTCCAAGAGGCACCTGCCAATGTTTGTCTTATTAAAAAAGTCTGTGTTGTCTTCATTTAGAAGGGGTGTAGCAGTTTTTATCCAAAGTTGCCAAACTCATCCTGGAGTGTGGGAACTGGAAACCCACTGCAGTGTCAAACACAACAAAGAGCAATTAGCCCTCCACATTATGCAAAATGATTGGGTTTGATTATGCTCAAAGTCACCCATTTTGTAATTGTTTGATGACATTCAGCCAAATTTGGTCACCAGTGCAAGATTTTAGGAGGCAAAGGAGCCCTTTGATGTCTCCAGCCAGTGCTGGAGAAGGGGCATGGGCTGGCTCGGGGGATGAAGGGTGGGGGAGAGGACATGTGAAGGTGGATATGGAAGTGGAGGTGAAAGTAGAGCTCTCCTGGTGCCCAGGAGCTTCTGGCCAGAGCCCAGCACCCCAGGACAGGGTGTCCCCAGGGCTTGGACCAAGGATGCTGGAGGTGCTGCTCCCAGGCTGACTCGGGATATCCCTGCCCATGTCAGGGGGTTGGAACAAGATGGTCATTAAGGTCCCTTCCAACCCAAACCATCCTGGGGTTCCATGATTCTCTGACTTTTTGGAGTCTGTCCTGTAGTTTTGAGCACCAGAATCCCCAAGCCTGGAGCCAAAGCTGCTGCCTGGTGTTTCTCATCTGTCGTGAGGTGGGGCTGCCCCTTCACCCAGTGCTGCCCAAATCCTTGGAGGGGTCTCTGTCCCAAGAAAACTGGGAGTTCAAGGAGATGGAGAGGACACCCTGCCAGGGAGCCCTGGGATAACCTGCCTGCAGTCTCAGTCCCTGCCCAGGGCCACACTGAGACTGGGCACTGTCCAGGACTCAGTTGGTTTGGGAGAGGCATTCAAACACTCAGAGAATAACTAAAAATGGAAAAGCCCTCCAAGATCAGTTAGTCCAACCTTCATCCAACACCCGATGTCCACCAAGCCACATTGCCAAGTGCAGCGTCTCATTTTTTGAGCACTTCCACGGATGGGGACTCCACCACTGCCCTGTGCCAATGCCTGAAAACCCTTTTAATGAAGAAATGTTTCCTTATATCTAACTTGCACTTCCCTTGGCACAACTTGAGGCCATTTCCCCACTTAATGGGATACCTGGCTGTGGGCACAAATCTTCTTGGGCTGTCCCCACAAGTGGTGGATCCCTAGGAGGGTCCAGGTGCTGTGGATCCCACAGATGCAGCCCCGTTGTGGCTGGCAGGACCCTGCTCCTGCACGTGGGCATCCTGAAATGGAGCTGTGTGATGTTTTGGCTCCTGGCCCTGGTGTGGCTGTGTCCTGCTGTGTTTGCCCCCAGGGCCATGGCAGATGCCACTGTGCAGGCTCATAGGAACTCTGCCAAATTCAGTCGGTTGACATTTTTTTCTTGGCTTTTTTACTTTCTTTCTTTTTTTTTTAATGCAACTCCTCAGAAGCAATTTTTGTGTCTCACAGCCTACCCATGTTTCAAGAGACTCTTTCTTTCTTGATCAGACTTTGGTTTCAGCTTCAATTTGACTCGTGGGAGGGAGAACCAGATGAGGATTCAAAATCAAACCAGTGTGTTATTTTGAATTAGGATTTCCAAACTTAAAACAAAATCAGCAGGAAAAAAAAAAAAAGAAACAAATACCACAAACCTCTGCTTGGACTTGGGCTTTAAACCACCTGGGATGCACTTGGCCTGCTGAAGGAGCCCAGAGAGGTGAAAGGGGAGAAGTGTTTGAGGTGAATGTGCAGGTTCTGGAGAGGTGATGCCAAGGAGAAAGAATAGGTTTGATAAGGGAGGGTGGAGAGGTGTAAATGGTTTTTCCTTGTGGTCTGGGTTTAAAGGAGAGCACATCACAAGCACACCTTCCTCAGCCAGGCAGACATCAATTTCCCAGGCTATCAACCACCTTGTAGGCTTGGCCATTACATTCCATTTAAAGTCCTCCAGGAGCAGGGATGGGGTTCTCCAAAAGAGCTGGACAAATGATTTTAAAACAACTGTGTTGTTAGTGCCCTCCAAGGGCCTGGGAAGATTCATTCAAGCCCTTAAGCCCTAAAACTGTAAACATTTCCTGACCTATTTCTCTCCTTGCCTGCCTGGGAAAGGTCCAAGGGAGTGCTGAGGCCTGATCAGACAAATGAAGCCATGAGTTTGCTGTGTGCTCATCTTTCCTTGGTCTGTGTGTATCTGTACTTGAGTTTTTCACTGTCATCAGTCTAATCACCAGAGACCCCAGTGACAATAAGGAACCTTCAGCACCAGGTCCAGACTCTCATAAAACAGATATTGTAGTTTTTAGAAGGGAAAAGTGTCCCTGAATATTGTTAATAGTGGAGGTCTCCCAGGTGTTTCATAGAATCATAGGATGGTTGGGCTGGAAGGGACCTCAAAGCCCATCTCATTCCACCCCCTGCCATGGCCAGGTGCTTCCATTGCCCAGGCTGCTCCAAGCCCTGTCCAGCCTGCCCTTGGATACTGAACCAGGGATCCAGGGGCAGCCACAGCTTCTCTGGGCACCCTGTACCAGGGCCTCATCACCCTTACAGAGAAAAATTTCTTCCCAATATCTCATCTAACCCTGCTCTCTTTCAGTCTAAAGTCATTCCCTTGTCATATTCCTCCACCCCCCCTGTACATGCAACACAGAGCTCCCCTGCACTCCCGGCAGAGATTTGCCATCAGCATCTCCACCTCTTGGCTTTGGTCACGCACTTGAAGAAACACATTCCTGCCAGGCCCCTCTCTTGCCACCATCCACACCAGAGCACTGCTCAACCAACAGCTTGAGACATGAAATTAACTCTATTCAAGGCCAGGTTGGATGGTGTGGGGAGGCCCTGGCACAGGTTGCCCAGAGAAGCTGGGCTGCCTCATCCCTGGAAGCGTCCAAGGCCAGGTTGGACACTTGGTCTAGTGGAAGGTGTCCCTGCCCGTGGCAGGGGGTGGAACTGGATGAGCTTTAAGGTGCCCTTCCAATGAAACTGTTCCATGGTTCTATGACCACAAGATCCCTGACAGGAAGGTGCAGCCAGGTGGGTGTCAGTCTCTTCTTCCAGGGAAAAAGCAACAGGACAAGAGGACATAGTCTCAAGCTGTGCCAGGGGAGGTTCAGTTTGGACAGCAGGAAGAATTTCTTCATGGAAAGGGTGCTCAGACATTGGAAGGGGCTGCCCAAGGAGGTGGTGGAGTCCCTGCCCCAGAGGTGTTCAAGAAATTACTGGACATGGCACTCAGTGCTCTGGGCTGGTGACAAGGTGGGGATCAGTCAAAGGTTGGACTTGATGATTTTGAAGGACCTTTCTAACCTTTTCTAACCTTTTAACCTTCTGTGGGCTCTTCCTTCTGCCTGATTGCCCCTTCATTACCCTCTGTCCATCAGCACTCTGCTGCAGAAGTTGGTGAGGAGAAGTAGGTGCTTTCCCTTTTCTGGGAGTTTCATTCTGACCTCTTGTTCCCATGGGAAGAAATGTCTCCATGCCTCCATCTCAATCTCCATGTCATTTCAGAGCTGGGACAGAGGTTAGTCCCTTGGTCACACCCTCAGTCACACTTACAGAGGTCCCCAGACATCATGTCTCACTTTCTGCCAGTCCCTGCCAGAGTCTCATGAGGTGACCCCTCCTCACTGAGGGTGCAAGGGGAGTCCTGTGCAGTGACTTGAAGTCAGCAGATCTCAGGGAGTCACTGGGAACTTGCCAGCTCAGATTCTGAGCTGCTGCTCCTCTGTTCCATCTGGTGATCTGCCAGGGCAGCCTGACCTGCCAGACCTGAGGTGCAGCCAGGATGGATGAGCACCTTTGGTGTCACTGTAGCCACTGGATTCCAAAATCTGTGCCTGCACCTCCTTTTCTCGGGGGCTTGCTCACAGCTGGGCTTTCCTAAGAGCTCTCTGTTTCCAGAAGCATTGTACTGTTGGCACTGCTGTTTTGCTCTGACTTTTGGGACTTCATGGCAGCCAGACTCCCGGCCACCTTTCTCTGGCCACATTCAGGACTCTCTGTCATCCTCCTCTGTTGACTCCATGTCCCTGGGAGACAGGGACAACCTGTTCTCTTGTATGAGGATGTCCTACCTATCCACCACTGCCTCTGGATGAAGGGCACAATTCCTAAGGGCAGCGATGGAACCATCACCTCCACAAGTGCGAAGCCACCTACACCACTGTGTGACTGCTCCAGTCCTCAGCTACAAAACTGCAGACAAGAGGCAGAACAAAAGTTTGGAAATAGTCTCATTATCACTTTGAAATATGCTCTTGGGGTCCTGAGCCTTGGAAACTTGACCATGGCCCCTGGAGAAGCAGGCTCTGGGCAGTGGGGTGGGAGCAGAACTTCTACTGAGGTCCAAAACCCAGTGTTCAGGTGGGCTTTACCTCCTGGCAAAGGGAGATGGGAGTCGGGGAAGAGCAAATGGACTGTGCTGAGGCTGGATAAGGCACAGCAGGAGGGGGTGGGGGAGGAGGAAAGTGCTAAGAGAAAGGCACAGAAGAGGGAAGAAGTCCCCATCTCCATTGACCTCAAGGCTTAGAGAAGCAACGTGAGTTTTGTAGCTACTGCCTTGTTTAGAGCCTTTCCTTACAGGTGCTGAATAGCCCAGGGATATCCATACTCACATCCCCAAGTCTGTGTCTCCCTGCCAGGAGGAAAGACCTGTTTGTTCAGACCTTGGTGGTCTCTCCACCCTGGTCTCCTGCCCTTCTTCCTTCCAGAAGCACAACACCTGATTCTGGACTGATTTTTCCAATGATGGATTTATGTTTTCTTGGCAGGATCTGAGCGAGTTGAACTCGACCACAGTGAAGAGCTCCACCAACACTGTGGCAGTGCAGAACCTCAAGGCTGGCACCATCTACGTGTTCCAGGTGCGGGCACGCACCGTGGCCGGGTACGGCCGCTACAGTGGGAAGATGTATTTCCAGACCATGACTGAAGGTGAGTCTGCAGCTGCCTCTGTAAAGGTACTCAGGGTCTAGAGAGATGTGGAGATAGACATGCAGCTGGTCCCCTTGCTCTCAGTCCCTTCAAGGGTGTGTTGACAAATCACATTCAAGACCCGGAGAGAGGCCTGGGTGCTGGTTCCACACAGGGAAGGCCCCAGTTTCTGCCCAGCTTTTCTGTTGTGGGGATGTGTCTGCTCAGCTGGATGCAGAGGAAGCAAAATTTATGTTTT
Source organism: Promerops cafer (assembly GCA_013398275.1). Classification (NCBI taxonomy): domain Eukaryota; kingdom Metazoa; phylum Chordata; class Aves; order Passeriformes; family Nectariniidae; genus Promerops; species Promerops cafer. The sequence continues at coordinate 147,704 of VZSE01013534.1, forward strand.
CTACCTGCACAGCTGCTAATGACAAACACAGAGCCATGTCTTAATTTTCTAAATTTGTGCTGCTAAATAAAACAGGCCAAGCCAGTTTTCTGGCCCTGGGGCCAAGGACAAGGCACAGCATGCATCCACAGGACTAAACCTTCCTCCCAAAAGGAATAGCTCCATCCAACCTTCCTTCTGGGACACATCCCCCAACCAGAGGGGAGTCCTGACTGTCCCAGACCAAAGCCATGCCAGGAATCAAACATGGCCCATGCTCAGGGCCGTCCTTGTGGGGATGGCGCATCCCATGCCACAGTAACCCGTTCCCTTTTCCCCGTGTGCCAGCCGAGTACCAGACCAGCGTGCAGGAGAAGCTGCCGCTCATCATTGGCTCCTCGGCGGCAGGGCTGGTGTTCCTCATCGCCGTGGTGGTCATCGGCATCGTGTGCAACAGGTAGGGCAGGCTGGGACACCCGCAGGGCTGGGCAGGGCGCGGGCACTGGGGACAGGGGGATGGCACGGACAGGGGACAGAGGTGCCCCCGCAGCGCAGCCCCAGCCCCGAGGGTCCCATGCTGTGCTCAGGTCTCCCTTCCCTTCCAGAAGACGGGGCTTCGAGCGGGCTGACTCGGAGTACACGGACAAGCTGCAGCACTACACCAGTGGCCACAGTACGTACCGGGGGCCCCCCCCGGCCCTGGGGGGCCGCTCGCTGCTCGGTTCGTGCTCCTGTTCACTCAGGGCTTGCGGGGAGGGCTCCGGGCAGGGTGTGCATGTGCGTGTGGGCAGGGCAGCTCTGGATCCCCCCAGCCCCTGATCCCTGCCCTGCACGCTGTCAGGTGCCTGAGCATGTCCTCCAGACCTCTGTGACAGCCAACGCCCCCTGGAGCATCACCGTCCTCTGTGCTGCAGCCTCTGCCACCACACCGTGTCTTGCTCCTCCAGCTCTTGAGCTTTGCCCATCTCCTGGGCAGCAGCGAGACCCCTTTCCTGACCTATCCCTGTCCTGCAGAGTGCTGTCCCCCTGCAGAAACCACAGACCTTTGCTAGAGCCCATCCCAGTGCTCCCAGATTCCCAGAAGATATGAGATATATTTGTATATAGGTATATAATACAATACCTAACATGCCCTCTCCTGTACCCTCCCTCTTCCAACATCTCTGTGCAAGGCACTCCCTCACATCCAGCATTCCTGCTCAGCCTCACTGCACACCCTCCCTCACCCCAGTGCATCCTTCTTCCCCCATCTCTGGAAGTGTCCAAGGCCAGGTTGGACAGGGCTTGGAGCAACCTGGGGTAGTGGCAGGTGGCCCTGCCCATGGCAGGGGGTGGAATGAAATGAGGTCATTTAAGATTCCTTTCAGCCCAAACCATTCCATGATTCTATGATTAACCCCTGCCTTCATGTCCCTGAAATTCCTTTCTCCCCCCTCACTAGAGACCTGTTGCTGTAATCTTGCTTTGTTCCAATCTCACCTGTGATTTGCCTCATGTTCTACTTGCAGCTTCAGGATTTCTGCCCTTTTAATACCTTATTCCTGTACTAATCCAGGCCTTGCTCAGAGCATGGAAAACACCAGTAGTGTTTCCACTCAGGACTCACTGTTGCTCCTGCTTTTACCTGGGAAACATGTCCCAAAAGGCAGAGCTGCAGCCCTGTGCCCCAGCAGCCTGTGCTGGCTGCCTCGCTATCACTTACCAGGACAAATGACACTTTTCAGGAGACATTATGTAAATGCAGCTCTCAGTTGTTTGTCAGTCTGGGCTGCAAACACACATTCACACATTGTCCCGGGGCCTGCTGTGGGACGTGATAGCTCCAGGCTGGGATGGGTTTAATCACTGAGCCTGCACCACTTGGAACAGGCCTGGTGCCCCGGGATGCAGCAGAGCTGATACAGCCTGGGGTGCCTTTTAGTCCCTTCCTCACCCAGCACACCTGGCCAGGGCTCAGTCCCTGCTTGGTCCCCAGCAGTGATTGCTGTGCACACACTGCTGCAAATTGCCAAGGCCCAGGGAGCCTGTGAGCACTGCAGAACCCCCTGAATACAACCAGCATCCTGGAGCTGGGAGTCATAGTCTGGTGCTTTGTGGGGCTCCTTATTTAGGGAGCTGTGAGCTCTGCTCCCCAAATAGCCCATTTTGGAGTGAGCCATGGGCCAGAAAATGAGTATAGAAAGGGGAAAAGCACAGGTAAGAGCTGTCACACAGTGCAGGTGGCTGGGATGTGGCAGCAGCAGTCCAACCTCACCAGGTCCCTTGGCCACTGCCTTTCCCATGACGTGTCACTGTGTCCCCGGCTCGGCCTAGCAAGAGGAACCTGTCTTTTGTCATTTTCCCAGTGTGTCCCACTACTTCTCTTGGGGATCCCAACAGGGAACCCAGCCTTGGGCAGGGGTGCCAGTCAGGAGAACAGGGCAGACTGGACTGTCCCTCCTGCTTGCACAGCTCCTGGAAGGGTCACACATCCCCCATGGAGGAGTCTGTCTGCAGTTTGTAGTCCAGGCTCACGATGTAGCTCCCTGCTGCCCCAACAATGACCTGTGGGCCAGTGTTCATTAAAATCAGTTTTAACAGCATGTTCTCTCTCAAACTGTTTCTCTCTGCTTTGTGCCTTGATTATGCAACTTGCTGAGGTAAAAAGACCATCACTCAAACAGTTTTCTCTTTTCCTTGATGCCAACCATTGGAGTTGCATCCATCTGTCTGACTCTCTCCCTCACCTTTATGCAGTGACTCCGGGGATGAAGATTTATATCGATCCTTTCACCTACGAAGATCCCAATGAGGCTGTCAGGGAATTTGCAAAAGAAATCGATATCTCTTGTGTCAAAATCGAGCAGGTGATTGGGGCAGGTAGGTGACCTGGGAATGGTTGGCTGGCCCCCAGCAGCACAGGCTCCTTCGTGGTGCCAGGATTTGGGAGGATTTAGCCTGATGTGCCACTAGGACTGATGCCACTAAGAGCTTACTTAGCCCCAGGCTGGACTAGAAGGAGCAGGGGAGTCCAGTGCGGGAGAAGCAAGACCATCAGTTGCCATGTGCTGTGTATAATCCCAGGTGCAGTGCTCCTCAGGGATGAGTGCAGCTGGAGGGTTGGAGAGGGAGGGAACACGGCTCAGAGGGCGGGTGCTCAGCTCAGGGACAGGCAGGGCAGGCACAGCTGGGGCCAGGGGTCCCTTGTGGGGCACAGCAGAGGTGGGGGAGGCTCATAGGCCCTACCTTGTGTTCACAGGGGAGTTTGGCGAGGTGTGCAGTGGGCATCTCAAGCTTCCAGGCAAAAGAGAGATCTTTGTGGCCATCAAGACCCTCAAGTCTGGCTACACGGAGAAGCAAAGGCGGGACTTCCTGAGTGAGGCCAGCATCATGGCACAGTTCGACCACCCCAACGTCATCCACCTGGAGGGGGTTGTCACCAAGAGCTCTCCAGTCATGATCATCACTGAATTCATGGAGAATGGCTCACTGGACTCCTTCCTGCGGGTATGAGATCTGGGAATGTGCAGCTTTAGAGGCTGTGCTAGCACAGAGGGGATCTGGGGGGAGAGTGGCCTTCCCAGTGGCCTTCCCTGCCTGGCATCCCCTGTCACTGGGGCAGCTGCTGCATTGTCCAGAGGTCTGTGTTTTGGGAACAGAGTTGGGGGTGACAGTGCCAGGGCTGTCATTTCTTATGTGTCTGTCCACTCATCCTAGTGAGAGGCTGTGCCTGCCTGCCCACAGGTGCACATCCAGACTGACCCATGGACACCCATGGAGGGACAGTCTAACACAGCTTTAACCCAGCAGGGCTCTACCTCCAGCTGCTCTGTCTAAGTATTTCTAGTTCTAGGTTTGAAGTGGGTAATTGACTCTGTTGAAGGGAAGTAACCTGGTCAATAGGAATGGATTGTCTCTTCTGAGCTCTCCTGTGCAGGGTGGGTGCATTTTGAGGTGACCAGCAGCTGCCATAGTGGTGCCCCTGGGATGTGTGAGGTGACTCCCAACCCCTGTGAGCTCTGCACTCCCCACCCTCCCTGGGAGGGAATGTACTGTGGCATATCCTACCAGGGTTGTGGAAAGAGGCTCCTGGCTTTTACCTGGCCACAAGGGGCTGTGAATCTGCTCCTGTCACTTCTGTCCCTGTGTCCCTCAGCAAAACGACGGGCAGTTCACGGTGATCCAGCTGGTGGGGATGCTGCGGGGCATCGCCGCGGGCATGAAGTACCTGGCGGACATGAACTACGTGCACCGGGACCTGGCCGCCCGCAACATCCTGGTCAACAGCAACCTGGTGTGCAAGGTGTCCGACTTCGGCCTCTCCCGCTTCCTGGAGGACGACACCTCCGACCCCACCTACACCAGTGCTCTGGTAATGCTGCTCTTCCGCGAGGAAGGGGCAGGGCGTGAAGGAAGAGGTGGGAGGGGGAAAGGAGGGACCTCCCCCTTGACAGCAGGGAGCGCTTTTTCAGGGTGTCAGCAGTGGAAAGGTCCCAGATGAGAAAGACCAATGAAATAAACTGAAGAAGATTTTCCCTTGCTAGGTCCTGTCATTCCTGTGGATAGTTGAGCCTTCCTCCAAACATGTCTGCAAACATACACACGTCCCTGAAAAGCCCCTGGCTGGGATCATGCTCTGCAGCCTCTCTGTATGATTCACCTGAGATCCTTTGAGATGAGATGCTGACAGATTTGTTGCCAGGGCAGCAAGTCTGGGGTTTTTACCATCACTGTCCAGTCATGCTGCCCTGCTGTCCTTCCTCATGTCATCTCACTGGCTCAGCCCCAGGAAGGACAGACTGAAGTGTAGGAAGTGTGGGTGGCTGCCAGATACTAGATACTGATCTTCCAGAGAGTATCCAAATTAAACAGAGAAACACTCCTAAAAATGACTTCATGTTCATGTAACAACTTCCCAGGAACACCTTGGTGCCGTAGATGCAAGTGCCACCAAGAACTCTTGGCTCGTGTCAGGCTGCAGAAGGTGCCCCAGGACCAGAGGATTATTTGGTTTTGCTCAGTGAGAGCTCAGCCAGGAGTTCTCATAAATACCACACAGAAAACACTCTGCACAGTGCAGCAGGATCAATGCCCATGACAGGAATTCTTGGAAAGCAGTGTTGATAGAGCTGGGGCATGACCTGTAGGCAATCACCTCTCCTGGGTCTTTTGAAGCTGGCAGTGATGAGATGCTTGGCATAGCTCTTAGTAAATTTTATCAGTAGCTGAATACCTAACAAACACCTAAAAATGTGTGCGTTTATTCTCATCTGTGCAGCTTCAGACATCAACTCGTCCATCTCACACAGCCATCAATGGTTCTTACAAACACTAATAACATCTATTTTTCACAACATGTTCCTTACAGCCAATTAAATTTCCCTTTGTTAACTAAATACATGGTGTTTACTGTTGTTCTCTATCCCTGGTTTTGTGCCTGTAGCTTTTCTCTCTAATAATAAAATTCATCATCCCTAATTTATTCTCCTTGAACTGTGGGCACTGTAGCAGGATATTTAGTATCCATAATGACAGATTATGTGCACCTACTGTATCAGAAGTATCTTCCTCTGCAAAATGGTTTTTATAATCATGCTCCCAGTGACCTTGTGTCCATGCGTGAGCAGAAGCCACAAGCTCCGGCCTAGGAGGTTCATGCTGGATCTTAGGAAAAGTCTTCAGAGTGGCAAAGCTCCAGGTCAGACCCCACAGAGATGGGAGGTCTCACTGAAGTGAGTTCCCACAAGAATCCTCCGAAGTCTAATTTCTACTTTAGGACTTCTTTTTAGCCATTTTTAAAATCCACTTCTTGCCAGGCATTCTGTCAAGAGTCTGCCTGATGGAGAGGACATCCTGTTTGGTATGGGTTGCTTTGTCTTCCCTTCTTGTGGAAAAACATTTTGTCTGATGTGTGTGGCTGTGAGAAGATTAAGGGACATTATATTTTTTCATTATTCTGGCATGTACTGGGACTGAGTATTATGAAGTCCTGGGAGACCCTTAAAAAGACATGGCAGTTGTTCATTGACAAAATATAATGTTTTTTAATCTTCTCACAGCCACAAAACACAGACACTTCTGCTTATTTTTTCAGCACAGGGCAAGATTTTCCCTTTAGAAGGTCCCTTGAGTGAATGGCTCAAGTCCAAAGCCCCTGGTAGAACATCAGGAGGCAGGAAGGGCTTAAGCAGAGCCTTCAATCCCTGTGTCTCCACTTGTGTGTGCCACTCCTGTGCTTAACTCCTCAGTGGAAGTGGAGAGTCCTGATTTCTCCAGAACTGGGTGACAGAGACCCCAGTGCCCACCCAGTCCATCCCATTTCCCACCAGTGACCCCCCCCACCCCACACTAAAGGATCAGAACCTGCTGGATCAGGTGCATATCCACAGACAGACTGGGACACCAGGACTCAGCCCAGAAATGGTGTATTGCTGACTTCAAAGAGTGGAAGCTGTAGAAGGCTGAAGAGCAAGGTGTTCTAATTCCCTTTATTCTGCTCTGGAGGTAGCCAGGTGACAGCAAAAGGATGGAGGGAGATCAGTTGGGGTTTTTCCCATTCCATTCACTTTCTACCAAAGACCCTCTTAGCACCATGGGCATTTTGCCATGCTGAGGATCACAGGAGCAGGAGGCAGGGGGAAAGAGCTGGCCTTGGTTAAGGTGCTGAAGAGGAGACTGAGGGGACACCTCTAAGTGACCTTCAGGGCAGTGATGAAGAGACAGAGCCAAACTCTTTGCAGTGGCACCAGATGATACAGTAAGGGGTCATAGACAAAAACATGGCTGGGGAGGTTCAAGGTGAACAACAGGAAAAGCTCCTTCCTCAGGAGGGTGGTGGGACAGGTCACCAAATGCTGAGAATCATCATCACTGAAGGCTTCCAGCATGGCTGGACAATCCACATCCACCCTGAGGGATAGGCAGTGCTGTGCTTCCCTCCTTCTGGGATTTTACTAGAATATCACAGGCAGATATTGTGGACACTGCTATTTTTCAGTTGCTCCTGCTCTCTCTGTTACCATCCAGTTTTTATCCTGCAGGGGGGGAAGATCCCAATCCGATGGACGGCGCCCGAGGCCATTCAGTACCGCAAGTTCTCCTCGGCCAGCGACGTGTGGAGCTATGGAATAGTCATGTGGGAGGTGATGTCCTATGGAGAGCGGCCCTACTGGGACATGACCAACCAGGATGTGAGTTCTTGGGAAACCAGGGGCAGGAACCCCGGAATGGGGAGCGGTGCAAGGCCAAAGTGTGTCCACAGCCTGTCCCAGCCTGTGGCATGTCCAGAGCCTTCTCTGTTGTGGCAGATGTGTCCAAGGTCAACACGTTTGGAAGCAGTAATGGGAATAATTTGGGAATTTATTCTGGCCTCGTTGTGCTGCTGTGGCAGAGACTGGGGATGGCACAGCACCCACTGCACAGGGTTAAGGGGAGCACCCCAGGGGTGTTGGCAGGTGCTAAGAAAGGGAAGAAGCAGGTGGGTGGAAAAGGAGATGTCCCTGAGCTAAGAGCCTCTGGAGCAGAGCTTCATCTGCTGGGATCACAGACACTCCAGGAAGGTCTGTTACAAAGCCACACAATAGCTTGGGTTGGAAGAGATCTTTAAAGATCATCTCCTTCCAACCCCCTGCCATGGTTAAGGACATCTTCTGCTAGATGATCATTAAATCTCCCATGGGAAGCTTGGACTGTGGTCTGTAAGAAGCTTGGACTGTGGTCTGTAAGTAACTCAGACACAGCTAAAAACCAAAACCATGAGGGACTTCAGGACATGTTCAATTTTAAATATTTCATGTCTCTGCACTAATTCAGGTCGAACAGTTACATGCACTCCTTGCTCCTGGGGATCTAGCAGTTTCCTGCAAGGATGGCCCCTGACTACAGTCCCCACCCTCAGCACAGCAGTGCCATTTCCATTCTCCCTGGGCCTCTTGGTGTGGTACCTGAGGCTCAAAGCCCACCTGGCCTGTGGCAGTGAGTGCTGTGAGGATGCTGCACCTGCATGTGTGTGTCAGAAGGCTTTTTTTAAGTCTGTCTCTCAGAACAGCTGCCCTTCCTCACCTCATGAATACTCAGGATGTAATGCCAAGGTGCTGGGTGGACCTAGGGGATGCAGAAAGCTCGTCCTGGCTCTTGCAGTATCTGCCTAGCTTCCAGTTTGTCTCAGAGCAGCCTCTGGCAAGTCCCTTGGAAGCCTTCAGAGATGCACTTCCATCTCCACCATCCTATGGTCTCCTAAGGCCTTGCCTTACAGGGAGAGAGCAGGAGCCTAGCTCCCACCTTACTCCTGTCCCTCCTCCTGTCCCCATGGCAGATTAGACCTTTTCCATCTCAATAGATCTCCATCTGTGCCACATCAGGTTTCTCCAGACTGGGACTATTTCCCCCCTAATGCCTGGTGGGAAATTAATTAACATGAATTCCTAAGTGGAATTCCAGGTGGATAATGCCTTAGAACCTTTGGCTGTTCACAGCCTTGCCCCAGCCTCTGCCACACCAGGAAAATGTTTCCATCATTTCTTGGAGGCAGAGGGATGGGACTTAGGGGTCTGCCTTTCTCAGCAAGGACAAATCACTTCCTGCTAAGCCACCGTTGTCACCTCAGTTTCAAGCGTGTCCTGCACCAGATGTTCCTGTACCTTCCCTGTCCTTTGTCCTTCTTCTGGAGCTCTTCCCTCACTGATTTCTCCTGCCACAGCTGCGCTGCTGCGGCGGCACCGATTGCTGTGCCGGGGATGGCAGAGCTTGCCTGTCCCCGCCACCTCCCACTGCGCGTCGCCGTCCCCAGCCCCTGCTCCCCCTTTCCCTGCCGCAGGGCACAATGCCCCAGAAGCTGTCACCACTTAAGCACAGCTGTTCCTGCTGTGGAGGAGCGTGGCAGACACTGAGGGCAGATTACCCTCCTGACCCTGGGGTGTGAGCACCTGGGGCAGCTGCTGGGAGAGGACATGGAGAGAGCTGGGGCTGCCTCTGGGGTGTGGCTGATGGCAGCGGGACTGACTGGGAACAGGGAGGAGTGCTGGTCCCCACCCTGCGCCTCCCCCGCCGCTGTCCTGGGCACACCTGAACCCAGGGAGCTGGGCTGGGGCTCAGCACCCCTTGGGAGGATCCCTGAGCTGCACAAAGCACCTCGGTAGCCATGGCATCCTTGAGACTGGAAGAGACTCTGAGATCGTTGAGTCCAACCACCAATGCAGCACTGCCACGTTCACCCTAAACATGTCCCCAGGTGCCACATCCACACACCTTTTGAAGACTTCCAGGGATGGTGACTCCATCACTTCCCTGCACAGCCTGTTTCAATGCTTGACGACCCTTTCCATAAAGAAATTTTTCCCTACCATCCAATCTAAACTTTCCCTGGTGCAACTTGAGGCCGTTTACTCTAGTCCTGCCACTTGTTACCTGGGAGAAGAGGCCAACACTCCCCAGCTCCACCCTCCTGTCAGTGATTTCTAGAGGAGTTACCTCTGGTCAGACCTTCACAGACCCAGTGGGGCCACCACTGGTCCAGCCAGGGCAGCAGAACTGGGGGAGGACTCTTCCATCTGGCATATTTTGGCAGGAGCAGTGCCAGCCCCGTGTCTCAGGTAAGCCTACCCAGCACCTTGGCCACACACAACAGTGCCTGCAGCACCTCCCCATCCATTTTCTGCCTGGAGCCACAGACCATCTCAAATCCTGCCAGATGCCCCATCTCACACTCTGGATTGTTTGGCATGGATCAGCCACCAGCCCTTCCCTGCTTCTCTCCCATTCCTATTCCCAGTATCCTTAATTCTCTCTGTGTAGTCTCCCTACTCAACAATATGTCCACCACCATGAGTATGCCTTGACTTCCCAGGATGGGGGCACAGCCCTAGAGAATCCCACCAGGAAGATCTCTGTCTTTCAAATTGTGCAAGACGTGGCTGCACAAAGCCATGGCAGCCTTGATCCGATGGTGAGAGTAGCCAGAGACATTGAGGTTCTTCCTTGGTATCCCTGAGGGAGGTTCTGTCACTCTTCCTTCCCTTTTCCATCATTCCCATAGAGACTTGGTCATTTCGAGATCTGCTTCTGATTTCTGCAGTATCCTCAGTTCTGTTTTTTGTCCTTACTTCTGGGTTTTGTTGCCATGTACAAGCCCATCTCTGGTGTTCAAGGCTCCTTCTGCTCGTCCTTCAGTGCCTGTGCTGTGCGTGGCCAAGGAGGCAGGAGAGTCCTGCCTGTACATGCCTCTGTCAGAGGAACAGATATTCACAGATGTTCCTGGAAGAAGTGGAGCAGCTTCATCCTCATTTGTCACCCAGCAGAGGATGAAGGGCTGCAGATGTGGAGTGGCAGGGAGGTGGAGTTCCCCTTGAAGATCCTCCAGCCCTTGTTCCAGTGGATACTGCAAGACCAGACATTTTCCCAGATTGTGTGGAGCAGTAAGGAGAGACCAAAGCCTTTTTGGATGAGCCCGGAGCTGCAATGTGGCTTTGGCAAGGTGTGCTGCAGCTCTTCTGTGCACACTGCAACCAAGTTCTCCTGGACCTGGCTCTGCTGACTGGGGTCTGAGTCCTCCCCACGGTGTTTTGCTCTTGCACAGGCCTGCAGGAAGATCCAGCTGTTTCTGCTGACTGAGCACACCCAGGCCATGGCACAACCCTGTCACCTGGACGAGCTGGTTTATGTCAGGAGTACAAAACACCACTGGAGGATGGAAAACACAGGGGCAGGCTTCCTGTCTGTAACTCACCCCCCTTCTCTGGATGGGGATGTTTTCCCAGCAAGCTGTTGTGCTATGTCCAAGGGAAGCATGCTCCCTTCTCTCTGACTCTCCTGCCTGGAGCTGTGGGATCACACATCCTGACAGGGCAACAGGGATGCTCCTTTCCCCAGATCAAGAGACTGCTCATGACAATCAGCCACCCAGGCTGGATGGCTGAGCAAAGCTGGTGTCACCTCCCAGGACAACTCACATCTCACCTCACCTGCTAGGGGCTGGAAGTTACAGTGTGAGGTGGGGATGAGCTGGGAAGGCAGCAGTGAGTACAGGCTGCAGGATCAGTCATGTCAGTCACGCTCAGGATCCAAGAAAAGGCACATTATGAATTAAATAGGTTTTATCACAGCTATATTGATGCCTCTTTCTCTTCCTGCAGGTGATAAATGCCATTGAGCAGGACTATCGGCTGCCACCACCCATGGACTGCCCAAATGCCCTTCACCAGCTGATGCTTGACTGTTGGCAGAAGGATCGGAACCACAGGCCCAAATTTGGGCAAATTGTCAACACCTTGGATAAAATGATCCGAAATCCCAACAGCCTGAAAGCCATGGCACCTCTCTCCTCTGGGTATGTGTCTCTGTCCTCCTCTTGTCCTTTGGCTCCTCTGAACAGGTCTGGTGTCCTCTGGGTCCTGGTGGCACTGTCCCTGCACCTCTCAGGAGCTACTTTAGAGCTTGGCCTGTGTTTGATCCTTTATAGGGAGAGCATTAAAAGATCACAGAATCACAATTCAGGGTGGAAGAGACCTTAAAGCCCATCTCATTCCACCCCCTGCCATGGGCAGGGACACCTTCCACTATCTCAGGTTGCTCCAAGCCCCATACAAGCTGACCTTGGACACTGTGAGGCTTGGGACATCCACAGAGCAGGGATACAGATGTCAAGGTCCCTCTCCTTGGGCAGCTCTGGTGAGCACAGGTAGCTCGTGGACAGTGCACTCTGCACATCGAGGACCATCTTGGTTTTGTGTACATGGGGATGCTGGGGCAGTGGGATTGTTCTGGTATTCCAGTCCCACTGCACTGGAAGCAGATAAAGCCCCGTGAGGCAGTGTGGAGTTTCCCCGGGCTGGGTGGGTTGCACCAGCTTGTGGGAAGCACTGCTCCTATATGAGAATGAGCTTTCTCCCCATGAGGAGCCAGGATTTAAAGCTGCATCCCATCATCTCTGATGGCTTCTGCCTCTCCTGCATAAACTGAACAAAAAAGGCTTCCCTGATGCTCTGCACAGGCCTTCCCTTGGCAGAACAGTGATCTCTGGGTGGAATTCCACGGTACAGAGCAGTGCCTGCACTGTGAATTGTGCTGATCCAGTGCCTCCAGCTGCTGGAGAGTGCAGGAGCAGTCGTGCTTGCAGCTCTTGGTCTGTCATTGCCTGTCTCTGTTTTTCAGGATGAACCTCCCCCTCCTTGACCGCACAATCCCGGATTACACCAGCTTCAACACTGTGGATGAATGGCTGGATGCCATCAAGATGAGCCAGTACAAGGAGAGCTTTGCCAGTGCTGGTTTCACCACCTTTGATGTAGTATCACAGATGACTGTAGAGTAAGTTCCCAGGCTTTGAGTCCCAAAGCACAAGGGAAAGTCACAGCAGTTTTGCAACAATTGGTATTGAATTAGATTTTATTTTCATATTATGTAGTTTTACTTTTATAGAATTGTTGCTTTGTGGAGCCACTTCTAATCTATTCAGTCTCCAGACCACGTGTCTCCAGACCACGTGTCTGTCACTCTGCACCTGTGGAATTCCTCTCCCCACTACCACTCTGTGAAGATGAACACCCCCACCAAGGGTGTCCAGACCCCCACATGGGACAAACTGAGATTTCAGGCTGGCATCAGACAATTCTCCAGAGCCCTTCTGAACTCTGCACTTGGATTGCTGATGTATTGATGGAGACAAGCATGGTGCAAAGTTCTGCCTAAGAAAGGCAGAATCACAGAGTCACAGTTGAAAGGGACCACTAGAAGTCATCCAGTCCAACCTTCCTGCTCAGCTTCTAGAGCTCCTCACTCAGGATTATGTCTGTGGAAAGAGATTTCACACCCTCTCTGGGAAGTTTGTTCCACCCAAACAGTAAAGAAGTTCTTCCTCGTGTTCAGGTGGATCTTTCTGGGCATCGATTTCTTCCCACTGCCTCTCATCCTGTTGCTCTGCCACATCGATCAGAGCCTGGCTCCAGCCTCTGCCATGTCCCCTCACACACCTCAGTAAGATCCCCTTTTGGGGGCTGGTTTCAAGTTTGTGCTGCATCCACTAAAAATGTCCTGCATCTACAAAAATCATCCTGTAAGGGGACAAATTCTCAGCAAATTCTTCAGAGAAATCAGGCAGCTGAAATCCCACTTCTGGTGGGTTTTGAAATCCCTTGGGGCTGGCTGGGACTTTGATGCCCCTGCTGAAAGATTTGTGGCTGGCTGCAGGTATCTGTAGAAACCCTCAGAAAGGGCCAAGCATTAGAGCCATCTGTAAGGGCTGTAATGTCTCTGAGCCTGGTGGCCAGGGAGGTTTTTGGATTCTGTGCTTAAATCCAGATCTTAAATCTACCAGTGAGTCAGAATCCATTCACTCAAACAGCCACTGTGACCTTCTCTGGCTTTTTGTTCTTATTTGCTGCTAGGAAGTTCCCATGGCAGTTCTGACTGTTTGGGGACATCTGTGGTGCAATCCCAAGGCCCTGGGGGTGATTTTGGCACAGTATTGGCTGTGTTTATACAACAGAAAGAGTCCACGAAATCTGAAGGGTAAGGAAGAAGTTTGACCAAAGAGAGGTATCAGACCACAACCCACCCCTGCCTGGGTTCTGCTATTTGCAGTATCTGACAGCAGGCAGGATGCAGACAATCCAGCTAATGCTGGCTGTTCTTTCACAGACATCCTCAGTATCCCTTAAATGCCAATTCTCCCAGTCCCTTACCGTGTCCCTCAAGTCCTCTCCAAGAGCCTTCACCACAATTCCAAGGGCATCCTCAACTCATGTCCACATTCCTCACCTGCTTGGCTGGATGCACAATAGAGAGGACAGTCCAAGTCCTTTTTCCTTGGAAAACTGTGGTGTAACAGGACTTGACACCACCCCCCGATGTTCACTGGCCTTTGCAGAAGTTGATAGGAATATCAGTGGAGCTGCTGGTTCATCCAGATTTGGAGAGCCAGCAAAGTGTGAATGTTTCCTGAAAACTGACTCAGTTCTCCAAAGCCACGTGGTCTCAACACTGATGTACTGGAAAGGGTTCTCACTGGTTTGTCTGCAGGCTGTGACTCCTGGGACACCAAATTATCTTTTGGGAATCACAGAACCATTTGAATTGGAAGGGACCTTAAAGCTCATCTTAAAGCCTTGGGCTTTAAGACACTTCCCACTATCCCAGGTTGCTCCAAGCCCCATCCAGCCTGGCCTTGGACACTTCCAGGGAAGGGTCAGCCACAGCTTCTTTGGGCAACCTGTGCCTCACCACCCTCTGAGCAAAGAATTCCTTCCCAATATCCAATCAAATATTTAATGTCCAGGGCAGAAGGCTTGGAATCACAGGGTTGTGCAGATCTTATTCTGGTTTACAGAACAGCATCATCTGCATATGGGGGCCAGATCTACACTGAGGAGGGGCAGGACATCCCTGTCCTATGTCTCCAGGGGTAGAAAAAACAGGTTAGTGTGTCACAAAATGAAAGAAAATCTAAAATCCAAAACAGCACATGGGTAAAAAATTTAAGACAAATTGACTCACAAGCAGAGAGAGGGAAATGCCTGTGGCATTTGGTTTCACGCTCTCTGTTGAGGTTCAGGACTCTGAGGGTGCTGCAGGTAGGTAGAAAGTGCAAAGATTGGACAATAAGCAAGAAAAAGTGAAAGAGTAGAGGTTTCACAAGGTTTGCATCTGTTTGTTGCATTCATGGAAGAAATCTGTGGATACTTCAGCTCCCTACAGATACCGTTCTTACAGACTCACAGAATCAGGGAATCACAGAATCAGGGAATCACAGAATGGTTTGGGTTGAAAGGGACCTTAAAGATAATTTTAAATAGCCATCTATGATCTTGTTCTGCTGTAAGAAAATATCTCCTGATATTTGTGTTTGTTTCCTTTCCTCCCAAAGGGACATTCTGCGAGTTGGGGTCACTTTAGCAGGACACCAGAAGAAAATTCTGAACAGTATCCAGGTGATGAGAGCACAGATGAACCAAATCCAGTCTGTGGAGGTTTGATAGCTGCCTGTCCTCCTGCTCCTCCTCCTCGAGGCACTGCTCCCCTTTGCCCCTGTATGTCCAAGCTCCAGTTCCTGAGTGTTCTGCATGGACCAGAGACAGGCAGCTGCTCTGAGCATCACGGCAGCAGGAGGGAACACCTTGTCCTCAACAATGAGAAGTCACCAAGAGCTTCTAGAACTTAATGGAAAAAGGGAACAACAACAACAAAAAAAAAGAGACAACTATTTTGAAAAAAAAAAAACAAAAAACGATCAAACTACAAAATATTTTTAAATAATAATAAAGCAATTGCATTCTTGAAAAGGGCTCCAAGACCAATGGGAGTCTCCAAAGGAAGAGTAAAGAGCAGCTTCATGTTTCCTCTTGCACAGGGCTGCTACAGCTGGACCCAAGCACCTCTGGATCAGTGGGACTTCTCCAGGAAGAGGAATGCAAGGAAAGGCCACGAGAAGCACACCTCTTCCTCCCGTGGGCTCTCGGAATACCGTGAGCCTGGCCCTTCCCCAGAGCCCCTGTGAGCAGATCAAACAGGGAGAGCTGAAGCTCTTTGGTGCTGTGAAACCAAGTGCATCTCAGAAACTGATGGACTCCTTCAAAAACTGAAGACTTTTTAAAAAAAAACAAAAAAAAACCAACAAAAAAACCACAACAAATAAACTAAGACCAGAGGAGGCTGTTTCCGATAAATGAGAAGGAATCTGTAACGCCTGGGGCGGGTGGGGATGGGGAAAAACAATCCTTTTTACATCTCTTATTTTCTCTTGTCATGGGACAGTTTTGTGAGTGACAGTTTCCTAAGGGTCCGTCCATCCACCCTCCAATGGCATCGTGTCTCATACATATCATTGCTCAAGACTTTTAGTGATATCCTTTCTAGATGCCAATGATCTTTTCCCAGAAGACTTCCCAAGTACAGTATGTAGTAGTTTTTGATTACAGATGCTGACGTGTACCTTTATTTTTCAGTTGTCATTGTTGGGAGATTTGTCCTTTTATATTGTTTTGTTAACATCAGTTTGTGAGTTTGGGGTTGGAAATTTTCGGTTGGTTGAGGGTTTGGGTTTTTTAAATGAAAAAAGAAATGACATCTCCAAGCATCATATCATCCAAGAACTTAAGTCCCTTCCCTGTGGAAGGAAAATTGCAGCTAATTGACCATATGCCAGGAGAAAAAGGTTTTTTATATGCACATTTCCTCCTGTTTGCTTATTTGTTCTTTTTAATTGGTCGTGACACGACAGATGTTTGTGGCTGTTGAGGTTCCAGATGTTTGCCAAAGTGAAATGGCCACCAGATCAACTCGGGGGTGAGCATCATCACAGGGGGATTGGGAGGGAAAGACGGGAGGGTGGATGGGTTTTGTGAGGGAGTGATGACTCCACAGCTGGCTTCAAAGCCCTTTGGGAGTGTCTGGCTGCTGAGGAAGGAGTTGGATTGGTGCATGGGAAAGGCAGGGCAAGCCCAGTCCTCTCAGAGGAGCTCATGGCACAGCATTTTGGAGTGGGGGCTGTGTTATGTCCAGGTGGGGATGGGTCCCTGCAGGTGCCAGGCTGTGCAGGTGCACTCTGTGCCTCGGGGACCCTGTCTCTTTGTTGGGTGATGCCGCTTCAGGCTCAGCCCCTCACGTCAAAGAGAGCCCAGGACAGAAAAAACTCCAATCCCAGCTCTCCAGAGGCAAAATGCTGTGGGTGAAGCTGAATGATCAATCAATGGGTTTATAAATAACTGAAAAAAATTCTTTAGTTACTGACCAGGTCTTTGGGATTTGTGAATGCCACCAGCCGAGCGCAGGGAGGTGCAGATGAGAATCAGGTTGTTCTCCCTGCCCAACACCACCTTGCATCCTTTGAAGCATTCCACACGTGGCATTTTCCCACCCATATCCTGGTCATGGCCTCAGGACTGGTGTTTACAAGCCCTTGTCTGCCTCTGCCATGTCGTTCCTGGGCTCTTGCTCTTGTTTTTGGCAGTGAGGAGCGTTGAAGGCACGTTCACTGGGAGCTGCCTGGCTGTATTTTCCAGGAGCTGAATCCAAGAGGAAGTGTGTCAGCTGCGGACAAAAATCCCAAGCTGTCTAGACCTCTGTGGCCAGACATCATCTCCCCAGACTGCTTGTAAAATATGAGGCCATTTATTAAATACTTCTAGCATTTTCTACTGCCAGACCAGATCCAAAAACAAAGCCCTTGCGAGTGGCATCAGACAAGCGAGACTTCTCTCCTGAGCTCTTGCCCTGCCCTGGGTTTGGTGCTCCAGCAGCAGGGGCTTTCAGTGGAGGAATTGTCCCTCCAGCCCCTGTTAATCCAAAATCTCTAGTGCAGTGTTGTGTTTGTGTTTGCATCCAGCCCAGCCCTGAGTTTGCAGCTCTGGGCTTGCCTGTAGTGATGGGAACCCGGCAGGAGGTGTGTGCTGGTTGCCAGGGTCCTGTCCTGAGCAAAATAGCCACAGGGCATCCCCTGTGACAGCCCCAGCATGTCCCTGCATGGCTGGCAGGTGGCACAGAGTGGTGTGCAGCCAGGGGCAGTGGGCTGTAGGCACGGGGTGTGCAGGTGGTGCCTGGGTGGGCAGCTGTCTGCCCTAAATCCAGCCTGGTTTAGCCTTTGCATCCAAAAAGCACCTGCTCCTGGTCAGGTGATGGGCTCAGCTTTGAAAGGACATAAAAAATCACTGGAGTTGACTAAACCACAGGAAGTGTTGCAGAGGGCACACAGGGAAACCAGGAGCTCCCAGGTGTGCCCAGTCCCACTGTGGTGTGGGAGCCTCCCCTGGTGCATCTGTCCCACATCGTGGCCACTGTGCTTTGACAAGGAGCAGTGGTCACTGTGTCCCAAAGACACGTGAAGCTCTCTGGTGGCAGTGCAGGGTGAGGGCAGGATGGTGCTGTACCATCTGTCCAGCCACAGCCAGGAGTGGCCTCGTGCTCCAGAGCTCTGCCAGGAGAACTCTGCCTACAAACTTCACCAGCAGATTCCTGTGGGGCAGCCATGTGGAAGGAGCACATGATGCCCCTCACTTGTCCTCCCCAGACAATTCCTGACTGTTCTCTGCCCCCCCCTACATTCCTGCAGACACTAAGGAGGAGCAATGCCCAGGCAGCATCCCTACAGAGCCACCCAGGCCATGGAAGGGCACTTCAGGTCTTCTTCATTTGGAGACATTTTGTCTCAATGCACTGAATCTCCTCACTGGCTGCTTCAGACTCATCTACCTGCCAGACCCAGCCCACTGTGAAGGACAGGTCCCAGTGCCACAGCCCCCAGAGCTGTGGCAGCCATCTGCAGGACAGAGAAAGCACATTCTTGTCTCCCCTTTTGACCAAAAATCACATGGCGGTGGTACTAAAAGTAACACCTTCCCATCTGTTTATACCAGACATGGCTGTGACATCTGTGTTTGGCTGTGTAGGACTAATGGAGAGCTGGAGTAAAATAGGCATGGTCCAGAAAGCACTGCAGCTTTCTGCATCCCTCAGCTCTCCTGGGAGCACAAGGAACTGAGTTCCTGTCAAGTGCTTTGGTTGTAAATGCCTCTGGCACATGCTGCAGAGCGAGGGCAGAGGCACTGGAGTGACAATAACATATTTATTTCATGGCTCTCCAGTGTACTGCTATGAAATGGGAATCTAATGGAAAACTCAGCTTGTTCCAAGGGGAAAAGGCACTTGCTAACATTGACACTGTGAAATGCTGTTGTGCATGTGCATGTGTGCATGTGTGGGTACGTAAACAAAAATCATCACGTGGAGATTTTCAGGCAGCTTGTTGCAATTTTCACATTTCCTCTCTACCTTTCAAGCTACCTCCCAGCCCTTCCCTTCTCCCATTCCCATTTCCTGCTGAGGGTCAGCCTATGGATGGCATTTGGTGGGAATGCTGAGCAGGTTGGAAGTTCTCAGTTGGTTGGACAGTGATAAGTTCAAATCTTGCAGAGCATCGCAGGGCAGAGCAGAGGTAGCAAAGCATATGTGGACAGGAAAAAGTTAAAATATGTTTTGTGGGTCATTTTCTGGAATTACAGCCCAGGAGTGTGAAGGAGAAAGGAAAAACAAACCTGTAAGACCCAGCCCAGCCATGAGGAATCACTTGTCCTAGTGGCTGTGGGGACACAAAACAGGGCACTGTGAGCTGCACGTCCCCTCCCTAAAGGATCTGCTCTCCTCTCCAGATCTCCTCTCTCAGAACTGCCTTTCATGAATTAGTGAAGATTTGTGCTTTTCAGCAGCTGAGGAGCTTCTCTTCTCCATAACATCCTCACTGCCGAGCAGCAGCTTCCAAAGGCAGCAATCCATGCTCGGGGCCTCCATGTGGTCAGGGTGAACATGGCTGTCCCAGGGTTTACCTCTGCTGCAGTGCTCCTTTAGTGCTCTAATCCCAGGCTGGACTGGCTCCACTGCAGCTGTACAGCAGGGTCAGGTCCTGGGCATCACACCAGGGTGAGGGACAGCCATGTGCAGGGCAGGGGCTGGAGGACCTGGGGACACAGCAGAGCTTCATCCTTGTGAGCTCTGCCTTGCAAGATCAGCCACACAGGGACTGCTGGCTCCCGTTATCCCTTTCCCCAAACTAGGATCCTGCTCTCTTCACTGGCTGCTTGAGCACTACCTAGAGCAGCTCCCTCCTGGCCTGGCCTGAGCTGAGCTGAGGACAGGGACCTTCATCAGTATCAGCTGCTGGCTGGACTGCAGGGATTTTCCCACACTCCCTGAAGCTGTTCTTGGAATTTGGGTTAAAGGAAAGGTTCTTTCCCAGGAATCATCACCCAGGCTGTGGATTAGCAGTGGCCTGTAGAGAGAACCTCTTGGAGGGTTTGAGCAGCTAAGGAAACTTCTTGTTACATTTGCCAGGCTGATTTATATGAATCCTGGAGTCAGGGCTTGAACTCTGCTGCATCGTTAACAGTTGTATCCTCTGATGATGCAATAAATCTGGGACTGCCTTGGATGTACAACAGAGTGCTGGAAGTGTCACTGCTATCTGGTTTAGTTTAGTGGAGTTTATTGTTTTAATGTAAATCATCTTTCCTGCATGTTTAACTCGAGGCTGATTTAATGTAGGTCTTTTTCCATCCTCAAAAATGTTACAAATTTGCAAATTCTTCACATACAGGATTCAACTTTTTATCTACAGTCACGTTTTGGCCTTTTTTATTTCAATTTATTCAGGACGTCTTTGCTTCTTGTAATTCTTTGCCCTTTCCAAAGATAGGACACAACCTTGGCCTGTGTTTGCTTCCATATGTGTTCCAATCTTCCACGGCTCTCCTGGAAAACTCCCCACACTCTCCAAATATTTCCTGGAATTTACCTCCTTGCTGACCCTGTGTAAATTCCTGCCAGCTCCACTGACAAATGTTATTTGCAGAAATTTGGGACTGGAAGCAAGAAGTCCTCTCTCCCCACAAATCTTTTCCTGAATCTGCATTCCTGCTGTCTTAAAACTTATTCAGCAGTATCTCTCCCTTTTTTCTCCTTTTTAAATTCTGCAAGAAATTCCTCTGTGAGCTCTGCAGGAGTGCAGCAGCAGTGCCACTCTGTCTCCCAGTCTGATTCCACTGGGACATCCCAGTGCTCCCATTGCCATCCCTGCAAACAAACCACAACTCAGCCCTGCATGCCTCATTTTTTATCAGGAACTCTGTTTTGCCTTCATGAAAAAAAAGAACAACAAACACTTGGTTGATCCATTTCTAGCTCTTTTGTTCCAGTAAACTTCAGGAATTTTTCACTTGCCTCAACTGTGGCTTCTACCTCTGGGGTCAGTCTGGAGCTCTTGCAGAGATGTCATGCCCTGTTCTTTGGTTATTCCAACTAAGTCTGGGAAGGAAGGAATAAATTTTGTCTTTAAGAGCCAAACAGCTGTGTTAGGAAAAACTAATGGAAGGGGCTCAAGGAGTCGTCCTGCCCATGGCAGGGAGTTGGAACAAGATGATCTTTAAGGTTCTTTCCAACCCAAACCATCCCAGCATTCCATGAGGACTGGGGGAAGTACATTTCTCTACCTGAGGATGAAGCTGGCAGTCAGATCCCCCTTTCCCCCAGATTTCCCCAGGTCTGCACTTCCAGCCCACTGACTCCAGGCTGAGTGGGCTGTGTTGGGAGATGGAGGTTAATAAAATCACCAGTCTGGGGCAGATGGTGTGGCAAACACACAGCCTGGTTTGGCCTTTGCTGGTGGAGGATAAATGTGAAATCTCTGATTGCTATCAAATATTGGCATTCAGGAGCCTTCACAGAAGGTCACAAGCCAGTGAATTTTTGATGTGCTCACTCTGCAAATGCTAGAGATACTTTTGTTCTCCTCCACTGAAAAGGGATACACAAAAATGAAGAAATAAATGTACAGTTAGGTGCAGCCAGATCAAGGCTTCTGTAACAGCCCACAGTCTGCGGGAGGTATAAATAGATTTTGATTCTTGGTTCTGGCAGAGGTAAACCACAATGATAAAAATTTCATGTCCTTAAATTAGGAAAGATGTGAGAAAGGTGAGAAAGCAGCAGTCACTGTTTCTGACAGTAACAGTTCGAAGGCAGGGGAAGCAGAAGATTCCTTGGCACAGATCACAGTGATTGGAGGGTGGAACTCATGGCTGGAACATGGATTCCCAGCACTAGATGGATTGATAGGAAAAGGAGAGATGGCTTTAAGCTAAAGGAGGATACCTTTAGATTGGATTTTAGGAAGAAATTCTTCTCTGTGAGAGTGGGGATGCCCTGGCACAGGTTGCTCAGAGAAGCTGTGGCTGGCCCATCCCTGGAAGTGTCCAAGGCCAGGTTGGACAGGGCTTGGAACACCTGGGATAGTGGAAGGTGTCCCAGCCCATGGCAGGGGTGGGACTGGATGGGCTTTAAGGTCCTTTCCAACCCAAAACATTGTGGGATTCAAAAGGTGACTGGACAAACTTTGGAAAGACTGATCTCCTCGGCACAAAAATACCTCTTCCAGTTTTTCTGGGTCACGGATGCCTGGGGGCACAGGGTGTATAACAGTATTCCTGCAGACATTCTTTTATTCGATGGTATTCTTGGGACTGACACACTCTACATCTCTTAAAAGCCCAAACACTCCATCAAGCATCATTGATTTTCCATTTTCACTCTTTCTGGGGAAGGATTTCTGTGTGGAGCCAGAGGGCTTCTCATGTCAGAGGAAACCACTTGCTTCCTCCTCCCAATTTCTTGTGTATCCCAAGGCATCCCTGGGGCTCAGAGGCGCAGTGGGACATCAGTGCCTCAGACAACTGGAAAAGCACAAAAAGGGAGATTGACTGGGTGATCCATCATTTGTTGGATGTGGAAGCTCTCTGTGGAAGCATTCTTACCTCAAACCTCCTTTCATGACCCAGAGAACCTTAGGAGTGCTGGGTATGAGAGATCCCTGTCCTTCCCTTCCTCTGCTCTGGAGTGGTTTCTGACAGTGAGATTTGTCCCTCTGCATTGGCTGGCTCAGCCCTTGTGACCTGCTGGTTGTTTGGGAATCTGACCAGGAGTCCAAATGGATGTGTCAGAGCTGCCTCAAGGGTTAAAATGCAGGAAAGGAGACTGGGACAAGCTTCTAAAATGGGCAGAAAGCTCTTGGTGCAATGGAGCAATTCAGGGCAGGGCTGGGGGAGTGCAGGGAAATCCCAGAGGGGCCCCAGAGCAGGCATTGAGTGTTGAGGGCTCCAAGACAAGATCCAGGCAGGGATTAAGTGCAAGGTTTGGTTTTGAGTGCTGGCCCAGCTCGGAAGATGAATTTGTTCTTTATGTCCTGGAGACAACTTAGATCCAGACATTAAAACCTTTCTTGGTCTGCCTTGGTCTGCCTTGATGGCACGAGTGAAAAGCTCTTTGACACGGGCAGGGATTTTTGTCCTTCTGCAGAGCAGCCCAGGAATGTGGGAGAAGGGTCAGGCTGGAGCTGAAGGGTCCCTGACTGTGTATTCCTGGCCCCTGCAGACCCTTGTGAGCTGTAGGGGACCAGGGAAGGGACAGGTTTGGTGCACTAGTGCTTCTTGCTTGGCCTGACCTGGGCTCTGATCTCCAGGAGGAGCGGATGGCTTTATGAGCTCTTTGATGGTTCTTTTTTCCTATAAAAATCCCAGCTTCTGTGTCTAGGATCCCAGGAGCATTGGGATCATAGGAAAATCAGCTTTTAGTGAAGGACAGTCCGGCCCTCATGTGAGGTGGCCAGGGTTCAAGGCTGTGGGTTTCATGTTGGCCAGCCCAGCTCCCACTGTGTCCATTCTCACCCTACCTGAGCACCTCCCAGTGTGTCCTAGAGCCCAGCCCAGGCTTTCCACAGGACTGAAGTACAGAGAAATAAAGTTTAGATTGCAAGAGTTCCCAAAATTCTCCAGGGTTCTGGAGTGAGGACTCGCTCAAGGTGAGGCCGTCAGGTGTGGCTGGGTCCCTCAGGTCTGTAGAAGCACTGACCATCCATTCTTCAAGCTCCAGAGTTTTCTTCAAGCTGTTTGACAGTGGAGACAAGCAAAACAGCCCAGCTCCCCCTGCCTGGGATCAGCCATGGGCAGAGGGACAGACAAGTGTGGTCATCCCTGTCCCATCCAACAGTGGGATCTGAGCAGTGAAAAGCCTGGTTTGAGCAGGGGAGGAAGGAAAGCCTCCTTGGAGGGTGAGGGAGTTGGAGACACTAAGTAGGAGCTGCAGTCTGTGGATGCCCTGACAAGGAGAGCAATCCCTGGTGCCAGGCTGTGGGCATCCTCCTGGATCAGCCAGGTTCTCCTGCCCGAGTCCTGGCTTCGCTTGTCCCCTCTTCAGGGTGGTCCTCCAAGACCCCACATCACAGCACATCCCCTGCCATCCTGCTGGAGATGGAGGGGGAGAAATCAAGGATCAGAGATGGGGGTTTGCATCTGCTTCTTCTTTTGTGGATCCGCAGCCCCTGCACTGGAGGAGATTTCTGTTGGGTGCCCTCCTCCGGTGGCTTCTCCATTCACTTTTCAGCCTGTGACTCTTGCACCCTTTTCTTTGTCATTGCTTGTCCTCCACCTTCAGCTCTCTCTCTCTCTGCTGTTTCTGTGCCCTCTATCCCCTCCCCAGTATGGCAGGGCTGGATGGTTTGTTCAGGTTTGGGCCATCGCCAGGGATTCCCTTCCTTGGAGCTGGCTCAGCACGTCTCTGCAGGGAACCTCTGCTTAGCTACATCTCTTCCCATGAAAAAATCCCCCCTTTGTCTCCCTTGCTTTCTGGAAACATCCACCTCAAGTCACAGATCTTCCTGGATAAAGCAGCAGAAAGTTGTCTGAAAGCAGGCCTGGTGTGTCAGGATCCCTGGCCAGTGTTCCCTGGGATAGTTCAGGGAAAAGGGTCCAACCCTGCCTCTTGCCACAGGTGAAGGAGCACATCCCTTGGTGTTAGAACAGGATTTGTATTTCCACATTTGCTTTGGAAGGGCTTTGCTGACCTTGTGTCACTCCCTGCCGTTTGGATTGATGTGAACTCAGTCTACCCAGGTAGTGCTTTGAGGCCCTGGTTTAAGTTTGGGGAGCCTGGTGTTGTTCCAGCCCCTGAGGCCAGAGCTGAGGTGTCACAGTTCTTGCTGGATAAATGAGCCTGGTGCTTCCAAGCATGTTCCCAAATAAAGGCATGACCCTTCTCACTTCCCCAAGCCATGGTGTGAGAGCATTGGGGAGCAGGAAACAGGAGTTTGGGAGCTCAGAGAGCCTGTAGGGAGCAGGACACAAGTGAGTTTGGGAGCTCAGAGATCTCCTCTCTGGATGAGCTGGGCACAGGCATCCAAACCTCCTTCCTGTGCCATCATCTACCCATGGGCTTCTGAGGAACTGAACAGCCAACGTAGCTGCCTGTGCTCCTCTTCCAAAAGACTCCTTACAGGGAAGATCTTTTCCTAGCTCAGATACCAAATCCCAAGAAGGTCCCAGAGGGAAGGGAGGGGTGCCAGTGAGGTGGCAGGTGGCAGTGAGGTGGTGGGGGAGATGTGGCAGGGAATTCTCTTGTCCATCAGGGCATTGGTTCCTGTGATCTGCTCATGGGGTCCTCCCACAGGACATGATGTGACAGCATCTGTTGGAAAATGTCCTTCCCTGGAAGATTTGTGGAGGGGCTGCCAATGGCACAGGGAAGGTTTGCAGGGAAAGGAGGCTTTGCCAGACTCTGACCCTGTGGTATGGCTCTGGGAGGAACTGGAGAGTAGGATGGGGAAATGGGGTGAGTCCTTCAGCTACCCAAAGACAAGGGTGTCGAGTCAACACTGTGTCCTGTCCTCCCCTGGAGGATCCCAGGATCCATCAGCTGGGCTCCAGGTTATCCCCAGCTCTGGGTTCCTGCTCTTCCCGTGTGTTGCCTGTGACCCTGAGGACAACAGAACACTTTTCATGACAGTATTTGTATTTTTTTTAATTGTGAATGGGGAGATCGTGTGCAGGTCCTTGTTACACAGGGATGTGTCTTCCATTCAGCCCAGGGCTTCCCTGGCTTTGTCAGATGTCTTTCAATGTTACTGAGAATAAATAAATAAATAAATCAGATGTATTTATAAAGGAAACAGAAACCTGCTGCTCCAATGCCTTTGTAGGAGTATTTTTAACAAAACATTTTTTCAAAATAAATGTGAATTGTAAAGTTTGAAGCATTTGCTTGTGGCTTTCCTTTCTAGGTCCTTTATCCAACTTTCCCCCTTCCCAATAATCCTGCTTGGGTGTAAATATGAAGGTAAAGAAACAAGATTACATTGATTACTTAAAAGGGGGAAAAACATGCCCAAAACTTTTTCAGTACCTGGCAAATGACTGCAAGATAAACAGATATCATTGTTACCCTGCTTAAACCACTTATTCTGAATGATTAACCCTCAAGTGTAGTAATAAATTATCCACTCTGTTTGTCACAAACTTGTTCTTTAGTTAAAATATGCTGCAAATTTATATGTGCACGTGTTTGAGTATTTTAGTTTAGAACTTCAGTGATGATTTTTCTTTTCTTCATTATTCATGGAGGTATCAATGCCCAATGGATTGACAAGCAATGGTAAAGAGGAGAAGGAAATTCAAGGCATTTCAGTGTCTAAGCAACCAACCCCCAGCTTGAACCCTGTGTTGGGAGTAAATCACAGCTGTTTTCATAGGAATCTTGTTCCCTTGGCAATTTTTTGTGTAAAAACAAAAAACAACAACAACAACAACAACAACAACAACAACAACAACAACAACAACAACAACAACAACAACAACAACAACAACAACAACAACAACAAAAAAAAAAAAAAAAAAAAAAACCAAAAAAAAAAAAAAGGAAAATCACATATGTAAGGGATTATTGTAAACCAGCGAATGGATCAAGTTCTATGGAAATTAATTTGATTTTATTTTCATTACTATCCACAAATTCTTCTCTGCAGTGATCTTTCAACCCAAAAAGAGCCACCCCTAAAGAGAACAAAGTGTAGCTCAGATGATTGATATAAATAATGCAGTGAACTGTCTGCACAGACCATTGGCTGTCATAATCCAACATTCAGCTGCAATAAAGAGTTTGACTCATAAGAAGAGAACATCAATAATTTAGTTCATAGTCACAGATCTGTGTGTCTGGTTCTGTCACCCTCCTACTTCTTTTCCAAAGCAAAAAGGAATTTCTGCGTGGATTTGTCAGGAGAAGCTTGGGTTTGATTTTTAATTGAGGCAAATATTTTACAGTCATAACTCTACAGCTGGAGCTGGGGCTCCTCCTGGATCTTTGGGCCAGGGCCTGAACCTGCCAGCTCCTACCTCTGCTCAGGATCAGCCCACACAGCCCCAAAATGTCAGCAGGAAAGACGGATGGGAAGCCTTGGACCGAAACCAGTGAGCCCAGCAAGGCTCTTACTTGGATGTGAACCAGCCCCAGTCCTTCTGGCACCACACAGCTGCGTGCAGCTGAGCAGGGCATACGTTCTTCCTTTCTCATGGGGTCCTGGAAAGGCCCTAAAGGTGTCTGGGGAAGGAGGGAGCCTTATTTCCTGCAGGGACAGCTCTTCCCAAGAGCCCTTGGCAAGCAGCAGGGGGTACAAGTCACAGGAGCAGGAGGACTGGGAAAAACAGATTGCTGAGAGGGACCAGGGGAGTGGGTGCAGCTGGTGTTTACCCACCCTGACACTGACCCTGAGCCCACAAGCTTGTTCTGCTTGTGCACAAAGGAAGGCAGTAAAGGCATTCATTGCCTTAAATTAAATTAAAGCTCACCTCCCACCCTACTGGCCACTTCAGTTTATGAGGGAACAGTCTTCATATGGGGTAAGACATGATTTCTGTTGGAAACCTATTGAACAGATGATGGGGTCAGGATCAGGTCCCAAGGACTTCTCTGGGCACACCTGAAATGCTTCCCAAGAAGCCACATAATCAGCAATAGTGGTGCCAGGCTGGCCTGGGGCAGGCAATTCCTCCTGGCTCTCCCGTTGGACCATGAGCCCTCTCAGCTCCCCATTTCTCCTCCCAGCCCTACGTGAGCATCTGGTCGCTCCTTCTCCCCAGATGCCTTTGTAATGGCCCTGGACACCTTCCTCCATCTGCACCGAGTGGAGAAAGAACCTGCAAACAATTCAGGGAGGCTCCTGAGCCCAGAGCCATCTGACAAACCTGAGAGAGGTGACACTTGGCAGGATATTCTGGGAAGGGAACGTTTGTACTCGAAGATGGTAATAAAAACAGAGCAATGGATCTTTCATGTAGCTGCAGGCAAAATATCTGGCACAGAGATCAAGGAAGGTTTGGACAAAGCTCTCGGGCACAGGGTGGGATCATTGGATTGTCTAGTGCAGGATCAGGAGCTGGGCTGTGTGATCCTTGTGGGTCCATTCCAGCTCTGAAGATTCCATGATTCCCTGGTTCTGTGACTCTGGGGAGGGGATTTGCTGCTGTCCAAATGTGAAACTGCTCTTGCCTGGGCTGTTTCCAGACTGCTTCCTTGCTCTCAGAGCAAACCATTAAAAAGGAATCTCAGCTGGATGGGTCTGGTGTAAAAACTTAAACTTCCCAGGCTGTAAGCTTTTCCTTCCCTGTTCCTGGAAGGGAAGGTGACAGCACAGTGCTGTTCTGGCCCCTACCATCCATTCCCCCAGTAACTGCTCTGCTTTGAAAAACAGCTGGTGCCAACAGCAGCCCCAAATTCCCCCCAGGTTTCTCTGCTGCACCCCAGGAAGACACAGCAGTGAGTGCTGAGTAGCTGAGAATTCCCTCCCATCACACTGATGCAAGTCAGGCAGAACTCAGTGGGAAATCAGTGGAAAAACACTGAGAGGAAACTGCTGCGTAATCAGAATCTATCCTGGGAGTGCAGGGCTGCAATTTCCAGAAGTTATAGAGACCTAAAGAGTGAATTTGAAGGGGATCCAGCTCTAGGACTCAGCAATCCCTGCTTGAGACCCACATGTGAGCTCAGGCCCCAAAAGGCTAAATCATGATCCCCAAAACTGTGCAGTCTTTTAAGCACCTGGATTTTTGCCCCAGGAGAGCCTTGATTTGCCAGACTTCAGCTCCACCCGGTACGAAGCCTGGACCCATTGCTGGGGTCAGTTTTACCTTTCATAATCAAGTCCACCCTGAGGGTCAGCCTTCAGCTTGGAGTGGTTTTCCTACACTCCAAACTGAGTTCCTGTTCCCAGTCACTGGATCTGGGGATGTGTTTGCTCTCAACCTGCCAGCAGCGAGCCCTCAGTGTCTTGGTTTTTGTGCTGAGACGAGGTTCACGGAATCAGACAACAGCCATGGCATCAGAGAGTGCCTGAATGGTTCGGGCTGGAAAGGAGCTTTAAAGCCCATCTTGTTCCAGCCCCTGCCATGGGCAGGGACACCTTGCACTATCTCAGGTTCCTCCAAGCCCCGTCCAGCCTGGCGTTGGGCACTGCCAGGGCTGGGGCAGCCACCATCCCACTGGGCACCTTTCTCGGTGCTTTCCCACCTCCACAGCTCTCTGAAAAGATCCCAACAATGTTCCTGGGGGGGTTTCCCAGGCCCCCTGTGCCACAACTGCTGTGGCTGGTGCTCCCTGTGACATCAGTTCCTGCCAGGTCAAGGTTTTCAGAGCCTCATTCAGGGTCCTCTCTGTGCAAAAGGAAGTGTGGGAGGTCAGTTCCATTTTGGAACTCTTGGCTCTGAAGTTATACCAATATCTGCAGTTCTGGGTAGCAGAAACGATTTCTCCCTTGCTGGCAGATGCATCATCCTGACTGAATATTTTATGTTTGCCTACCCATTTCACTCCTGTGGGTTTGTATGGAATATTTCTCTCTGATTTCATGTCAGCAATCCTTTAATTTACTGCTGAAAGTAACGATTCCTGTGTTGTTTGGCCGATAAATATCCTTTCTGGTGTGTTTGTGTCTTACACTGCCTTAGACCCTGCATGAAATTTTAATTTCTCTTTGCTTAGCTCTGGGTTTGCTTTCTCCCTTGGCACAATGCAGTGAAGTCTTTGTAGCTCTGCTCGTTCACACAGCATTGATGTCGACTTCCCATGCAATTTCCTGCTTGTTTGTGTGCCTCTGCCTGGTTTTTTCCTTATCTGGTGATAGAGCTGTAAAAAAAAAAATATGTCTGCCTTTTTGGAATGTGCTGGTGTCATAAATGTATAAAATCTGATATTTTGAGGCACTGCTTCTATTGTGCTTTCTTTCCTTGGCTTTTTCTGGTCTGCAGACTCCTGTATAATAGTTGGTTTTTCAATGATTATTAGATACAAGGCATTTTTTCTTAAGGCAGTTTATCCATTGTCTGTAGTGTTCCTTCTTTGCATATTTATCTCCCCTCTTGTATATTTTCTTATTTGCTTTTCACAGTTTTGACACTTTTTTTGCTGCATAGAATCCCAGACTAGTTTGGGTTGGAAGGGACCTTAAAGCTCACCCAGAGCCACCCCTGCTGTGCCAGGGACACCTTCCCCTGTCCCAGGCTGCTCCAGCCCCAGTGTCCAGCCTGGCCTTGGGCACTGCCAGGGATCCAGGGGCAGCCCCAGCTGCTCTGGGCACCCTGTGCCAGGGCCTGCCCACCCTCCCAGGAATAGGAGTTCCTTCCTAACATCCAATATTTTCACAGATTCTCCAGTTCACTCTGGGTCTGCTCCCCTTTATCTTGTGCTTACCAGCCTCTGTCATCCCTCTGCCACCAAGAGAAGTCAGTGAGAGCCTCAGTTCTTCTCACCAAGGCCTTGGTTGTTCTCATCAAGGCTTTTTTATCCTTTATTCTTTGCTTTCAGGGCATTCAGCAGCCAAAACAAACACAAGGAGCATCTGGGCTAATCTTTGGGCCACTTCCACCAAGGGCTCACCCTTTTCATGATGTTTTTGCTCAGAGACAGACCAAGTGCACGTAAACTTCCTACAACCTCCAGCAGCTTTAGGAGCTGTGACCCCTTTCCAGTGCACTTCAGTGGCAAAACATGATGAAAGCTTTGACTCCTCAGGTCTTCCCAGGCACATTTGCAAGGGAATCTGCAATTTCCTTATGCTGAATATATCCCAGTGCTATGAAACTGGGGCAGCCATGGCTTTGTGCAGGTGAGGCTGGGAGCCCAAATGGGCACATCCCCCCCTCCCTGGGGCTGCAGCACCCCCTCAGAAATGACCCTTTCCCAACTCCAACTAGAGACTCTGAGGCTTCATTCCTTGGCCACCAGCCTTCAGATAAATGGAGATAAATATTATTCTTTAGAGGGACTCAAATGAAGTTTTGTAGTGTTCTATCAAACCTCTTCCTTCCACACTTTGAATATTAGCACTGAATTTGGACTTTTTTCCTTGCTTTTTATTTTAATTCCTAGCCAAGCTGTTTCACAAATCAGACTATTATTAATTTTATTTTCTGTTGTATCAAACTTCTTTTAGTCATTGTTGATGTATATTTATTTATTTAAGAATTTTAATGGCATTCTTTTGCATTCTCCTCTCTTAGTCCTTTATGCCATGTTTTGTTTAACATTTTAATGTCTAAATAAGGTTCTTTCTTGTGATTTTAATGGAAAATCCATCGAAGTATTAAATGCAGCTCAACTTAAGTGAAGATCTAGGCTCAGTACAAGCACAGTAAAATCAAACCACAGCTCTTCGGATTTGTTGATAAAAATCAATTAAAAGTGTATTTCGGGTCAATCTAATATATATAAACTGCCAGGATGAGATAACATAGATAATAGGATGTTGTGGATCCCAATTAATCAGATCAGGCCACATATATGAAAGTGTCACATTTATGCTGGTTAGTGCATTATTCATGAGAATTTATGGAGCTGGGAATGCTCTCAATGGGAAGATTTGCAGAGAGGGAAATAAATGCAGTGTCAGTGGCTGTGCAGTGGAAAGGGAATAATCAATTGTTCATTTACCAAACCAAGGGGAGAGGGCAGGATGCTCAAATCAAAATGAATTTTTTTTTTTTGGCTGGGTTTTGTTGTTTTTGTTAAATAAAATAAAAAAATAAAACCACACACATCATCCCTGAGGAATTTAATGAGGCTGAAAATGACCCTTTATGGTTCCACAAATTCATGTATCCCGTGAGTAAGAGTAGAATAAAATAAAAATTTCAAGTGTAATTTCTTCTTCTTGTTTTCCAAATGTAAATATCTTACAGATGTTATTCTGAACCAAAGGTAAGATCATTTCATGTGAAAATGTCACAAGTCACTGTTCTGGCTGGTCAGGCAGATGATTCTCTGTGCAATGGTTGGAGGAGGATTGCTTGGACTTCAAAAAAATTCTGTTTTTTCTGGTTGAAAAGATTCGCCACATAATGTGACTTTTTTACTAATTTCCCTCCTTCTTGAACTCTTCCTTTTTCCTTTGCACATGTGTCATTAGCAGCAAATCTGGACACATATGGATGTGTGTGTGCTGGGGGCGTGTCAATAATTGCATTTACTGAGTGCAACAAGCCCCCAGCCCTGCGCCCCCAGCCCACAGTTCTGGGCAACTGTTGAGGGGAAACAAAGGATGAAATTGTCATTAGAAAAAAAAAGCAATGGGAATTTATAGAGAATAAATAATGTCATAAATCCAGGGATGGTGTAGAAAATGGCAGTGGATTATTACAAAGAAAACATGCTCTGAACCCTGGTAACAGCCAGCGAGTCTCAGTGAGCTGTGGAGTGACAATAAATCCACATGGACAGCACAGACTGGTGGAGTGAAAGTGGCAGGAGGGACTAAATATGGGAAACCCTTTTGTTCAGATTAAAATGTCCTTTTTATATCTATTTTTTGGGGAGGGGGGGAAAGAGAAGAAAGATTAAACAATAATTAATTTCTTTCACTGGAAAGATGTACACCTAATTCATTTTTTCACTGGTACATGGAAAGAAAGTTTGAGTTTGCACTTAGTTTTCAATATACAAAAGATGTCTAAAATACCTGAAGATAGCAAATAATTATTTGTGTACATTTCTGTTTTTTTCTGCTGCCTTGGTGCCTGGAGATGCTGCTCTGACTTTATTTCCTCCCTAACCTAAATTCTGCAACTTTTCGAATCACCAAAAAAGGTGTTGTATTCTGCATCACTTAGAGAGAAGCTGGTTTTCCCTCTTGGAAATCTTCTGCTCAGTTGTTCTGCCACTCTCAATCAGATATAATGATTTAAGGTGTCTTGCTCTTTATATCAAAATATTAAGTTTATTCAAAGCTCTGTGTCCCCTTTCGCATGCCTTCTGCTGCATCTCCATTTCAGTACTTTGCTTGTTGCATATCTGCCAGATAATTCTGTAATAATCTAGTGTTCCACACTGAGCCTCAGCTTTCTTTCTGCTGCATTTGTATCCTTCTATATTTCCCTTTTTTCCGTTGCCTATCTCATTATGGAGCTGTGAATGTCAGCTGGGTATCCCCGGTTGATTCCGTGAATGTGCTGGTGGCCCCTCTCCCACAGCAGATCCTTGTCAGAGCTGCCTGGTCTAGACTGACACAAAGCTCGGGATAAAGGGGAGTTTTAATGACCCCACACGATTTCTGGTCACAGCCTCAAGCCAGCACATTGATACTCCCACAGGAAACATTGCCTGGAGCTGCTCCCTGCCCCTTTTACAGACTCTCTCCCTCTGGAAGCTGTGGAGGTGGTGGCTGACTCCCAGGGAGTGGAGTATTCACACCTTGTGGGTAAGATTTCCATGTTGTCTTTCATGTTCCCCATCCAGATGTATTTTGACAGCTGGGTCTGGCAACAAGGCAGCAACATGGGGCTCTCTCCAGCTAGGACAGTTTCTTTCCTCCTTTCCCTCTCCCCCTGTATTCCCACACAGGTTCATGGGAGGGAAGTTGTTGTACAAAGAGCAAATGTGCATTTTCAGCAGCAAGAGTAGGAGCTGTTGCAGCCAGTGAGTACATGGAAGCAGTGAAGGAGTCCCTCACCCAACAGTCCAAGCAGTGGTACAGAAATGGGGGGTGCAGTAATTTCAGCTTCCTCCAAGTTCCATGTGATGGTGCTTTACCCACGTTGTTTAACATGTGTGTGTGTGTTTGAAAGGAACAGAAGGGTCTCTCTCGGGATTGAAGACTAGGAAGCCTTTAGCTTTCTTCAAATTCATGCCTCCCACAGTCTGTTTTAGACTTGAGGCTGTCAGAGTAATCTAATCCTTAGTACAAGACCATGGCCAACATCCTCCTGGGTTTCCCTGTTCCTCCCTAGCGCTGTCTGTGACTGGAACAGCTGCCCTGCTGTGGTGTCTGTGGTGTAGGATTACGGAGGGGTTTGAGTTGGAACGGACATTAAAGATCATCATCCCCATTCCATCCACAGCCTTGTGGCCAGCAGTTTTGTCTGAGAGTCTCTAGAGTCTCTCACCACAGACAACACTGGGCCTGTGAGCCTGAACTTCTTCCTTGCACATGTTGTGGGTCATCCCTGACAGAATACCTGGGATAGCAGTTGAAGTGTTCCAGAGAATTTTCTTTGCACAGGTATTGGCAGCAGCAGCTGCTTGACACCCTGTGTCCCAGCGTTGTCTGTGGTGGGAGACTTTGGAGACTCTCAGACAAAACTGCTGCAGGGATGTGGCCCACAGGGCCGTGGATGGAATGGCAACAATGACCTCTAAGGTCCCCTCAAACCACTCTGTGATAACACCACAGAGACCCCAGTGGGGCAGAGATTCCAGACACAGACGCACTGCTGAGGAAGCTGAGGGGAGCACAGGAGGATGTTGACCGTGGACTTGTCTTACACTAAGAATCAGATGACCCTGACAAGTCAAGAATAGACTCAAGTCAAGAATAGACAGTGGGAGATGTTCCTTTGAAGAGAACGAAAGGCTTCCAAGTCTTTAATCCCTAGAGAGGGTTGGGGTTCCTCCCACCCACTTCCTCCTGCCATTTCTACCAGGGAGCTTTTTCCATCAACCTTTGCCTTGGACAAAGAGTACACACCCGCTGCTCTGTACAAAAGGTAGGAAAACCCAATGTTTGGTGATTCCAGTGGATCTTTTCACCCAACATGTGTTGGGAAAAACATTTCTGGAAAATAAAACCACAACAAATCAAGGTCACAAGAGAGCTCACCAATTCAAACTGCTCAGTGGCCTGGATTTATGATTTTTTTTTTTTCCCAATTAAATTCACCTTCCCTAAGTGGGGGTTTCACACCCCTCGTGTTAAGTAAATTGGTGTCTGGATTTTTATGAGCTTTGGCAGGAAAAAGTAGCCAGTGAACCAAGAAAAATCCCAAGCTTTTGGATGGGGCACCCAGGATTTCAGGCTCACATCTGAACCAAAGGAATGCTTGTCAGATGCCCTTTGATGAGTAAAGACAATCATTTTGATGCAATTTATAATTAAGTATTGTTGTGTATCTCCATTCTTCCAGAACTTCCCCAGAACCTCCCCCTGCCACTGGAGTTTCATGGGGGTTATTTATGCATCGGTGATATATTGTGAATGCCTCACTAACATTGACGGATATTACACTTGATGTTTTTCCTTATGTCCCTTTGGTGGTGCAAATGTGAGAAAGGGCAATGAACTTTCGATGACTCTCTTGTAAAAAAAAAAAGATTTTTTTCATCAGGTTCAAAAGTTCAGCGCGTCAAGAGAAATCATCTTCTTGGCGCCATTGCGCAAGGGGCGGGTGAATTTTGGGGAGATTTTTATCTTACAGTGAGAGATAATTATTCTGGGGTGCAAGTTTGGTAATTGTCACCATCAATTGGCTTTCACACGACTATGTTGACAAATTATTTGTCGTGTTTTTATCATCCTCCATGACCCACGGGGTAGTTTTGTCATGCTCAGAGTCGCTTGCATTGAAGGACAAAGAGCTCTTGGTGCGCCATTCATTGCGGTAAGAGCGCCTCGGGGTCCCTCAGTCTGTGCTTTGCTGAGGTTGGGAGAGTCAAAAAAACAAGGTCTTTGCCTTGACTGCAGCGGGCACGATGGGAAGGTAGCATGGAGAAAGAACATAGCGAAAAATCCCAACAATTCCGTCCTTCTCTTCAAATTCTTGCTGAACCGGGGGCTTGGGCCCTTCCAAAGGCAGAATTTCCTCAAAGCATGCTCATCAGGAGGAACTGAAGAGCAATTATGTCTAAAAATAAATATGTTGGCAGGAAAAGTCCATTCTGGAAAAAAGCCATCGTTTTGGGTGGCCAAATAAAACCCCAACCAGCTTCTGTGCATGGGGAGAAAAAGAAACCAATAAAAAACCCAAATGCCAACTGCAGTGTAGTTAATAGGATCAGCTTTTTATAGAAGGTGTCTTCTCTGGATGATGGGGCACAGACTTAAACAGAATCAGAGAATCCCAGACCACTTTGAGTTGGAAAGGGACTTTAAAGCCCATCTTGTTCCAGCCCCTGCCATGGGCAGGGACACCTTGCACTATCTCAGGCTGCTCCAAGCCCCATACACTTGGACACTTCCAGGGATGGAGCAATCCCCTTCACACTGTGCAAATCTAGGCAGACACCCCCTGATGGTCACTTTGATCATCATCTAGCCCCATTATGGGGCCTCAGCAACAAACCTGAGGCTCCTCCCCAGCCAATGACATTTTCTCCATGACCCAGTCCATGTGCAGGGGGTAGCAGGGTGGTTTTGTCCAGTGATATCTGTCAGGGCAATGTTGCCCCACTGCCCAATGCCTGTTGGACAAGGGAATGTGGAGATCAGTATTGGGGTAGAAGTGTTCTTCCCACTCTGTCCCATTCTCCTCCTGACTGATCCTGGCTTTGAGACCCCTGCCACTGACCTTTGATGAGTCCTGATGGAAATGGCTGAAGCAGGATTGTTCATGACAGGAGCATCCTGGAAAGCCTGTGGCAGCAATTGCATTGTCCTGTGTGCACAACAGCTCCAAAGGCACTCTGCTTGTGGCCCAAATAAAACATGCAGTTGATGCCACATCTGAGCACCCTCAAAGCCTTGAGGTAACTGGCAGAGACAACCATCTGCCCCTGCACGAGGGGCTGGGAGTGAGGCTCATCCCACACCACCACAGATGTGTTTGCAGGCACACATATTTATTTTAAAGAGGAAGGTAAAGCCAGATGCACTTGAGCAGCCTTCTCCACTTGCTCAGGTCTGTCCATGCACTGTAACATCACAGAGTCTGAATCAGGCCAGCTCCCTGTTCTGACAGCGTTGGGTGCTCTCAGTCCTGCTGAAAGGTCACAGGTCCTGCTGAGGGAGCTGTGGGTTTTGGGTGGGATGTCTGCCAAGAGCTTGATCCCATTGCAGATGAGGTAAACCATGGCCTGGGCAACATCAGAGGGTAGTGCCCAGCAGATTAAGGGAAAGTAACTTCCCCTCTGATCAGTGCTGGGGAAGACAAATGGGACTTACTGTGGCCAGTTTTGGGAACTGTCTCCAGCTTCCAGATGGATATGGAGAAAAAAGAAAGAGGCACAGGGCGGTTAAATGGGTCAGACCCAGGTTCCAGGCCCACAGGCAGGCACAGAGTTGGGTTGGGTTAACCAGAGGGACTCCAAGGAGCGGCTGCAGTAACCCCAGGGCTGTTACAGAGAGGATGGAGCCCAGTTCTCAGTGGTGCTGAACAACACAGCAAGGGGCAGTAGCCAAACATTGCTGATGAGGTGGTTCACTTTGGACACCAGCAGCAGCCCATTCCACTGCACTGCAGGTGGGGCCTGACCCCATGTCAGGCAAAAACTTTGACCATCGAAACCTTCCTTTGGCTACTCACAGATCTGGTGTGACAAAGCTTTGTCCTGCCACTCCCTTCCAACACTTGACTCTCATTCTGATCCCCTCTTTCTCCCTGAAATCTCCAGAATGCCAAATGCCATATTTGTGCAAAATTTACCATTTCTTCTGTTTTGCACTTCTCTTTTTATCTTCCCCAATGCAATCCTATGCAAATACCCAGACCTCGTATCTCTAACTTGGCTATCTCTGCAGTCTGTGACCTATTTTTCAGTCAGATCTTCTTTAACACACTAGGAGTATCCTCTGGACCCAAGTGAATGTGCCTTGACCACTGTACTGGAAAAAGGGATTTCTGCTGGGCTCTTGGCAGTATCATCCACATCACTGAGTTCTGACTGGGAGCTCAGCAGCTTCCTTGTGTTGATCTAAATCATTCTCCCTCTGTGAGTGTTCTTGACTGCACGGAAAGAGACTGTGCTGTTCCTTAGGGATAACACATTCCTAAATTTCTACTTCCAGGTCATAATACCTGCAAACAAACCCTCCTTCAGTGACAGCAACAGGGATACCAACAGTAACAGGGATGTTGTTTGGGCAACACCTCAGCTCCTGTCAGACCACCAAGAACATCTCTGCAGCCAGGCAGACCCAAATCTTCCTCAGGCCAAAGGGTGGCTCCTGCTCCCTTCTCTGTGTTTGTTCTCTGTGATGTGTCTCACAGAGACCTCACAGCCCTTTCTGAGCTCGAGGGGTTGCACTTGGATCTGGCACAGGTCATAGGCTCCAGCACGGCATTGTGTGACTCCTTAGGAGCCTTCACGTCTCCCTTGAGATGAATCTTTTTGCAGCAATGTTCATTGGAGGGTCTGCAGGTATCTGCTGGTACCCAAGTGTTTCAGCAAAAAGGGCATTGTTTGGATGTTGCTTCTATGTTTGCTGGTGCTGCATGTCTTAGAGAAGAGCTGGAACATTTGACTTCCACAGTGACTCTCCCTACATAAGCTGGTGTTACTCCTTCCTTGACTCCATCAAGGGATGAGGCATCCTGAGACAGACTTCAGGACAGCCCAAACACACAGTGTTACCAGGACTGTCCTTGCCACAGCTGGCCATGAAAACACGGACTGAGTGGATGTTCAGGAGTGACTCTGGGACACGTGCATCCCATTGGACCCCTCCACCTGCTTGGGCTTGGGCAGAAGAATCCCACAATCCTATCACAGAATCATAAAATGGTTTGAGTTGGAAGGGACCTTAAAGGTCATTCTTAGGTGGCACTTCCACTCCACCTGCACCATTCCAGGTGAGACAGCTCCTGTCCACAAATCTTCATACCCCGGGGAGAGCCCTGTGTCCCAGTCCTTTGCAGTGTAAGAAAATCTTGATCTTCTCCATCATGCCACCAGTCAAACCACTCACCTAGGACTGCTTGAACTCCGTGGAAAAATTTAGATGGGAATCTTTAGCTCCAGGAGACAACATTTTCCTGGGATGTTCTCTGTTATGGCTGAGCAAGATATTTCACAAGGGTATCAACAAGTGGTGTGTGGAGACAGCTGTCTGCTTTCATCCCTGGCACATTTGGGAAAGCTTTTCCTGGGAGATAGGTTCAGCTGCTGGTGGTACCGCATTGGCTCAGCAGAGCAGCAGATTGCCTCTGTTTGGAAAGTGGGAAAGTCACTCCCAGCACTTGCTGAGACATTTGCAAAACGATTGTGCTCATCTTCATAAACTGATCTTTGAAAGGTTTTTGGCTGGAATGAGCCAGTTGCAGGGAATGTGAGTGCCAGTGAGGGAGATGGAGTTTAAATTTTTGAGCAGAAGAGTGATTAGGCCACCCCCCCCCCCTCAAAAAAAAAACCAAACCAAAACAAAACATACTAAACCAAACCAAAACAAAACAAAAATATTTTGAAGACTGCATTTGCCAGCATTGAAGTTTAGCAGTTTCAGAGCAACCTTTGTTGGTTGCTGTTCAGGGGCCAGCTCTGTCCCTGGTCATTTTTTTTCTTCTTGGTTAGTGCTCCGTGACTGATGAGGATCTCAGTAAAACACAAATTGATTTGCTTGGCTTTCATGGTCACCTCTGGACTGTAATTACTCAGGCAGGAAAAATTAATTAGTCCAGTGTGGGCCGACTGCTGCTCTCCAAGCGTTGCTGAATCTTAATTGGAGAGCTCCAGAGAAAGGTGCTGATTCACACCATGGCACGATGGGGTGGGGATTTTTCCAGGGACAGAGGGTGGAGGGGTGAAGGGGGCTGAAGGTCAAGAGGAGATATGTTTTCTGCTCCACCATCAGCAGCTGGACTTTCCTCAGCTGTGATAATGAGCCTGTTAAAGCCAATTTGCCTCTTTCAAACAACAGCTGAAACAAGAGACTGTGGATTTGGTCATAAAATACCTGCACGGGTCTTTCTGGAGAATGCAAAGCCCACTAGGAAAAAAAAAACAGGACTACTCAGTGGGAGTTAATATCTCTTACCACTTTCCATTATGATGCCATTTGTGAGGATCGTGTAGCACTGACATCTCTTAAAATCACAGAATCATGGAATGATTTGGGTTGGAAGGGGACTTTAAAGTCCATCTCGTTCCACCCCTGCTATAGGCAGGGACATCTTCCACTGTCCCAGGCTCCTCCAGTCTGGCCTCGGACACCTCCAGGGATGGGGCAGCCACAGCTGCTCTGGGCAACCTGGGCCAGTGCCTGACCACCCTCACAGGGAAGAATTCCTTCCCAATATCCCATTTAAATCTGCCCTCTATCAGCATAAAGGTATTTCCCCTTGAATGGCTTTTGAGACTCACTCTGCTGTGGTTAGGACCGTGCAAACATGAGCTGCTGGCACAAATTCCCAATGGTTCAGGACAAGTTCCTGGCAATCAGAATGGCTTTGCTGTTGCTGAATTATTTTCATTTTAGCATCTGTCTGCTCCTCTCTGTTCCACAATTGTTTGGTGCATCAGTCACCTTTAGCTGTGCAGTGAAAGAAATATTGAAGGTGCTGGTTTGTGGAGGATCAAACAGTGGAACATTGCTCAGCCCTCACTTGAAAACTGGCGTGGGAGACTGCTGAATTTCATTTCCCCATCTTTTTCCCAGGCAAAGACAGTTTTTCAGACAGTTTTCAGCAATTACTGCAGCTTGGCTGTGGGCTTGCTTCACTTCCCTGGTGTTCCTACCCGACAGCAAACATCAGCGCAGTGAGAGCCAAACGGGATTTTCTTATAGCAGATCAGCCCTGCTCACAGATTTGCTAATTAAATGAAGTCTCGTTAGCAAAAAATCCTTTACTAAGCTCTAAATATTTCCATTTTGGGTTTTGTTTAGGAGGATCTGAGGCTTGCTGCACTAAATCTCTGATGAGGGCATGGTGCACCCCTGCCTGGGTTCATGATCGTGGCACAGAGCCTGGCATGTAGCTCATTAGTGAAGCAGACACCTACATCACCTTTACTGCTCCTGTTCACTCAGAAATTTATTGTCTCAGAAGCACAGTTTTATTGAGAAAAGATAGAAATCCTGTTTTTCTGGCCAGCTCCACATCTAATTTACTGCTCCCAGGCTGACTGCTCAGGCTGCAATAGGTAACAAGGCTTGTGTCCCTCTAAATTAAAGTAATTGCCAGGTAGGAGGAGGGGGTCACTCCTGCTTTGTCATTCACAACATTTCTGAACTTCAAATCATAATTGTTTTAATCCAGAGACCAAATCTACCCCTGGCTGCCCATTTGCAGTTCAAATCTCTCACCAAAGCCTTACATTTTCCAAATGACAATTTATCTTCCACTAACCAGTGTCACCGTATCTTCTTCCTCTGCCCACTCCTTTTGAAGGTGGGGAAAAAAGCTTAAAATTCAGCAAAATCCTGAGAAGATGAGAAAAGCCCTGAAAAATGTAGGTGTGGTTTGATACACATCAATTCAACATGCTGTTCTTGACAGGTAAGAATCAATATTCCAGAAAACATTGGGCAGGAAAAATGAAGCTTGGTGACAACACTGTAGAAGAGACCTGGGAAACAGTAATGGGTCCTAAGGTGCATGAACATACTGCTGCTGGAAAAGAACACAGGGGAAAACAGCATTTATATATCATAGAATCACCGAATCCCACAGTGGTTTGGGTAGTAAAAGAACTTAAAATCCATCTCATCCCACCCCCAGCCATGGGCAGGGACACCTTCCACTATCCCAGGTTGCTCCAAGCCCCGTCCAGCCTGGCCTTCCAGGGATCCAGGGGTAGCCACAGCTGCTCTGGGTATCTCTCTGCCTTTCTTTCAGCGTGTGCAGTGATCATGGTGGTGTGCTCAGAAAGGGCAGGATCACAGTGGGAATGATACTGCCAGTTTAGAGAGCTGGGGGGAGAGGCAGACCAGTTGGATAGAGAACTACAAGGGAAGGAAAAAGGATTTGAGATGTTTATCCAGAGGAAGAGCTGATTTACACAAATAGCCTTGGCTCCAAACCCGTTATGGATAGGACAGAAACGACTCCATTTCATTTGCATAACAGGATTTAGGTCAGAGTCAGCTGGGAGATTGTGGAATATTATGATGCAGAGATTAGATGAATATTTATCCAGGGAGATGAATGTGCAGAGCTGGGCCAACAGGCTACGGATCCCTGCAAATTCCTGCTCTGTGATTCTGGGCCTCACCAATCCTTTGTAGGCTGGAACAGGAGCCCTGGGGTGGCCTGGGCTTGGCTGCTGCCATGGATGTGTTGGTTTGTCTTTGCCTTTTGCCAGTGACCTTCAGCTTCATCCCTGAAAAAAGTCTGTCTGCCCTACAGGACAATTTTCCAGGCAAGTTTGTGCTACTTGAGCATCACTCACATAATAAAACCTTTCTCTTGTGGAGGGGGATCCACCCATGTTTCATCTGATAGAGATGGGCCCCTTTTCTGTCTTATAAT
Organism: Promerops cafer; assembly: GCA_013398275.1. Classification (NCBI taxonomy): domain Eukaryota; kingdom Metazoa; phylum Chordata; class Aves; order Passeriformes; family Nectariniidae; genus Promerops; species Promerops cafer. The sequence continues at coordinate 189,622 of VZSE01013534.1, forward strand.
GATCCAGCTGGGTCACCAGATTGACCTCAGTTCTGCTCTGGTTCCATTGTTTGAGTGCCTGAAATTTTTATATGAAAAGAGCTTTTCATGCCAAATCATTTGTGCAGAATAAAACTATTTCTTGAAGAAAAGTTCATTATCATTTAAACGCTCTGCTTTTCACAAACTTACTGGTATCTAAAATTGATATTTTAATCAAAGCATTACTAAACATCTATCAAACTAATTTAAATAATTACTGCTTTGCTGTCTTTACAGTAGACACAATTTTCTGTAAGCAAATGCAAATGAGCAAAGAGTGAATATTTCAAAAATGGTTTTATTAACTTTAGAAGAAATCTTCCTTAAAATCTGATAGATTGTGTAGAACAAGGAGCATATGTTGGATCCAGTTAATGGAAAGTATTTCATAATCTTGATAAAGAGTAATTTTCCCATTTTTGCCAGTTTCCCTCTATCTAAAGCATTTTTTACATTAAGGACTTGATAATGGCCTAACCACCTTGTAGCTCTTTCTAGTAGATAAAATGCCTTTCTATTATTGTGAGCATTTTCACTCAAACATTTGCTCCTGCTTCATGACACTAAATGTGACTCAAGAGGGAAAAGCATTTTCTCCAGGTTGATGGGTTGAGCAGAGCAGCTCCTGTAGCAATTTCACAGCGATGGTGAATTATAAAAGCTTCAGAAAATGCTCTGGTATCAAAATGAAGGGGTTTTATTCCATCTTTGCCAGCAGCTCCACCAGGAGCTCTGCTTCCCTGATATCCTGTGTGTCACAGAGGATGACAGCAACAGGACTGTGATTCATTTAAAAAGGCACTAATTGTTCCACACGAGGCAGGTGGGGCAGAAGGATGAAGAGGGAAGGGACAACCAAACCGTCTGTGTTCCACAAGACACAGGGATTGCAGGATTACTGCCAGTTTCCCTCAAGAAGGAACTCACAGGATCACAGAGTCATTAAGGTGGAAAAGACCTCTAAGATCATCGAGCAGCACCACCACAAAACCATGTCCCCAAGTGCCACACACCCTTTGAACACTTCCAGGGACGGTGACTCCAGAATGGCCCTGGGCAGCCTGTGCCAGTGCCTGGCAACCCTTTCCAATGAAAAAATTTTCCCTAATATTTGATATAAACCCTCCCTGGCACAGCTTGGGACCATTTCCTCTCATCCTCTCCCTGTTCCCTGGGAACAGAGCCCAACCCCCCCGGCTGTCCCCTCCTGGCAGGGAGTTGTGCAGAGCCAGAAGGTCCCCCCTGAGCCTCCTTTTCTCCAGACTGAGCCCCTTTCCAGCTCCCTCAGCTGCTCCTGGTGTGCCAGACCCTTTCCCAGCTCCATTCCCTTCTCTGGACACGTTCCAGCCCCTCAGTGTCTTTCCTGTCATGAGGAGCCCAGAACTGACCCAGGATTCGAGGCAGGGTCCCACCAGTGCCCAGCACAGGGGACAATCACTGCCCTGGTCCTGTGGCCACACCACGGCTGGGACCACCCAGGTGCCCTTGGCCTTCTTGGCCAATGCTGTTAAAGTATTTTAGCCATGTAATGAAGACCATGCTGCAAGAACACCCAGGTGCTTCACTGACTGCTCTGAGATCTCTGCAGCTGCTGAGGGACTGGGGAAATTCTCTGTGACTCTGACCCCAGCGTTTGCCACTGGGGTATGATGAACTGGCCACTGGATTTTAGGCAAACACTGACTTGACACCCATGGTGCACTTTATTCTTGAAATGGGAAGGTTCTCCTAATTTCAGTCCAAACTGGCTCATGATCCACCTCCAGCCATCGCTGTAGACCCACCTCTGCATTCCTAGGGATACGTACGTGGCATTTATGCTCTGTCTGTCACATGAGCATTTCCCCCTGGAGGAATTATGAACACAAGGGACAGAACAACCTGGTGGAAGGTGCCTCTCCCTGCGGAATGGGGTGGAATGAGATGGGCTTTAAGGTCCTTCCAACCCTAATCATTCTGGGATTCCTTAACTGTACAAGAGGTCTCGAATGAGTGTCAGAGCTGGCTGGTCCAGTGTTAAAAATAAAAAGCCATAGGCAACCTATAAATGTTTAAAACTTTTGCACCTTCCTTATGCCTGTAGCTCATGCATTTTTATTTCTTAACACTAGGCCCCCTATTTTACAGGAAGTATCAAAAAAGACAGCCTTGGTTGAGACACTCTGAGGACACGGGTCTGCTTTGTGTTCCTGAATGTCTCCTCGTTCAAAAGGTGATCCATTTAAAAGAGTGAGATCTAGTTCTTCTGCCAGTCTTGGTAGCAGATCCCAGTTTGTGTCACATTCCAGTCACGATGCTCAGACCTAATTTTTAGTCTTTGCTCACCATCCCATACTAAAGAGATTTCTCTTTGCAGTAAGCTTTGCCCTAAGAGGAGTTTTGTCTCCAGAGGTTACTCTCAGGAGACTTTTCCCCACAAGTCCCTGTCCTGTTGGATTCAGAACTGTCTCTGAGCACCACCATTCCCTTCTGTGGTAATTCCCTCTTCAGTGGGAACACTTGCAGGCTCCTTTTATTCACTTTCAGCTCCAGAGCCCAAATCCATGGTTAATTTCTTAGGATCTCACAGAAAGTGAGAGGGATTTAGTTCATATGTCCTATGCATGGCAGCACTGATCCTACCAGCAAATGCTGCTAAATGATCCAGAAACAATTTAGCTTTGTTAAATTATCTTGCATTTTATATATTTCTCCCTGCTTCCCTGGCTTTATCTGTTCTTGTCCCATAACTTTGACTTCCATCTAAGAGTCTACACTTGAACCATGCTTCACCCTCGTCTTGACAGAGGTGTTTTATCTGTTACACCATTATGGGGACTATCCCTGATTTCCATAATCATTATCCACGGTCCTCGCTCGATCTGTTGTTCAGACAGTGCTGTTACTGGTCCAGGTAGAAATCAGTGTTTTATTTTTCACTTGAATCAGGCCAAATTGTAGCTTCCCCTCAGATGACATCAGGCCTCGTGACCCACCCTAATTTACCCTGGGATTTCTGTTAATGCCCTTGATATCACTTTGGTGCTGCTGTTAGTTGTGGTAAATAAGATTTTCAGGCTTGGCAACTGGTAACTTCTGATCTATTTTTGTCTCAAGTGTGCAACTATCCTGATTTTCTCTTGGCTCCACTTGGTTTCTGTGGCTTAAGTGCCATTTACTATTATTAATTTTAATTTCCTATGTGAGGTGGGGTTTTGGTAATTCTAACTTTCTTTTTCAGGTTGTAACCTCCCAAAAATTCCTCTCCTCACTGCTCTCTCTCTTTTGAATTTTGAATTTTAAGTACCTGTGCCTTCTCTGCTCACAGATCCCAGAGCTGCTTAGTCAGACTCAATAATTCATTTCGTTAGATTTCAAAGTTTGCCTTTCTAAGCTTCCAAACCTATTCTAGACCTACTTTTGCCCGTTTTGAAAGTTAAAGTGAGAAAAGCCATCTCAAGATCGCACTTTATTCAAATTTTACTACTTTTATAAGCAGGAATGAGGTTTAAAGCAGTGTTATACTTGACTTTTGCAAAGAAATCCATCACCTAAAATATCTGAGCCAATATAAGCAGTAATTACCTTTCAATCCATTTTTGAAACATTAAAGGCTCCCATAATTCCCATCAATGCCCATGCATTTGATAACTGCAGGGGACTAATCATGGTTAGGTTGGAGCTTGGGGTGCAGAGGAGGCTGTTGAGACTTTCCTGCCCTGTCCTGCCTTCCCCCCAACCCTCTTGTGCCCCTGCCACAGCTCAATATTTCATTTCCCCACATTCTTCTTGCTGACACAAGGCACCACCTCCCTCCATCCACTGGTTTCCAGCATCCCTGAGGTTCCCGTTACCTGTGAGCCTTCCATGGCTCTGTTCCAGCCTTACACCTGCCACAGTCCTGTGACAGCTGCTGTAGGACGACTCTGCTTAGAGGGAGTTTGGCCCAGATGACCCCACTGTGGTCCCTTCCCAACTGACCCTCTCTGGGGTTCAGAGCAGTGACTGCTGCCAAGTCCTGTACAGGAGCAGCTCAAAGTGTCCCTCAGAGTTGGGTCTTACTTACCTTGTCACCAAGTGTCACTTTTAACAGTCATGGGGTGTGTGGTTCACTTCTCGACATTGGCTTTTGTGCTGGGGGTCCAACATCTCCTCAGTCCACACCTTGGCCATCGCCTGAGGCCTCGTTCTGCCTCCCATGAATTTACCCTCCCAGGAATCAGGGAATCCTACAAGTCATCAAATGGTTTGGGTTGGAGGGGACCTTAAAGCCCATCCAGTGCCACTCCTGCCATGGGCAGGGACACCTTCCACTGTCCCAGGCTGCTCCAAGCCCTGTCCAGCCTGGCCTTGGGCACTGCCAGGGATGGAACCTCATGAAACTGAGGCTGAAATTTGAAACTCATGAAATGCAGGAGACTACTGTGAGGTTATGGAACCCAGTGGAACCAAAGCTCAAATGTGACACAGAGGAGCCTCAGGGAGCCGAGAGTCCATGGTGAGGTTTTGGAACCTCATGGAACCAAGGCTCCAGTGTGACACAGTGGGGCCTCATGAAACACAGGAGATCACAGTGACGCTATGGATTCTCAAGGAAGCAAAATGCTAAAGTGACACATTGGGGGGCCTTATGGAGCCCAGAACCATAGTGAGGGTATGGAGTCTCAAGGAGCCAAGGCTCTAAATGGACACAGTGGGAGCTGATGGAACCCAGGAGATGCTGTGAGGTTCTGCTAATTCAGGGAACCAAGGCCTTTCTGTGTCACAGGAGGGCCTTATGAAACCCAGGAGACATGGCAAGGCCATGCAATTTCTTGGAACAAAGGCTGCAATGTGACACAGCATGGCCTCTTGGAACCCAGGATACCACCGCGAGGTTATGGAGCCCAATGGAACCAAGGCTCCCAAGTGACACAGAGAAGCTTCATAGGCTTCATAGCACCATAGTGAGGGTATGGAACCTCATGGAACCAACGCTCTAGGGTGTGCAGTGGGGCCTCGTGGGGCTCAGGAGACCCTACTGAGGTATTGGAACCTCATGAAAGCAAGGCTCTCCTGTATGCCAACTCTCATGAGTGCCAGGGCCTCCCCAACCCTCACAGGGAAGGATTTCTGCCCAATATCCCATCTAACTCTGCCCTCTGGCAGCGGGAAGCCATTCCCCCTTGTTCTGGAACTCCAGGCCCTTGTCCCAAGTCCCTGTCCTGCTCTATTGGAGCCCCTTTAAGCTCTGGAAGGAGCTCTAAAGTCTCCCTTCACTTCTCCACTCTGGGCACCTGCAGCATTCCCAGCCTTTCCTCACAGGAGGGGTGTTCCATCTCTCCAACCATCCATCCTCTCTGAAAGAGAGCTTCCATACCTTAAATTGCCGTTGGCTTTAGAACATCATACAAAATTAAAGAATTTTATCTTTTCTTACTCTTCTTGCTCTGAACAGGGAAGGATTTTCCTCAGCTTTCTAGCAAAACTCTGAAATCCTGTGCAATCTTTTGCAATTTCGTGGTCTGTTATATTCTTATTTCCAGTGCAGAAGTCACCATGAATAGTGTCAAAGAACTAGAAACATGACCATGAAAATGGTATTTTGATGTAGAATGGATATAAGAAATGTTCATCTTTTCCAGTCAGAACTAGCAAAAAAATAATTTAAAAAAAAAAAAATTCTAAGCCCTAAAATGCCAGAATCATGGCCAAAGAATTAGGAGAATTGGCATTTTTTTCAAAGCTGGGATGTTGTCCATTCCACCGGGGGGGTGGGCAAAGGACAGGAGAGCTGGATTGTTTCAGCTCACACCTGAAAGCCCGAATCACCGACAGGAAGCTCTTCTTCCCTCTGTGCCTTGGTTTCTCCTCCCACTCTCCCTGTTTCCCCATCTCTGAACATCCCTGTTTCTCAAAGTGGCTTGGACGTGCCTGCACAGCACCATCACAGTGTGGTTCCAGGCTCCTCCAAGGCATCCCCACCTCACAAACAACGAGCAGTGATCGTGAGTGTAATTCCTACAGTCAAACTGCTGCAGCCCTGCATCATTAGCTGTGCCCTGAGAAAAAGAACCTTTTAATCAGTCTGATGCATCAGCTGTGCCTTCCCTCACTGTCACTGGAGATCTGACAAACTCCTTCATGCTGCTTGATTAGAAACACCCTGCAGGCACTGTGACTCCTGGCGCTAGGGCAGCAGGGCAGTGTCTCACCAGGTCTCCTGTGGTCCATCCCTCAAGAGCAGAATGTCTGAAAATCTGAAGGCTTTGTTCCCTCAATGTTGGTTCCCAGGTTGCTCCATTCTCTTGGTTCCCTCTCAGCTGAAGCTTATTTTGGTGTGGGTTTGGTCCTGCAATTGTGTTACTTCTCCAGAGAGTACTTGAGGAAGTTACCACTCTCTTTATCCCATTTAAAGGCCTCTTTATCATCTAATATTGGGATTGTTCTGGTATCAGTCACACTGCAGACTAAGTTCAGACACAAGACTTGCTGTAAAAACATCACTGCAAAGGGGCAGGAACAGCAAGTACTTCATGCAATCACATAAACTTCTGGTTTCTCTAAATCCCTGTCATTTTAGCCTGCCAGGACCAGTGGGCAAGCAAACTCTGGCCAGACACCAGCACAGGGGTTTGCAAGGCTGTGGGATCTCTGTCACTGGGGGTGGTCAAAACATGACTGGACAAGTACTCGAGCAGCAGGATGGGTCTTTAAAGACCTGCTCAGACTATGGGGTGACCACGAGATCTCCATGGGTCCTTTCCAACCCAGGATTCATCTATTACCATATGAAATGAAAATAGATTGACCCTTTGTCATCATTCCTGTCTCAGGAAACATCTGACACCTGGGAATGGTTATCACAGTGCAGACAACCTTCATGGAGAAGGCAGGGGCCTCATTTACACTATTTCTGCTGAAACATTTCTCAGATATATCTGTCATTTCCTAGTTCTTCCCTGTGAGGGTGAGGAGGCCCTGGCACAGGGTGCCCAGAGAAGCTGTGGCTGCCCCATCCCTGGCAGTGTCCAAGGCCAGGCTGGATGGAGCTTGGAGCAGCCTGGGATAGCAGAAGTGGCAGGAGGTAGAATGGGATGAGCTTTAAGGTCCCTTCCAACCCAAACCATTATGGGATTCTTTTTTTATTGTTTTGGTTTTGTTGCATTTTTTTCCCCCAGGAATTCCAAAAGCTGCACAACACCCGCCTGGGTGGGATACCTGAAATAATTCAGACTCATTGAGCTTCTGTTATTTGCCGTAAAAGATGCTGTGCTTCAACATCTCACCATCTTCAGGGAAGGTAAAAGGAAACTCACATACCAGCTCCTCTTTGAATCCTGCTCTTCTCTGTGAGTGATCAGAGTGCAGATAATCACACATCCTCTTTCCTCTTTTCCCAGTATTCAGAATATTCTGTTTGCTTAGGTGAACTCACGAGAAACTGCACTACCAAGGACATTTTTGTATGTGTGTCTTTCAACTTTTTTAATGTGTGAATTCATGGACAGTCTTCATTCCACAGAGCTCCAGAAGCCAGAAGGGGACATCAAACTTAGTGGCAGACATGACTTTTCCTGAGCAGGGATATTCCAGCCCAGAATAGCATCAGGTTGTTGGATCTGGCAGGCAGACTGGGAAAAAAATCCTCCTTGTTCTTATCCTTTTTCAGATAAAATCTCTGTGGTTTGTTGTTGGTTTTGATTTTAAGAGAAGTTTCCTTGGGTGTTTATGGAAAAGGACCAAGGAAATCCACCTGAAAGTTATGGACAGTTCAGAGTCTTGTTACAAAAGACTGTTGGATGTTTGGTAACTCCTGTATTTTAAATTCATGTTTTTCATTGACAATATAATTAACATTGGTTTTAATATTTAATTAAAGACTATAAAAAACAATGCTAAGAAAACACTTTTCTTACCTCTGCTCCTCTGGGGAGCACTGCAGTTCTTTGATTTGTATCTTTTAATGAAATCAGTTATGATGACCCATTTCCCTCTCTCCTATACCTATTTATTTTCCATATGTCTTTTATGAGGAACCTTATAAAAAGTGTTTTCAAAATCCAAGGAAATGACACGCACTTGGGTCACCTTGCTCTGGGATTTTATTAACTTTTCCAGGTTAAAAAGACACGCTTCTCCCTTCAGCAGCTCTGATGATTTGACCCAATCAAGCTACTCTACGTTAATCTAAATGCTGGGTTATTTGATTCCTAATTAGACTGTTTCTCTGGGACTGCTGTTCCTGACACCAATGGGCAACTTTTTAATCTTCTTGGTAATTGCTGCTTGTTCAGATACAAGGACTGATGCAAAGTCCACTAGAAAAGCAGCCTCAGGAACTACTTGAAAACCCGTGTGGAAATATCTTTTGCTCCTGGTTAGCGGCTCCTTTCACAGCTCCATAGCTTTGGTTTTAATGGTTGAAAGGTCTTTCAAGGTCATATTCATCTTTTTGGAAAAAAACCCCAAAATTAAAAAAAAAAAAAGAAAACCCACAAAACCAGGACAAGAGCAACAAAAAACCCCAAACCAACCAACTAAAAACTCACACAAAAATACCTGAAACACTCAACACAGACCTCAAAAACCCCAGAAAGTTCTGCTTGCAAAGGACAATTACATTTTTTATTATTCCCCCTGTGGACTGGGTGACTGTTTTCCATGTTCATCTTCCCTTCCCTCTTTCCAGGTGCACCTTTTGTTTGCAGAAGTCTCTTCCTTGTCCTACTTTTCAAAATGCTCAGGGGTTTGGGGACTAAATAGCCAAAGAAGGAGACCAAACCCCCTTCACACCCAACCAGTAAGGGGATGGGATACAGCTTTCTGTGTGTGGTTTTTCTTCATGGAAGATTTGCTATCCTGTGCATTTGCTGTCTTCTGGAATTTGCAGAATCATGGAATCACTGAGGTTGGAAAAGCCCTCTGAGATCAATCCATTGCCCCAGCACTGCCACAGTCACTGTTAAAGGTACCCAAATGCCACAGTAACAAGTTTTTTGCACCCTCCCAGGGATGGTGACTCCACCGCTGCCCTGTGCAGTCTGTGCCAATGCCTGACCACTCTTTCCATGAAAAAAAATTTCCTATTTCCAATCTGAACCTCCTCTGGCACAACATGGGGTCACTTCCTCCTGTACTGCCCCTTGTTATCTGGGGTGGGTCCTCATCCTAAGAAATGAGACAGGAGCAACCTGTGCAAAATCCAGAGGTTCCATGAACTAAGTGATACTTTTCCATTTCCCATTTCCACAGTTTTATGCTTAAAGCTGTGGATAAACAGTCTGAAAACATAAAAAAGGAGTAGCTGAAGGTATTATTTGCATAACTCACTGTGTGTGGGGCTGTGCAGAACCAGGCACAATGGGCAGCAGGTGCAGCCAGTACAAGTCTGGACCCACAGGTTTTGGTTGCAAGTTCCAGTTTCCGGATCAGTTCCAGGTATGCCACGTTCCAACCAGGATTTCCTGGCCAGAGGTGTCTGTCTATGACAGGTTGCTTTGCTGGATCAGGGGCTCACCACTGCTCTGACAGAGTCAGATGCTGCTGTTCCTCTCATAATCTCTTGTAAGGAAAATTGCAGAGGGATGGTTGGTAGTGGTGGAAAAGGGTGAGGAACATAGGTTGGCCAAGGAGGGGGAACTGTGCAGGAGAGAAGAGCACCATAAGAATGTTCAGAGAAGCTGTTGCTGCCCCATCCATGGAAATGTCCAAGGCCAGGTTGGATCAACCAACTTTGGAGCAACCTGGGACAGTGGAAGGTGTCCCTGACCATGGCAGGGGATGGCATGAGATGACCTTTGCTGTCCCTTCCAACCCAAACCAGTCTGGGATTCTGTGGCTCTAAGGAGGAGGAGACATTAGGGAAGACAGCCACTGGCCTTAGAGCTTAAATTCCATCTTTCAGTATGGGAATAGGGGGATTGGAATTCTGGGATCCACAAGGATGTGTTCCACATTTTGCACAAAGTGCTGCAATGGCTTCTCTGGCTTTGGGCTGAGGCTTTTTATCATCTACAATAGGCTGCAAAGACAATTCCTTGGTGGGGCCAGGAAAGGGAATGTGCTCCATAAACCCAGCGAGGGCGGGGGGATTGTGAAGGAGTTCCCCAGCTCATTCTCTCATCAGATGGGGGCATTCATTATTCTCACTTTGAAGAATGTTTGGGGGATGGGAAGGACACCATTGCTGGAGCTGTGTTTTCTCCCAGACTCTCTCACACCTCATGCTGCTGGTGCTTCACTTTACTTTCTTTAACCTCTTTATGAGTGTTTTGTATTTTCCTGTCTTCCCTCTTTGTGTCCAACACTGTTTTTATTGCTCCTTGAGCATCTTTCTCCATTCCCTCGCCTCCTTGCCCCTTTTGCCTCCCTTCCCTGTGGCCAGCCAGCATTGCCTTGATCAGTGAAGTGACAACATGTCACCAACCCCATAAACTGCTGAGCTCCCGAGTGGCCGAAGCAGCTCTGGAGCACAGCTGCAGACAAAGGGGAGACACCCATGGCTCACGTTTGTAAACTGCTTGTCGCAGTTCCTCACTCCCCAGCCTGTGATGCTGCCAAGAGCAATCTCATCTCTTAGGCACCCATCCATTTCCTCTCTTCCCAGGCCCACAAGGTATCTGAGTCAAACCACCCCCCTCCATCCTGCCCCATATTCTGCTTTCCTCAGGGCCCATCTTTTCTTTCCAGCAACAGTAGCTCCTGCTGCTTGAGTCCCCACCTCCCAGGGACTTGGGCTGAACTACTGAAAAAGAAAAGCTCCAAATAACAGGAGGAGGGGGTGATACCTGACAATCTTTGAGGAGGCACTTAACGGAATAGAAAATTGATAAAGGGGTTTAAGGTCCTCAGTGAAAAATCCACAGCTGCACTCAATAGAGCAAAGAAGGTTTTCGAGTACATTAGAAACCAAAATTCTGATAATGACACAGATCCAATGTGAGGTGAGAATTGCTCAATAAGGATAAAAAGTGTGTGTGTGTGTGCGCGCGCACACGTGCATGTTTTCGGGTAAAAGCAGATTAAAGATCACTATGTCATTGATGAGATGATTGTTGGCAAAGAGGATTGCTTGTCTCTAATAGAGAGTTTTTAGAGAACTGATTGTGAATGAATAGTATAAATGGTAGAAAAACTTCCTGCATGTGATATTACTGGAATCTTCATAACTTTAGATGTTGGCCAGGTTAGGTGGGGCTTGAAGCAAGCAGGGACAGGGGAAGGTGTCCCTGCCCATGGCAGGGGTGGAAGAGGGTGAGGTTTGATGCCCCTTCCAACCCAAACCAGCACAGGATTCTATGCTTTAAACCAAACTGGCATTTCAAAGTTTAATTCTCCAATAAAAGCTGTGTAGGATTTTCTGCTGGACATCCTTGTGGTCAGTTCTGGAACGAGAGAACTGTTGCAGCTGGGACCTGTGGTGGGTGAACCGCTAGCTGGAGTGGTAATTAATTAATTACATGCTGATGAGCAGATACAGACATTAAGGAGCAAATAACATTTGACAAAGTCTAGTGAAAACGTTTTTTGTGTAGGCAGACTTATGCCTCTGGTAAGAAGCAGTGGACACTGGTGTGCTGGTCCCAGTAAATGGCCAGACTCCTGCCCAGCTGCTCACTCACTGCTCCCTGCAGCAGGATGGGAGAGGGTTTGGAATATCAGGAATGAGAAAACTTGTAGTTTGAAATAAAGATGAAAGACCTCTTACCAAGTATCATGGAAATCATCCTGGAAATCATCCTAGAAATCATGGAATGGTTTGGGTTGGAAGGAACCTCAAAGATCATCAAGGAGGAATGGCCCCCACTAGATCTGGTTACTCAGGGCCCCATTGTTGTAGACTAAACAGATTCAGCCTGGGGAAATTAATTTAGCACCAAATTATATATAAAAACGTAAAAATATGTATTTTTTAAATTTTTAAAATATTCTAAATTATTGATTCAGGTAGTGGGAATCAGAAAGACGATTATTAATCCACAAAGAGAAACAATTTTTCCTCCTCCTTTCCTTGGCTGACTTGATTCCACGTCCTGTTCTGCCCCTGCTGTTGCCACCAAATGTCACAGCCATCCCTTCACTATCGAAGAGGCAGCACAGCACAGGGTTGCAGTCAAGACGTGGAGACCCCTTTCTCTCTCATTGTCTCCCTGTGCTCTGGCCTGGCTCCTCCATAGGCCATGCTTCCTGTCAGGAAACTCCACCTGCTCCAGGGCAGGTCCTGCATGGACTGCAGGGAGCCCCTGATCACCTATGGAGTTCTCCCCATCAAAACCTTGTCACAAACACCCCATAGGCACCTGTTCTAAGGGCGTCTGTCTTTTGAAACAGCAATCTGGGATCCAAGTTGGGAAAAGAGGGGACTTTTTTGTTTCTGCAATGCTGTTTTGAGCGCACAGAGAAACAAAAAGGTTCTGGTGGGTTCATTTGCTTTGGCCCAGTTTGCAAATTATCCCAAGTCCGATCTAAATCTGTTTTGATTTCTTGGTACTAGAACCATCCATCAATGCAGACAAGTGTTGTCCACTGTTATTAATGTTCAACTCCTTCTTCCTCCACGCTCATCCCTCATCATGACAATGCTCTTCTGGCTAAATTCATGATGGACTCCTGCTCTGTGGTGCGCAGCAGTTCCCAAACTGAGGAGCAGCAGCCCAGTTCCAAGGATGGAATTTGCAATGCTGAGCTGGGGGGACCTGCACACACTGGAGTGGAAATGGGAAGACCAGGCTCAGAGAGCAGGGCTTGTGACAAGGATGATGCTGAGCACAGGGGTGTCCATGGCCCTGCGCTGGAGATAACAATGACACAGCTTCTGTGGAGTTTCTTCCACATGAGTTCATGCGTCTATCCAAGAGCTGCAGTTAGGCAACTTGTGAAATTGGGATTTGGAGCATAAAACTGATTCCTATGTTTAGACACTTAGACCTCTGTCTTCTTATAGAACACGTACGGCTGTACGGCTGAGAGCACCTGCTCGAGAGACAAAGGGCAAATCCTACATCCCTGCTGGGATCTGGGGGGATCACTGCACTTATTTGGGAAAGGGAGAACAGAAGTACCTCCTCCCACCACCCTCACTCCCTGTGACCATTTAAAATTGGAAAAGGAGCATCGATACATCGTGAGTGTGTTTTGAAACTGAGCATAAAATCCACATGTTATGAAACAAGCAAGTGGGAAATCTCTTCTGTGGGACCTGCTGGAAAGAAACTATGCCTTGAGGTTCTGCTCTGACTGTTTAGGTGTTTTACATCTGACATTAACTGGGTAAGAAAAAACCACAACATCTCAGTCCCAGTCCCAGTCCCAGTCCCACTCTCAGTCCCAGTCCCAGTAGTCCCAGCCCCAGTCCTGGCCCAAGCCCCAGCTCTGGCTCTCTCTGCTCCATCCTGGGTTGCTGTAAAGGCTCCTTGGAGGCACTGCCTCAGCGCTGTGACTTTATGAATGTGACAGATCACTCAATATCCTCGACCAAAAGCCACTCTGTTGCCATGGCGACTGCATCCTTAGCCCAATTCCTGGGGCCCCTCATGACTGTTTGATATTCACCTTGACACCTCTGCAGAGACCTCGGGGAAGCACATTAGGTGTGAGAACCCCTCGTATTCCTGGGCTAAGGTGATTCCTGCCAGCCATGCCCATGGTGCCAGAGCAGGAGAGGGGCTCTCACCCCTGACTCCCCTCCATGCCCACTTCCCTCTCTCCCTCCATGGCTGATGAGCTACAAAGCCAAAACTGAGAAGAGCTTGGTCTCTTCTCTGATCAGAAATGCTGAATTCTCAGAGCTCTGCCCAGGTTCCTGCTGGAATATTGACCCCAGCCAACATGATTTCCCTGTATTCTGAGCCCTGCATGTGACTGGCTCTCCTTACTTTGAGCATTCCTTCTTTCTTGTTCAATTATTCTTTTTCCCTCATTTTCTGGGCTAGGCATTACATTTTCTGATCCTTCATCCTTCCCAGGGAATTCTTCTGCTAACTTTTCCTTACACATTCCTTCACTCTGTTCCTGTGTGTGTCTCTCCACTGCCTGACCCACTGCCCACACTGTCCCAGTTCCCTAATTTCTGACAGTTTACGGGACTGGCAATTCCATACGCTGCTGCTGGATCCTGTCCCTGGCTCCTTACACCCATCACAGAAGGACCAAAGGCAATCATAAGGGTAAAAAAAAGAGCTTTAATAACAGGCAAGATGCTCAGGCAAATTGTGGCTGTCGTGTGCAGGGCCAGAAGCTGGACTTGATGATCCTTGTGAGTTCCTCTCCAGCTCAGGATATTCCAAATTCGATTATTCTTAACTTTCAGGAGACAGGGTGAGTGGGAATAAAGAATAAATTTGTTTACCGCCATTTCCCGGCCTTTTCCAACAGCTATTACTGGTGGCACTGGTGCCCTTCTGCTCTATCTCATCCTGCCAGGTGTCTCTCCAGCACTCCTGCCTATGTATAATTTGGGTTTCCCTAATGTTGTGCCCCTACTGCAGATTTCCAGAGATCTGCTTCAAAAACCAGTCCCAGAGTGAGTGAGAGCCAGAGCTTTGTTGTAAGGCAGGGATACTCTGGAAGGAGAAAGACTTTGTGTTGCTAGGAATGTCTTCTTTTCTTAGCGGGGGCCCTGGAAGTGCTGGGATAATGGTTGGACTCAATGGTCTTAGAGAGCTTTTTCCACCTAACTGATTCTGTGATTCTGTGAAAGATCTCATCCTATTTCCTGTTTCCTCTTCATTTGGATGAGAGATCTCCATAAAAAGTCTCTAAACCACAAGGAATCTGCAGCAGGTGTCAGGAAGCTGCAGAAGGAAGGATTAGGTTGGGTATTAGAGAAAATTTCTTCACAGAAAGGGTGGTCAGGCATTAGCACAGGCTGCCCAGGGCAGTGGGGAAGTGTTGAAAAGCATGTGGTTATGGCACCTGGGGACATGATCTAGTGATGGCCTTGGCCACGCTGGGGGAATGGTTGGACTGCATGATCTTAAAGGACTTTTCCAATTTTAGTGATTCCATGATTCTGTGAAAGGCAGAGGAGTTTCTCTTCCCAGGTTTGGAGAACAGCACTGATGCCAAACAAGGTTTCTGATCATGCCTTGTTTGGAGATCTGGAGTCCTGTGTAACCAGCAGCCACCCCTTGTTATCTCCTGGAGCAGAAGGATGTTATCCCACTTGTTCCTCAGCACGCAGAAATTGGGAAACTGAGGCACATGACACATGAATAGCACAAAACAGCACTGTGTTGTCCACACTGCTGTGGAGGAGCTGGATCAGGCACGGGACCGTGGATGGAGGGCAGGGGCTGTTTGATGATTCCCAAGTGCTCCCTCGTGCTCTGGTCTGCTGCTGGGAGAGGAACAATTTAAGCTCAACACCAAGGAGATGGGGCTGCCCTGAGCTGGCCTCACAGCCAGTCCCTCAGTCTCCTCCTGTGATGTTTCGGCTACTGCAAAGGGTTGCAGTTTGCTGGGAAATAATCAAGGAAAGCTTTTTGATAGGAAATGCTATCTGAGCACAAAAATCCTGTGCTTTTGATGGCGCTCTCCCCAGGAAGGTGTCTGAGGGCAGGAGAGCCTCCTCTGCTCTGTGGCTGGGTCTGCTGGAGCAGCAGGGGTGGCCAGGCTGGAGTCTGTTTTCCAGCTCTGGAGAAGGGAATATATACATGAGCTTCCCTTGCAGAAGCCCCCTCCACCCTCCTGTCCTGCTGCCAGCCCACTGCTGTTTCCTCTGCTCTCTGCCTCTGAAAGATTTCCAGCCATGCTGGATTTTACTCATATTTCACCCATCCCAGGACTGTGTTCCTGTATCCTCCTGCACAGTGGGACTGGGAATTCCCAGTCTGCTAGCAAAACACTTACAAGGGAGCTCTGCAGCAGCCCCATCAGAGCACCCTCCTTGTAGATGGGGCACTGTCGTGGGGAAGGGCAGCTCTGGATTTGGGGATCACACATAGCTTTTTGGTGTTCTTTCACATATTCTCCCCACTGGGCTTTTCTACAAGGCACTGGGTGTTGTCCTCACCTCCACCTCAACTTAACTGAGGCACAGAGCCAAGCCCTGGCACCGGAGAACTCCAGCTTCAGGGGGATGTCTTAAATCCAGGCAGACAAGAATTTAAGCCATTTTTGTGATAACAGCTGGCAGGTTGTGCCACCCCCACACTCCCCATGAGGCTACTGTGACTCTCATCCCACACAACCCACTTTCCTGGATCCTAGAAATGTAGAATCATATAATGGTTTGGATTGGAAGGGGCCTTAAAGCTCATTTTGTTCTACCCCCTGCCATGGGCAGGGACACCTGCCACTATCCCAAGTTGCACCAAGCCCCATTGTCCAACCTGGCCTTGGACACTTCCAGGGATCCAGGGGCAGCCACAGCTGCTCTGAGCACCCTGTGCCAGAGCCTGCCCACCCTCCCAGGGAACAATTCCTTCCCAATATCCCATCCAGCCCTGCCCTCTGGCAGTGGGAAGCCATTCCCTGTGTCCTGTCAATACATACCCTTGTCCCCAGTCCCTCTCCAGCTCTCTTGTTCCTTCACACCCTGAGGACAGGAAAGTGCCTGTCCTTGCTCCACGCTGTCCATGGCAGCCTGGGGATGGAGCCCAGCATGGAGCCCTTGCAGGGATCAGCCTGAGGAAACCCTTTGCTGACAGTTGCATGGACTCTGTAAACTGCACCCGCATGGTGAGGGCACTGGGAATGGCAAGAGCCACAGGCAGGATGGGGAAATCAGTGCTTGGCTTCTGCCCTGGAGAAGGAAGGTCTGGGTGGGCTGGGAAATTCCTGTCAAACCCTTCTCTAGTGGTTCATTACTTTGGAAATACTTCGTGTACCTCTGAGAGCATTTGATCTCCTCTGATACCAGCAGGTTATCAGGAGACATTGTTGGGTTTGGGGGTGGGTGTTGAGAAGGGAGGGAAGCAGGCTGTGAACATTGAGTTGTCTCTGCTGCCGGGACCGGTTTGGGCTGTGGTGAGATGTGAGATTGGGATGTTCTGTCGCAGGGCTTCATCCGTGGCCAAGAAAAGTTTTGAGCAATTGCTCAAGGGCATATTTGAGCAAACAGAGCCAGTCTGGATTCAGACCAGTCTCTGGGGCTGTACTTGGAGACCCAGAGGCTGTGCTCCTGCAGGTGGGAACCCCAGGATACTGGACGCAGTTTGTGATGAGCAGAGAATAACATCCCCCCACCCCCTGAAAGCTTGCGGACACTGTTCTGCTCCCACACCACATCCAGCAATGCCTCATGACCTCGGAGATACCTGATTTTAAACCCAGACCCTTCAGACAGACTCTGAGGATCCCCACCCTTGAGCCCCCAGGAGCTGCTTGATGTGTGCAGACACAAGAACTGGCCCAAGATGGCACAGAGAGACAGAATATTCTTGTCATCTCCCCTTCCAACCTTTGCTTTCAGTCCATCTGCTGCCTCTTTTGGCGTGACTGTTGGAAGCAGAGGAAGGTATGGATGTTCTTCCCAGCATGGTCTCTCCTACTGGTGGGAAAACAGGGTCAGGCAAAGGTGTGGTGTGTAGGCAGAACTAGGGATGGTCCCTGCATGATTTGGCAATTCCTGCTGGCACAGGAACCTTGGCAGGAACCGCTGGGAGATGAATGCAAACGGCACATCTTGTAGGAAACGCAGTCTTGTTCCCAGAGGGTGATCACCTGGTGCCTTCCTTTGGCTGAACTTGTATGAGAAATGACCAGGACTGGTGCAATCCCTCCAGTCCTGCCAGCCCAGGGGCATACACCTGTAAGGAAACAGCAACCCTGGAGCAGTGCTGTGTCACACCTGCAGCCACGCACACTCGGGGCGACATATGGTGGTGAACCAGCTGTGAGCAAGACCTGGGAGGGTGCATTGGCAGGGGCTGAGGAGTACAGTGCACGCTGAACTTTGGCTTTGACTTTCTTGGAGTCACAGAAAGGTGGAAAAACCCTTTGGGGACTTTTAACATCCTAATCTGTCCCCAGGGCTAACTTCAAAGTCAAAGCAGGTTGCCCAGAGAAGCTGTGGTTGCTCCATCTCTGGAAGTGTCCAAGGCCAGGCTGGATGGAGCTTGAAGCAACCTTCATGTAGGGGGTGCCATGGCAAATGGGTTGGAACTGCATAATTTTTAAGGTCCCTTCCAGTCCAAGCCTTTCTCTGATTCTGTGATTTCACATTACCTTGTCCAGTTGAGTTTTGAAAATTCCCAGGGCCACATATTTTTGATCAAACCTTTGCCACAGACCTTCCCCAGCCAGGCCAAGCAGCCCGAGTTCCCACCCACACCACACACTCAGTATTTTGGGATGTTTCAGTGACCCTCCACTGCACTTTGCAGGCTTTTCTGGCCTCCCCAGAGTGTCCTCAAACTGCCCACAGTTCTCCAGATGCAACCCCAGGAATGCTGAGCAGGTGGGAACAACACCATCCCTCCAGCTGTGCCCTTGCTGACACAGCTGGGGCTGTGCTGCCCTTTGGGGGTCTGGGGGAAGGGGCATCTTTGTTGCATACATTTTTGTGATGTGCATTGTTGCAGATGAGGATACCTGTCCAGCCCATCAGCATTCCCAGTGCACCTCCCACCCAGGAGACACCCCTTGGAAGGGCTGTCGCCAGAGCTGGACTGACACCCAGGGGAGCAGACTGAAGGACATTACCCAGAAGTGAAACAGTGATCTGAAGGAGATCAGATCACTCTCTGTAAATATTTTGGGGGACTCAGACTGCCTGGAGAGCAGATGTTTTAAGCAATTGGATGGTAGCAGTGCAAGGAAAGACAGAGATGGATTCACAGACTTAGACTGAAAACTTGAGGTGGTGGAAGGTACAGTGGCAGTAACTAGAGAAAACCTCCATTTGCATGTCAGGAGGGAGAAAAATTCTGAGAAGGTTAAAAAAATAGGATGGCAAATTCCAAAGAGATCTGCCTGGAAGCAGGTGGTACCCTGGAGAATTTGGGCAGGGTAGCCATGGGTGAGTGGGAGCTGGTGGGATTTATTGACAGACATCCAGATGACTTAACAGAACCCAGTGTGCCCCATTTGGCCCAAATTATTCACACCTTTCACACCAGAAGTGCGAGCCTCTGGATTACTTGGTCTTCTTAGAGGTGCATCACATTCCTGTGGGCTCAAGGGACCCAGCACAAATATGTGAATTTGGGGTTTAACAGCTTTCTCTGATCCTGTAACGTGGGAGTTTAAGGCAAGAAAAATGAAAAGGATATTCCATGGGTCACTGGGGTGATTCTGGCCAGTTCCCCAGCTAAAATTTGTAGATTCAAATTGGGGGCAAATAGGAGAAGAATGAGAAAATCAAAGGCACATCTCCAAAGCTACATGAAAAAAATATGTATGAAAGGAAAGCATTTCATCCATCTGCTTGCATTTTCCTTGGTACTTCTTTTCCAGTGCTTTGATAAGCAAGACTCTTAAAGAAATGCCATGGAAGAAATTTCCTTCCCCCAACAACCACCTTCGCTTATCAATTCCCCCCGAATGAAAAGATTATTTAAAAAAAATAATAATAGAGAAAGAAGGGAAAGAAAGGAGAAAAGCCGCAAAGGTTTCTGTGATTTAACAAGGCCATTGTGGACATATGAAAGAAACTGAGGAACCCACGGGCTGACTTTGATGTGGAGCCGTTGAAAACCTGAGCAGGGAGAAACAGCCCTGACCCAGGCGTCTCCTGATCAAAGGGGGGAGCAGGGCTTGTCCCACCAGAGCCAAGACTCCGTCCGCCGGAATCGCATGGAGGTGCCTTCACCAAACGTGGCTTTGGGGCTCCACCCCGGGGCTGGAGGATGGGCTGGATGGAGTGAAGGGCACGGAGCTGCCGGAGCCACCTCCCTTCCTCACGGCCCGCATCCCCGGGCAGGAGGCAGGGGGGCAGTCCTGGTGCGCACGGGAGGCGGAGGGACCTGCTGGGCTGGGCTGGGCTGGGCTGGGCTGGGCTGGGCTGGGCTGCTGAGCCCGCTCGGGCAGCGGAGCAGCTGGGAATGATCCCGTTCCATCGGAAGGGCCCCGCAGGCTGGCAGGGGGTGCCCACAGCGAAGCGCGGTACCCACAGGATGCGATGCACACAGGATTTGCGGTACTCACAGGATACACTTTACACGGGGAAGGCTAGTACTCACAGGACGCAGTGCACCCAGGGAGGTGCATGCCTTACACTATGCACAGTGAGTTGCATTACTCAGAATGCACTGCACAGTGAGGTGCATTACTTACAGGATGCACTGTGTGCAGCGAGGTACATTACTCAAAGGATGCATTGCATGCAGTGGGCTGCATTACTCACGGGATGCACTGCATGCAGTGGGCTGCATTACTCACGGGATGCATTAGTCACAGGATGCATTGAGGTGCATGTCTCATAGGTTACACTGCACAAATGAATGCATTTCTCACAGGATGCGCCCCATGGAGTGAGAGGGAAGGACCCCACTGTGGGTGACCACGGGGACCCTGGAAGGTGGTGCCAGGCCCCTTGGAGCCAGTTTTGGCCACGGCACGGAGCCCGGGGGGGTGGGATCCGTGGTGGAAGGGGGAAATGGCAGAGGGCACTGTTGGCTTCCTGGGGAACAACATCCCTTCCCAGAGCTCAGCCCCTCTGCCCACAGGAAAACCCAAAGGAGACAGGAACATGCTGGGGAGTGCAACAAAAAGCTGTGAAGATGCTGAAGGGACTGCAGCCTCTTTGAGGAGAAAGGCTGGGAGAGCTGGACTGCTCAGGCTGGAGAAGGCTCAGGGGGATATTCCCAGTGTGTGTGAACACCTGGAGGGAGGGTGCAGAGAGGATGCAGCCTCAGGTGGGATGAACTGGGAGTATCCTCCTCCAGCAGTGCTCAGTGTGACACCAGGTCACAAAACAAAGTGTCCAGAAAATCCCCCAGGGAAGGAGTGGAGCGCTGGGAAATCTCAACAGAACCTGGGGCTTCAGGTCACTCTGCTGGAGCTGAACTGTTGACTTGGCAGGAGATGTTTTATTTCTAATCTTCCCTGAGAACTCTGATTTTCAGATGAGTTATATGTGTAGACACCCTTCAGTCCAACTTCCAACCCTGCTGTCCTGCAGGAACACTCCAGATAGCCACACAACTCCCACCAAGACCAGGAGTGGAGGCCTTGGGGTGGATGCAAGAACAGAATAAAACTATTCTTTAAACCGCCTCCCAGCATCTGCAGCTTATGCTTACTTTTTAAAAATAGGTGGTATTTATTATTTTATTAGTCCACCTAATGGTGTTTTGAACCCAAGAAAACTTGCAGCACGCAGGCACCCTGTGGTGTTGAGTTCTGCAGCTGAATTAGTCATGTGTGGCACTGGGCCACTCAGGGTTGCTGAGGTGAGCCCCAGCCAGCACATCTGTACATGGGGCTGGGCTGGCAAAGCCTCAGTGAAACAGCAGAAAATCACAGAATTTCAGACTGGTTGGGGCAGGGAGTAATCTCTGGAAGTCATTTGGATCTCTGGAGGTCGTTTAGTCCAACGTCCCCTGCTAAAGCAGGGCCACCTTCTTGCCCAGGACCATTTCCAGATGACTTTTGGTTATCTCCAAGGATGGAGATTCCACAACTTCCCTGGGCAACCTGTTCAGTGCAAAGTGCCAAGTCCTTGTCATTGGCAGGGAAAAATCCGGAGTGGGAGCCCCAGGTGTGCCCAGGTGCAGCTCTGGCAGCTGCATGCAGGGGGCTTCAATCCCATGGGTGCAGTGCAGGATTAGACTGGACCTGTGTCCTGCAGGTGAGGGTAATCCCAGGGATATAAAACCACAGGCACAGCTCCAGGAGTCTGTGTGTGACACCAGGATCAGAGCTTCCACCTCACGGCCCAAAGCCACCAGCTCTGGGCTTTGGTATCCATTAGCACCAAGGCGATGGGGATAAGTGGGAACAGCACTGGGATAAAAATGTGGCAGCAAGGCATCCCCAGGAGCCCCAGCCCAGTGACAGGGAAGTTCAAAAGTTCAGGAGCGTGGCTGACAGGGAAACATGTTGGAAAATACAGACCTTAATTACAGTGCCCATGTGTGACCCAGCCTTTGTTGGGGACTCGGTGGCTGAAGTGCCACTCAAGCAGGGGCTGGTGCATGTGCCAGCAGCCCTGGCAGCCCTCGCAGCAGGGACAGAGCAGGACCACTGAGGGCCAGGGCTGTAGGGCACAGCTCCCCACCAGAAACCCCACTTCAGTCCTTTGGGGATGAAAGTCCCCTGGGCTGCAGGTCTGTCTCCAGGGGAAGAGCTGGAGTAGCAGGGGCTTTGCATGAAAATGTGTCAGGGAAACACAGGGATAGAAGATTTCACTGGCAGAGCAGGAGCAGGAAGCCACAGGGGAAATTTGTTGAGATAAGAGCCTGATTTTCAGGTACTTACACAGAATTTCTGTGGTGCCTCTAGCAGTGACTTTAACTTACAGTTTGATTATGTGAGAGACAGCAAGGCTGGAAATAACACATTCATAGAAACATAGAATGTTTTGGGTTGGAAGCGTTACAGGTAAATAATGCGATGGTTGGCTCTCACAATGAAGGGGTGAATATGTTAAGGGAGGTTCTGTAGATGATAGGGATGTTTCCCCTCCCCCATACATTGTTATCAGGGATAGTCCCAGTAGGTGGGGTATTTGGGAGGGTCGGCCTGTTCCTTTGGCAACTCCCGACTTTAAATCAAGGTGTGAGGAAGTGATCTCCACCACTGAGCAGCGAAGAAGGAGCTGATTGACAAGGCTTTGGGAGGGGCTGGGGTATAAAAGGTAGAACATCCATTTTGTAGATGAGCACATGGTGGTTGAGCCCTTGCTCCCAGTGCTGCTTGTTTCTCCCTATTCAATAATCTCCTGTTGTATTCTACTAAGGTTTTTAATAAACCTTTTGAAATTAAAAGGTGAGCATCGTTTTTCCTCACAGAAGGAACCTAAAAGCCCATCCAGTTCCACCCCCTGCCATGGGCAGGGACACCTGCCACTATCCCAGGTTGCTCCAAGCCCCATCCAGCCTTGTCTTGGACACTTTCAGGGATGGGGCAGCCACAGCTGCTCTGGGCAATTCCTTGTAAAAGTAAAACCAAAGAAATCATCAGTGCCAAGTGCAGTATTTTCCTGAGCCCCACCAGTGAACAGACAATCAGCTATGGGAAGTACCAGCCTCTGCACCAGCCAAGCAGAGCCAGGGCTGTGCCATGAGAAGGACCCCAGGGTGCTCTGATGGCTCTGCAGCCTCTGCACTCACAGCAAGCTCCAGTAAACCTTAATATTGATTATTGATTACCAATTTACAAACGACCAAAGGACATGGGCTGAAACCCAGTGCTGGCAAAATCTCTGCTTCTCAGCTATCACAGCTCCCTCATGTTCCCCATGAGACCATTGCTTCCCACCCTTCACCCCCAGACCTTGGCAGCACTCGGACGTGCTGGGCAGCTCCAGCCTCTGTGTGCAAGGTGAATTATTTGTGAGGTACCTTCCACATCCTCATGGAGTCCCTTGCAGTGGGGGTGCTCATAAATAAATTAACTCCTTGCAGCTCTGAGGCATCTGACAGCAAATCCTCCCCCTTTTCCACATTGTCTAGGATTTGGTAAGTCAGCATAAAACTGTATTTCCTTAACAAATTATTTTGCATGATTTAAGGTGCCCTGAGTCTGAAATTCACCTGTCACAAGAAGAAAACCCACAATTATGTCACCCTCCTGTCTGCAGCGTGCAATTTATCCAGCAAATTGATCTCCTTTTGTCTTAGGCTGCTGCTTGCCAGCATGCCTTTGGAACTGGTTTCCTATGGGAAATGGCTTGATGAGTTTGTTAGGAGAACAGTTTCCTCTGCTGAGTGAGCTGATTCCTGTCTAAATCTTTTCCCTTGACTAAGACAGATTTTTTTTAAACCATAAGGCACAGCTGAGTGCTGTGATGAATATTAGAATTTGTGCAAGGCAGGAAGGGGTGGGAGGGTTCGATGCAAGAAACACAGTGGGGTCTGGGGGAATATTCAGGGTTAAATAGAGTTTTAAAGGGCCTGTACAGGAGGGAGGGGATCTTGAAGTTCTGTGCTAACACAATGCAGCTGGACAATAACCAGAAGGGGTCAGGAAGAGCAGCAGCACCCAAAGACAGTGGAAGCTCCAGCCCCTCTTCTGCCATTAGTGGTGCTGTTAAAATTCCCACCGATTCCCAGCTAACCCAAAACCCTCATTGATTGACTCCAAAAGTAACTGAGAGCACATCAAAATGTTTCTGAGCAGTTTTCTGGGCTGCCTGGGAAACAAATCGCCTGTACCTGAGCAGTCAGCTGGCCCTAGTGGGGCATTTGTGTAATCCCAGGTGTGAATGGATCCTTCCTCGGCTAGGGTCTCTTTGTTGCTGTAAACAGGAATTATTTGTCTCCCCTGTTCCCTGGTGCTGAGCCCTCTGCAGCACCGATGGCTGGGTGAGATATTCACCTGTTCCCAATTGCAGGTCCTTGTTCTGAGCCTCCTGGTCTTGGGTAACAGGTGAATTTTGATCTGTTGACCATTCTCCCCACCCCCATCCTCAAGGGCTTTGGCCTCCCTTGGTCTCACAGTGGTGGTGACTCACCATCATCTCAACTCTGGAGGAAATTGCATCTTTTATTTTTCACTGTTGCTGAACTAAGGATCAGGATTTGTCATGGGAACTTGTTTAAACATACTCTTTTACACCCTGTTTTTTCCTTGGTGTTTTCCCTGGCTCCTGCGTGATCCTCTTGGCTGGAACTGCAGAGTTGGGAAATAGGGAAGTGTTTCACAATAAGGAGCATCTGAGTCAGTGGGAAAGGCTGAGGTGGCCTTTATCAGAGTGCTCTGACCTGTCTTGAAAATGCAGTTCTTGGATGCCCCAAGCCCAGATGAAAGCATCATGAGACAGGTCAGTGTTTTCCCACTGCAGGGGTGAAGCTCAGCACAGAGGCAGAAGTCAGTGTTGGCTCCCATTAAACTGGGTGAGCAGCTGGTGACCAACTCTGGTCAGCCATGACTGTGTGTCAAAAAACACCCAGCAAAGAGGACATGGGTATTTGGGGCTGAAGCACAGAATCATAAAATCACAGAGTCTCAGAGTGGTTTGGGTTGGAAGGGACCTCAGAGTTAATCTCACTCCAATCCCCTGCCATGGGCAGGGACACCTGCCACTACCCCAGGCTGCTCCAAGCCCTGTCCAGCCTGGCCTTGGGCACTGCCAGGGATCCAGGGCCAGCCACAGCTTCTCTGGGCACCCTGTGCCAGGATAGGGAACATTCAAGGTGACATTCCCAGGGTGCAGCCAGACTGAGATTACTGATATTCTCTGATTATATCCTCCCTAGTACTGTGCAGCACTGTGGGAGGATTTAGTGACATAACTGGGATAACTGGGGCTCAGCTCTCTTTGTTACCACCACTGAGGGCTTCCCACAGCAGTTTCTTCCTCCTTCAGAGAGCACCATGCTCCTTGTTCAGGCTTCTGGGGTTATTCCATAAGTAAGGAGTAAGTCCAGGGAGGGAAGGGGACATGAGGTGAGAGCTAGAACACCCCTCCTATGAGGAAAGGCTAGGAGAGCTGGGGGTGTTCAGCCTGGAAAACAGAAGCCCCCAGGGAGACCTCAGACCCCCTGCCAGAGACTAAAGGGGCTCCAGGAGAGCTGGAGAGGGACTTGGGACAAGGGATTGAGGGACAGGACACAGGGACTAGCTTCAAATGGACAGAGGGCAGGGATAGATGGGATATTGGGAAGGAATTCTTGGCTGCGAGGGTGGTGGGGCCCTGGCACAGGTTGCCCAGAGAAGCTGTGGCTGCCCCTGGATCCCTGGAAGTGGCCAAGGCCAGGTTGGATGGGGCTTGGAGCACCCAGGGATAGTGGCAAGTGTCCCTGCCCATGGCAGGGGGTGGGATGAGATGGGCTTTAAGGTCCCTCCCCACTCAAACCATTCTGTCATTCCTTGGGTTCTGTGAGTCCCTTCATCAGAGCTGGTGTGGTTTTTCACGTCAGGTCCTCCTGGGCTGCCTCTTGCCACAGGGTCATCCAGGGATGTCTCTTAGTGATGCCCTGCTGGGACGAGGCCTTGGCTGCTGGTTGGACTTTGCTCTGTGCCCGGTACACTCGTGTGGCACAGAAATTTTCTCTCTGGAGGAGACGGGGTGTAGCTGGAGCCTCTGGACAGGATATTTGGGTGGGATGCTGTAGTCTGTCCCTGTAGCTGAACTCCATTCACTCGTTGGTTCCCTCTGACCCTGAGGGGAGGGAGGAAGGCACAGGAGAGCAGGAATCAAAGCTGGATTTGACTGTAATTTAACAGCACTGCCGAATCTCCTACCACCATCAGCTCCCTTGCCCTTTTTGTACAAGTGAAATAAAACAGAACATGCAGAATCTTGCAGGAAGGAGGGTTCAGATGCCCAAAATCATGTGCTCAAGGGTGCAGAAGAGGGAGGATTGTATGGATCCCCATGGCCCCACTTCATCAGCAGGGAATCCCAGGCCATCCTGGAATGCCAAGATAGGTTTTCTCCAGTGATGGACGCTGTGGTGAGGGCACACAAAAAGAAAGCCCTGCTGACCTGGGGTGAGAAGACCCAGCTCCCCAGGGAACTGAGCACTGCTGGAGCTTTGGGAAGCACAATTAAACACCTCCAGGTCTGTGACTTACAGCCTTTGGCCCCTTCACAACCTGCCAACATATCACAGAAAATGATGTGTCATCCTCAGGTCTCAACTTGTCCCTTCCTGCCGCCTGCAGACACAGATTTTTGGCAGTGTTTCCCTCCTTCACAAGCCCTCTGTCTCTATCCCTGCTCCCTAAGTCCCTGTTTCCCATCTCTCCCGTAAGACACTTGCTGTCTGCAGAGAAAGGCAAATAGGAGTTTGGAATCGGGAATTTTTTCCTCTTTTTTAATTTTTTTTTTCTGTAGGGACTGACTCCTTCCCCCTGTGCTGCCAGGGACCTGCAGACCAGACAGCCAGGCCTTTTCCTAAACCCTGGAAAGCTCTGGGGCTGCTCACCCCTCACTTTGCACAGAAAACAGCTGCAGAAATACATCTTCCCTGAGATTCACATGCAAGCTGGGACAGGTGCCCCGTGGTTCAGGGAAGAGGGACAGACCTCTTTATGGAGGAAATCTCTCCATTCAGCCACACAAAGTAGCCCTGAGGGGCTTTTACAGGAATGCAGGAGAAAGGTTCTGTCCCACAAGGGAAGAGTCTGGACTGACTGTGGTGAGTGTACCAAAACTCGGTGAGAAACTGTCAGGAAGCAGAAAAGGGTTTGATTTGATTTAATTTAACTTTCCAGAGAAGCTGATCCTGCCCCCTGCATCCTCACATGCACATGTACACACACCAGGATGTGGTGCATGGGTGGGGCACACTGCAATAAATTGTTATCCAAAATCTATTTTCCACACCAATCCAGAGCATCCAGGGAGGGATTGTAAGGACACAGCAGCCGAGACCCTTTCCAAATGCAGCACAGAAAGGGTGTCAGCTGCTGTGTCCTTACAATCCCTCCCTGGGTGCTTGTGATTGTCAAGGATAAGAGGTTTTGGGGCAGTAGTTTTGACCCAGAAGTCAACATTTATTGCAGTGTGATCTTTTGCTTTAGAATTTTTCTTGCCTCACCCTCAGTAAGTCTGAAGTGAGATTGATTTCTGTTGCCGGTGTTTCCTTGTTTGGGGCCTCTGGTGGATCTGGTGTATTTGTTGGGATAACATGATGAGAAATAGCCCAGACCGTGGTGTTTGGCTGCCAGAGCTGCTGGGAGACAGGTTTCTGCTGCCAAGTCACCTGGGCCTTGGGCTTTGTACAAGTAACACTCCTCCCTTTTGCTGTCACTCACGTCCCTTCAGTCAGCCTGTGCTCACTTGGAGACAACCCACACCATTCTGTGAGCCAAGGAAGGATGAACACCACGGATGGTGGTGGGTCTCATAGAATCAGGGAATTATTAAGGTTGGAAAAGACCTCCAAGATCATCAAGTCCAACCTTCACACGACGTAACTCCCATGGCCACCAAACCACAGCACAAAGTTCTACTGTTTTCTTGAACACTTCCAGGGATGGTGAGTCCACCACAGCCCTGAGCAGCCTGTGCCAATGCCTGAGCACCCTTTCAGAGAAGGATTTTTCCTTAATACCCAACCATTTCCTCTTGTTCCTTGGGAACAGAGCCCAACCAACCCCCCACCCCCAGCTGTTCCCTCCTGCTAGGGAGTTATGGAGACCCAGAAGATCCCTCCGGAGCCCTTTTTACTCCAGGCTGAACAACCCCAGAAGGAAACATTTAATTTGAAGAGCAGCCTCTCATTTTCTTGGCTCACCTGTGAGCCCCCAGACCACACATGGGGAATCCCTGTTCAGGCCCTGCCTGGCTGGACTTTGTCATATGCCAGAGTTTCATGAGGTGCTTTTGGTTCTCCATGACCTTCGGGAAGAACTTTGACAAAGGCTTTTGAAAGACTCAGTAAATTGCATCCTTCAAAACCATTTTGCTGACACACTTAAAGCAGGCAGAGGAACACAATTTTCCTTTAAAGAGGACATGCTGGGTTCTCTGTCTTATGTGCCATAACCAGTAATGAAAGTCAAGCACGTCCCCTGCACACTCCCAGGCTTGTTTAACCCTTCTTGCTGCACTGCCTGCTGCGAGATGCACTAGGAAAGACAGCAAACTACTGAAAACCTGAGCAAATCTGCAGGTAAAATTGGAAAAAAAGGCCAAATCCAAAAAAGCCTGATTCCAGAGAAGCAGGAGGAATGGATTTTGAAGAGTGAATAGGGCCATTTTCCTTGGCTAGAGATCATATTTACAGTTTGCCCTCCTAATTTTAAAAACAGCAGAGTAAATTGCTAATTAAAAGATACAGCTTGACAAACTAAACATCAGTTTTATATTGTTTGTAGCTAAAACTTGAGTATTTAACAATAGGATTGGTAGATAACTGATCCATCAGGATCATCCCCAGTCCATCCTCCCTCTGTGGCAATGGAATAACTCAGCTTCTCCAAGAGCCTGAGCTCCCCAGGTGAGTCCTTGCTCAGAACTCCCTGTGCCAAGCCCCCTGGCTCAGAAGGAAATCCTGGCTCAGAGGGCCTCACCTCTTTCTGCTGGCATTTATTTATATGCCAATTTTGGAGCAATCTTCAGGTTTCCTCAGGAGTTCGATTACACAACTCAGGTACTTGATTAGATTGTGGTTAACAGTTAATAGTGAGCACAGCTACAAATAATGAAGTATTTCACCTGTGACTTTAAAAACCACCAAAATACCATCTCCTGGCATGGCAACAATGTTATATAAGGGGGAAAATGAGAGAACATCCCCATCTCTGTCCCACTGAATCTAAACAGTCCTCTCCTGGTCGCTGAAGGAGATTTTCCCTCTCATAGGTTGTCATGAACAAGCTACGTAGGGGTGCTTGGAAAGGCTCCTGCCTTTTCCCTGCTGCACATAAATCAGTATAAAGATGTCCTGCCCTGCATTGAGATGGCAAAACAACTGGGATAATGCCTCACCAGAGAGACCAGATCCACACAGGAATGCATGCCTGCTTCCCAAACCCTGGCTAGCCACGGCTGGGCAAAAACATCCGCCCAGACCTGACCGTGCCTGGGGTCACCCTGGAGGGAAGGGCATGGGGCGTGATCAGCAAACCCATCTCCTGCCAGGACAAGCAATCCCAAAGCACAGGAAGAGGCAGGGAGCCCAGAGCCACAGGCCATGTTCCAGTGATCCCAGGAGGGGAAGAGTCAGACTCAAGCCTGGAAGTGCGTCCAACAGGTGGGGACTCACTTAAGTGGAATGGAAGGAACTGGAGGTAACGAGAAGGTGGTAGAACAGAAGACTAATTTCAGGAAAGAGATGGAATCATGGAATATATATATAATCATGGAATGTCTTGAGCTGGAAAGGACCCACAAGGACCATCCAGTCCCAATCTTGGTCCTGCACAGACACCCCAACAATCCCACCCTGTGCATCCCTGGGAGTGTTGTCCAAATGCTCCTGGAGCTCTGGCAGCCTTGGGACCAGGACCATTCCCTGGGGAGCCTGGGCAGTGCCCAGCACCGTCTGGGGGAAGAATCTTTTCCTGATATCCAACCTAAACCCCCCTGACACAGCCTGGACACCACTGAGTTAATACAGTGAAAAATCCTGGGTTAAAGACTGTGGCAATGGACAAATCCATAAGGAAGGGCAGTGTGTACAGTTGGACTGGCGTTTGATTAACTTCAGGTGACAATCTGAGTATCCCAGGGCTAAGCAGTGGCCTAGGGTAGTTCAATATCTCCATCTGCTCTCTGGGTGACAGTTTAGGTGCAACCTCATTATATTTGTAGGCAACACCAGAGATGAGGAGCAGCTGGCACGGGAATGGCAGAGCTTTAGCCCAGAAGAACCTCAACAAACTTCAGATCTGCGCCAACGGGAACCTCTCAAACTGCTCTGGGCCAGGGCAGGGTAACCCTGGCCAGCAGTGCAGCCTGGGAAGTGGATCAGCCTGCTGGGAAGGACCAGGAGGACAGATGGAACATGAGTCAACAGTGCACTCTCATGGCAAATCAGGGAAACCAAAAACTGGGCTTCACGAGGACTGGGACCAGAAGCGAGGAGTTACCAGTTCCCTCTACTCAGTGCTGGCAAACTACCCCTGTTCTTGTTCATCCCCCAAACCCCTTTCTCCACCCAGAACAAGAGGGTGTGACAGAAACACACAGGAGATGTGGCAGGGCTGGCTGAGGTGTCAGGGCATGGCAGAGGTGTCAGCGCTCTGACACGTGGCCCCAGGACAGGTGGAAGGAGTTGCTTTGTGCTGTCACACAAAGATGATGCTGAGAGGCTGGAGATCACAGCCCACAAACCATTGGAGGGCACTTAAAGAATGACACTAAAGAGACAACAAAGTGGGATTTAAGGAAAAATGCCAAAAAAGCATTAGCTCTCAAATATCTGCTGTTCTCCAGAGTCCCAGTGCTCCCTGCAGAATAAGCACTCCCAGTCCGTGGTCTTCCATTCAACTCCCTCATCTGCAGAGCAAAAAGCTATCAGGATAATTGTTCCTCAACATTTAATTGTGTGGAATTCTATTTACCGAAAACTTCTCACCAAGCAGATGTCAGTATTGAGACCTGTTCCTCCAGGAAAGGAAATGAAAAATGGAGCATATTAAGATCGGTCTGTGAACCATCGGTGTTGTGCAAATTGGACAGTCAAAGCTACAGTTTGGGATATTGCCTGCTTTGTGCACAACTGAGGGAATAATTTATGATACCAATTTTCATATAATGTAAAAAAAGAAGAATGGATCACTATGGTAGCTGAGGGTGGAAGGGAGGTGGGAAAAGCAATAGAAATGGAAGAAAATGAATTAACCAGTAGCTGAAATTTTCATATTTGTGTATCTGCAAAAAAGAAAACTAAAGTAGAAAATTTGACTCATTCAGAGCAGACAATGTTTTACTTGTTCTTAAAGGCATCTCAGGGAATGAATGCATACTGAGAGGGAGATTTATGCAAATTCATGCAAATTCATCTGCAAATCAGCACATACCATCAGTCTCTTGGCACGTTCCCAGAATCTGTGCCGGAGCCGGAGGGACTGAGGAGGGACCGAGGAGGCTGAGGAGCAGTGGAAGTGTTGTGGTCCCTCCCAGCAGGACCCACAGCCCGGGACGGGGTTGGCTCCACTGCGGCTGTTTTCCTGCTGCCCTTTTCTCCTTCCTGCACTTTCAGCATCTTCTCCCTCTGTCCAGGAACACATGGGAAAGCTGGAGCACATGAATAAGGCAGGGACTGAAACCTGCAGTTCAATTTGCTGCCCATCATCCTTCTTCCAATAATTTTACCTCTGAGTGAACAGGAATCTTCTGTATTTTGGCTTCTCGAAGCCCGGCCCAGAAGTGTCTGTGTTTGTATTCTCACACTCATGTTTCCTTGTACTTTAGACTTCTCTGTATTTAAGGATTCACCTCTTCTGTTTGCCAGCATCATTCCTCACACCCACGCAAAGAAATGCTCATAGTTGTCTATTCTTTGCTTTTCTTTCCAGAACACTCTTTAAAAAATATTCTGTCAGAATGAAACATTTATGAGTGTTCTTCATTATGGGCTTCATCCTTATCTCCTGAGACCAGTGGTCCTCACTGACATCCAAACAGTAGGACTAAACTATTTCTCTTTCTTCCAAAGGAAAATAGCAATTTATTGTGAGCTTTTGGGGTATTTTGTAGGGGATTTTTTTTTCATCTTTCTGCTTTGTTGAAACACCTTTGTATGAATTGTTCTGGGAAAGTAAACTATTGAAACGTATTAAGTTACTCATCATTTACCAATAAATCAAATCCATGAAGACACATTTCTTGGGCAATGTCTCTCAGTACCAACACCCAGCTTTGAAGGCCATCTGGACATCTTCCCAATTCTTTCCACCATCCCACCTTTACCTGCTGTGCTCCTCACCTGCAGAATTTTGTCTATTAGGACAGGAAAAGGGACTGGAAGTAGCCCAGGGCAGAAACCAAGATTTGTAGTTGCAGTCAAAGTTGGACTTGACAGTCTTGGAGGCCTTTTCAAACCTTAATAACTCTGTGGTTCTATAAAATAATAAGCACATTTTTAGGGCTATATTTTTATAGCCCCATATACATATATTTTATATGTATATTTTATATTTTTAGGACTATATTTTTAATAAATATTCTGTCATGCAGTTAGGAGCTCCACAAATAGAGGAAAAATGTGCAGCTGGGTTTATGTGTAGAGTCAAATGTCAGAAGAGGTTGTCGGGAGAGATTGTGAAGTCTCTGTCCTTGGAGGTTTTTGAAGCAGAACTGGAAAAAGCCCTGAGAAGTCTTTTCTGACCTCATATCTGACCCTGCTTTGAGCTGGAGGTTGGAGCAGAGACATCCTCAAGTCCCTCCAGCTAATTACCCCATACATTTGTGAACCGGAATATTTCCCCAGGCAAGGTGTACTTGAGCTTATGGAACGTGTGATTTGAAGGTGTATTCCCCATGTCTCAAAATTTTAATCCAGCACTGTTCCTCTGCCACACGCCAATGGGCAATCATTCTCAAAAATCCCAGTGGGCCCAAAAATCCTAATCCCCCTCCAATGTTTTTAGGGAGAGTTGCTGCTTTGGACAGCACAGGCATGAACCCCAATCCTGTGTCACCTGGCACACGAGGCTGCTCATGGATGCCAAGGGAAGGTGCCAGCCAGGCTCTCCTGGTGGCTCACACGTGACACAGAATTATTTTTAAGTCTGCCTCATCTTTGGAAATGCCTGTGAGTTCCCAAATCAAGAGCCACAATCCTCGCTATTCCTGCCCCACCCTGAGATATCGATGTAGACTACAAGTGCCTGGAAGTGGAGTCCAGATCCAACCCCACTGCACTATCATGGAATCACAGACTGCTCTGGGCTGGAAAGAACCCTGCTTCTGACCCCACTGCATGGGCAGGGATGCCAACCACTAGATCAGGTTGCTCAGATAGATGATCCAGGTACAGCTGGTTTTGGATGATGGAGGGTCACAAATGTATCAGCAATTTTTAAGTTAAAGGGTCCTATTCCTTCACCTCCCCTTCCCCTGTAGTGGTTTTGTTCAGAACTGCACAGCTTCCATTTAAACCTGTTGTTCAACTTCTTTCATCTGGTAGTTTCTGGCATATTATTTCCAAACCCTGGAATTGTCCAAGGCCAGGCTGGATGGGGCTTGGAACAACCTGGTCTAGTGGAAGGTGTCCTTGTCCTGGGCAGGGTGTGGAATGCCTTAGGATCCCTCCTGTCTTCAGCTGGGGGGTTCTATAATATTACCAACTGTCCGAGGTGGGGCAGTTATCTCCTGTTAATTGGCCACCTGATAAAACCAGGTGGGGCAGTTTTATCTTTTCCACAGCCAGTCCTCCCTCAAGGAGATAACTTCAGTTAATGGGACTGTTACCAACACCCTGATCAACAGGGTGTCAGGTGGTATTCTGACTCTGTCAGTGGTTTCTTTTCTTGCACTATTGTATTTGTATTTTTAATTTTCCTAGTAAAGAACTGTTATTCTTATTCCCGTATCTTTGCCTGAGAGCCCCTTAATTTCAAAATCCGAAGGGAGGGGGTTTACATTCTCCATTTCAAGGGAGGCTCCTGCCTTCCTCAGCGGACACTTGTCTTTTCAAACCAAGACACCTCCCAACCCAAACAACTCTGACTTTATGATTTGATGAGATTTAAAGTTATGTCCCAACCCAGTCTGTGATTCAATGACCCCCAGCCAGGCTCTGTGGAAGCCCTAGCTCTAAGTGCTGCACAGTGCTGCAGACAGCTGGGAAGGTCTGTCCTCCATGGCTGAGGATTAGCCTGTGACTGGGCTCCTCTTTACTCTGCACCCAGTTTCCTGTATTTCTGATATTTTTAATGTGCAAATAATAAACAGCTTGGCGTGGACAGGTTGGAGTTACACTTTCCCTGTTAAGACAGGTGAAGCACAAGGAATCAGTAGGAGTCTCACGAACACTCCATATGCTGTTTCTGAGGGTTTGGACATGGTATCAACACCTTTACTGGCTCAGGAGAGAAAAGATAACCCTGTTGAGGCTGTGAGTGCCAGGACAGCCCAGTGTGGTCAGTGGCGCTTTGTGGCAGGCTGCAGAGGAGCCCAGCCGTGCTCTGGGACCTCAGGAATTAATCTTCACCTCTCAGCACTCAGCCACCCTGGGTTCATGGCTTGTTTCCTTCCCATATGTCATAAGCAGAGCAAACTCAAGAGAAATGATAAAAAAAGAAATCGATATGACCATATTTGCCATAAATGAGAGCAAATGCAAGAGAATTTTTTTTTTTTTTTTTTTAGTGGAAAGGGCCATATTTACTATAAATCAAGATAATTTCACTAGTCACAGAATTCCAGAATGGTTTGGATTGGAAGGAATCTTAAAGCTTGTCTTGTTCCACACCCCTTCCACTCGAGCAGGTTGCTCCACGCTCTTTCCAGCCTCACCTTAGAAACTTATTAATAGTGAAGGTTACTCTGAAGCTTAGGGAACAGCTCAAACAGAGCCAAGGCTGGCTCATAAGTGCTGACTATTCCTGGCTGTATTTTGGCAGCTATGGGAAGTATCCCAAGGTCTCAGTCATGCTGCTTGACCAGCTTGCAGTGGAACTGCTCCTCGGGTTTCCCCATTTTTGATGAGTGTTTGTGCCACCCACATCAGGCAGCACGGGGATCTCTGGAGGCCCAGCCTGCTCCTGCCCTGGCCCTGGCCCATGGAAAGCCTTGTTTAAAAGCAAGTCCATGTGACTGGGCTGTGGAGCCCCATCCATGCCACAGCGGGAGCAGGGAGTCCTCCTCTCCTCCTTGCTTTGGTTTCACCCATGTCCAGCAGGATGGACATGGAACAATGGTGCTCCCCCTCTTCCCGGGCTGGCAGCCAGGAATGCCACTGCTTGCATTCAGGCCATCACCTGGACAAGACAAAAAGATTTTAAGACATGTCCCTGAAGGCCAGACCAATGGGACACAGCAGTCATTGGCTGGCTCGTTCAGCAATTCATCTTCCTTAAGGAACCTTCCAAAGAGCCAAAGTGATACAAAACCAGTTCACAGTCCTGGAATGCCCTGAGTTGGAAGGGACCCTCAAGGATCATTGAGTCCAACTCCTGCCCTACGGGACAATCCCAGGAATCTCGCTATGCTGTCAGAAGACTTTGTGGGTTTCCAAGACCTTACAGGAAAGAGCCTTAGGTAGCCTGGTGTGACCTCAGAGCTGACAATTTTTTGAGGTGTATGTTGGACTAAATCACTTCCTGACCTCAGGACATCCTTCTATTTTGAAGGACATCTGAGGAAAAAATAAATTAAAAAAGCCCAGGCACAGCTCATGGAGGTACAGTGTCTCCCCCATGCTGTTCCAGGACATGAGTTAGTTCATCCTACCTTTTGAAGCAAAAGGAAATCTTCTCTGGAATTGAAAGAGAATTCCTTTCATAATCTCACACCTGCAGCATTTGTCCAGAGCTGCAGCTGTAAATCTGCTGTGACAGCTCAGCACAAGGGGGAGGTCTTGTCTTACCTTCCACTGCTCCAGAGGTGCTCAGCACACACCTCAGGAGGTGCTGGGATTTCCTAGAGTGGGTCTGGGACCTGAAACCCCTTGCAAAAAGGTGGACAAGCACAGGAGATACTGGGGAAACTGGGACTGGGGTCAAGGAAGAGTGGGGAAGGTGGGAAGATGAACAAGAGGGAGGATGCCTCCCCTTGTCATTGGCAGGAGCTGCTCCACTGGCTGAATTGCCTTTGTTTCATCCTCTTTCCTCTCTGTTTTGTGGGGTAACTGATGGGATCTGGAGTGTGCCAGCTCCAGAGGCAGTGGATCATCCCAGCTGCACTCACGGTCTGTTCTGGCACTGGGACCACCTCAAACACCATCACTCCTCTGGCTCTGGTTCCAGTACAAACTGGGCTGCCCTGCACTGTCCCTGCACAGTCACTGGGCACCTTGTTTGTTCGCAACAGCAGACGTGAAAAGCAGCTGCGTGTGTCAGGCCTGGTTCCCAAAAGGGGCTGCTGGAGACTGGGAGAAAGACCAGGTGGATTTAACATCAGAAGTCAGGGCATAAAGACAAGTCAGCCTCTTTCAGTCACACTGAGATGATTCACTGTCCTTCTGCCCCATGCAGCTCACTAAGCACCTGACACCACAAGCCAGCTCCAGCTCTGGGCTCACTCTGAGCCCTCAGCCTGCTTTTTTCCCCAGTTGGACAGCCCTGCCCCCATGTTCACCCACGATCTGACATAATTTTCTCCACCACCCAATCCCCACTCCTGCCTCCCCTGCCTCTCCTGTTGTCCATGTCCATACCCTGATGCTCAAGTCATGTCCTTTACTCTCAGACAAATAAAAGTCAAATTGCATGCAGTGACACATGAAGAGCTGTGTTGTTCTCTGTTTACTTCCAGAAATTGAGAGATTTGGATCCCTGGGCTTAACTGGCACTTTGCTGTGACAGCACTCCCCCCACGGCTGCTGGGCTCTGCACTGACCCAGGGGAGCACAGCGAGAGGCTTTGGGCTTCACACCAAGTCCCCAGAGATGGGTTTGTACCACTGTGGCCCACAGTGGTATCAAGGACGTGTCCCTGTGCACAGTTAGAGCAGTGGTATCATCCTCCCAACTCAGCTGGTGCTGCCTCGCAGCGAGGCTGAACCAGCGCAGGCCCACGGCGTGTGAGGAGTTAATGAAAACTGCTGGATTAAAATCATTACATTGTCACTGGCAATCCCTGCTGTTAGCCACGGGGAAGGGCCTCGTCTGCAGCTCCCTTACAATGAAATGAAGGGTAATTTCATCCAGTCACCTGCTGCTGACCTATTTAAAGTACCCAGAGCAGGGCAGAGCAGGCCGCTGCTGCCTCAGCCCACGGCAGCCGGGTCACACTGCTGGCGATGCGTCCTAGGGCCACCTCTCTGGGAGCACAGGGCACCCACAGCATCCTCGCAGGGTGGGCAGCGTGAGCATGGCCCCGGGCAGGCTCTGTGCTGGGGTGCCAGAGGTGCCTGGGAGGGAAGGGGCTGCACAAACCCAGCCAAACCCCGGCCCGGGGCTCCCAACCCAGCACAGAGCCCATCCTGCGCACCCAGGCTCTGGGGAGCCCTGTGCCTCCTTCCTCTGCCGCTGCCCACATGCCCCGTCCCCCGCTGGGCTGAGGAAGAGGAAGCTTCCCTGTCCTGATTGCCTCTGGAGCTGCAGCTTTCCAAACTGGGCTTTTAAGACTTGAATTAACTCTTCTTTCTTGCAGTGGTTTGGTTTGCACAACCAAGTCAGTGCAATGGCTACAGTAGTGAACTGCATGCTGGTGTCTGCTTGGTTTGGAGGTCAGGCTGAGAGGCACCCAGACACCAGCTCCAGCATCCTGGGACATGCCAGATGATACAGCTCTGCTGGGAAGCAGCACAACTGTGCTGAACCCCCCACCAGGGTCACGCTGGTCCCCAGCAGGGATTGCCTGGCTGGGCTGGGTGACTCTTCAGGGAGACACAGAGCTCAAGCCTCCCGTCCATTCTACAGAGGATGTACAATAATATTATAAGGTTATTATAGCTCTTATAATATTCAGTCTTTTCCAGCTCTTGGAGTCCCTTGGTGGCTATGGGAGAATTGCTGCTTTCATAAAAAAAATTCAGAAAGCTCAGCCCCACTGGCACAGAAAAAAGCAGTGGATGCAATCCTAAGGGCTCCAAAAGGCAGCTGCAGGGGGAAACACTCCTAAAACCTTCATGGCCCTAAGCCAGCCATGGCAAGGTATGAATCCACCAGGATCTTCTCTGCTGGTTGCCCTCAGCCCTCTCCAGGGTTTCTTTTATCCGTGCACACCTTCCCCTCAGGCTCCAATCTCCCTCCCATCCTGGAGCCTCTCTAGCCATTTTCTCTCCAACCAAGCAAAATGATATTCCATTTTTCCCAGGCCAAACTATTCCAGTGTCCCCCCACTGGAGACAGGGTGGGGAAGGCAGCACAAGGGAGGCAGGAAAAAGGAGTAACGGGGTGGGTGATACTGGGCATGTGCAGGGTGATGCCACCACCTGTCACAGCGACACTGGTAACTCATGGTTCCAGTGGTAACTCATGGTTCCAGTGGTAACTCATCCTGGCTGGAGATACTCAGGGTCTTACCAAGCTCCGCCTGATGATTTACAAAGAAGCTCCAAGAAACCCACTGCTGGCCATGACAGGGGTAATGGAGCTGCTGGGTGGGTAGAAACCATGGACTTAATTAATTAGCTAATTAATAATTCCAATCATTAAGGCTGGGAAAGCTCTCTAAGATCTCCAAGCTCAACCGTTAATCCAGCACTGCCAGGTCGCTCCTAAACCACATCCCCAAATGCCACATTCACATGGTTTTGAACCCTTGCAGGGATGGTGATGCCACCACTGCCCTGGGCAGCCTGTGCCAGTGCCTGACCACCCTTTCTATAAGGAACTTTACGTACTATCCAACCTAAAGCTCCCGTGGCACAATTTGAGGCCATTTCCTCTATTCCTGTCACTTGTCACCTGTCAGCAGAGTCCAGCTCGCACCTGGCTCCACCCCCCTTAATGTTGATGAAACTGCATAAAAAGACCTTTGTAGTGGCAAGTTGTGTATTTTCTTAAATTGATGGAGAAGGAAATGGTGAGAGCCAGTGGCACAAAGATCATGGGGACAGTGCTGAGGGGAGCTGCTCCAGGGGTCCCTGATGGACCAGGGGAAGATCACTAGGATGGATAGAGCTGGAGAACTGTACACAGGACGGGAAAACTCACTGCACCTTCCACTGCCTGAAAGGGCTGGAGGGAGGATGGAACCCGATTTGGGTGTGCAGAGAAGGGACAGTGGCAATGGGCTAAGGCTGCCTAAAGAAAGGAGCTGTGGCTGTCCCATCCCAGGAAGAGTCTGAGGCCAGGTTGGACCGGGTTTGGAGCAACCTGGCATAGTGGAAAACGCCCCTGCCCATGGCAGGGGAAGATGAAATGAGCTTAAAGTCCCTTCCAACCCAAACCCATCTGGGATTCTGGGGTTCTGTATTATTGTACAATGGGACACACAGGAAAACTTCTTTAGCTTGGAAGTGGACAAACACAAGCACAGAGTGCCAAAAGTCTCTGCTGCAGACCATGTGAAATGAGTCCTGTCCTTGAAAACATGTTTCCCTTCTTTTCTTGTGAGGAAGATTAATACCTTTCAATTTTTAAAACACATAAAGGTTTCCTGAATATTCACTTGACTCCATTAAAAAGAATTTTAAAAAATATTTTAAAACTCCAGTATTTTGAAATGTTAAAAATTACTCTGCCAGGCCAAGCCATGTCATTTTAACACTCCTGTGATTGTGTGTTTTCCTGCCCTACCTGCAATGGGAAATCATAATTTCCAAGGGCCTTTGCTGGAAGCACAAGGTGGATTACCAGACCTGTGTCCTTCGTTTAGGAATAATAGCCATTAAACTCCTTGTTGCTATGGGGCTACAATTTCCAGAGGCGATCCCCATTATTGGAGAGCTGGCTGCTGGCAAGCAGTTAATGAGAGAGCTTTGAAACGGCTCAGTGAAAATCCAGCTCCCTGCAGGCTTCAGAGAAGCTATGAAAGAGGAGAGGGAGCCAAAGCTGGGTCCTGCTGTGACAGCCCCGGTGTGGGGTGGTGGCAGCTTTGCTGTTGCTGCACAGAATGAGGGAAGCCCCTGTTGGAGCCAGCACAGGGGATTTTCTGCAGAGATTGATCATAGAATCACAGAATTCCAGAACGGTTTGCATTGGAAGGGACCTTAAATCTCATCCAGTCCCACTCCCTGCCATGGGCAGGGACACCTGCCACTACCCCAGGCTGCTCCAAGCCCCGTCCAGCCTGGCCTTGGACACTGCCAGAGATGGGACAGCCACAGCTGCTCTGGGCACCCTGTGCCAGGGCCTGCCCACCATCACAAGGAAGACCTCCATCCCAATATCCTATCTATCCCTGCTCTCTGGCAGTGGGAAGCCATTCCCTCTTGCTCTGGCATTCCAGGCCCTTGTCCCAAACCCTTCTCCTACTCTCGGAGCCACTTTAGGCCCTGAAAGGGGCTCTAAGGCCTCCCTGAAGCCCTGTCCAGGTGAGCACCCCCAGCTCTCCTAGCCTGGCTCCAGAAGGGCTCCAGCCCTCAGAGCATTATCATGCTCCCGGTGCCCAGAGGCAGCCTGGAGCTTTTCAGTGGCACAAAGGCTGAACTCTCTCCTGTGTATTAACCACCTGTGGATAATTAGGGAGGTTGTGCCATCCAGGACAGCTCCATTTGCTCTCTGGGTGCAGGGAGAATTTTTGTCTCAACATGTGGGCCAGTTGAGAAAGATTAAAAATACGTGTTTTCTGTAAATGCATTAAATAAATTGAATGTATAGAAAGGAGTTTACTCTTGTCAAGGAGCCAGAGGGCTCCATGCTTCCTGAGGCACCATAAGCTGGGAGCCAGGGATGATGCCGTGGCCAGAGAGTCAGGGATTCCACCAGCCCCATGGTACCTGAACAGAGAAGCACCAGACTCTTGGGGAGGTGCAGTCCAGAGCCTCTTTCATAAGCGGGGCTGGGGATGTTGAGGTAGATCCAGCTCCAATTCACACACCAGGGTCAGGATCAGTGGAATCCACTGCCAAGGAATGGGCATGGCTGCACTGGGGACCAGCAGAGTTACAGCAAGGCAAGGACCAAAGGCACAGGTTTGGAGATAAAACGCAGCCCTTTGTCCCAACAGGCAGGGCAGGGAGGGGGAGGCTCCAGGTGAGGTTGGCCCAGGCCATTGGTACTCCCAGGGCCTTGGCAAATCCTCCTGGAAATGAGGCATATCCAATCCTTAGCAGGCAGCAGTGTTCCTTGGTTTGTTTGATTATATTACAAATCTCTCTTCAAAAAAACCCAAATCCCTAGGTCTTGGGATCATGACATATGAAAAAAAGAGTAAAACCACTGTGCCCACTTTATTACAAACTCTGAAGAAACCTTTGAACACATGTCCTGGCTGCCTCCAATATGGAATATTTCCTCTCAGGCTTCTGACTCTTGCTTCCTGCCCCCCTGAGCTGGGCAATGACAGCAAATGGCGCTGCTGGCCACTCCCTCCATTGCCATCTGAGCCATGCCATTGCCATTGCCACTAATCCTGGATACAGGAACGTGCAGCTGGCCCCTCTGGAACTCTGTTCCATCTTTTGACTTTCAAAGCTCACTTCAACTACACAAAGCCATCAATAAAATGACCCAGCTGGTAACGGGACACAAAGGCTGACAATGGTGCCTGGTAGCACACAAAGGACACCCAGTGGGACAACAAAGTCCTGGCTGGGCCCTGCAATGTGGGGCCGTGGGAGGGGGGGAACCCCCCTCACCCCCCTCCTGGTTCAAAGGGCAGCGAGGAGAGAAGGGCAATTAGAGCTGGCAATCACCTTCCCCCAGCAGCCCCCCTGTGTCACTGAGACTGACAGCCCAGGGAGGAGGGGACAGTGCAGCCGAGCCCCTGTCCCTGGGACATGTCACTGCTCTCCTGGCATCAGACAGTGCCTGGACCACTGAGTGCCTCCCTTGTTCATTTTCTAATTCCGTCTTTAACGGCTCAAGCAGCTGGGCCTGATTCATCTGTTCAGACTGTTTCATTTCAGGTGCTTTTTCTTCCTGCCAATAAAAAATCTGACCACAAAATATCCCCATCAGTCCCCTCTAGCCAGCAAAACCAGACCTTGCCATGTTCCCTGTGCAGGGACCTGCTCTGAACCAGGGGCTGGGCAGAAGCTGGGGCCTTCCTGAAACCTGTAGGTCCATCTTTTGACAGGAAAATGGCAGGAGTACCCTTCAAGGCAGAGAGGAGACTGAAGAACAGTAGTGGGGGAAAGCCACAGGGGAGAGCTTTTCCTTATGTGATCATGGAATCATAGAATCCAGAATGGTTTGGGGTAGAAAGGACCTTAAAAATCATCTCATTTCAACGCCCTGCCATCGTTGTGGTGATGAGAGAGCCTTGGCTGAGCAGAACTACCACCCAGCTGCTCCCTTCCCCAAAAAATTGGGGGAAAAAAGGGGCAAGAAAACTCATGGGCTGGGATAAAATGGGGAAGTCACCAATTACTGTCACAGGTTA
Organism: Promerops cafer; assembly: GCA_013398275.1. Classification (NCBI taxonomy): domain Eukaryota; kingdom Metazoa; phylum Chordata; class Aves; order Passeriformes; family Nectariniidae; genus Promerops; species Promerops cafer. The sequence continues at coordinate 232,210 of VZSE01013534.1, forward strand.
AAACAGACAAAATTTGGGGGAAAGTGATTTAATGTATTGCCTTAAAATTTGGGTCGTGGGAAACAAAGACAAACATCAAACCAACATGTTTCCTCCTCACTCGTCAGTCCTTTGTCAGATTCAGTTTTGCTTCTTCACTCCAAGCTCCCCTAATCAGCCCCCTCCAAAAAAAAGTGGTGCAAGGGACGTTGATGGCAGCAGGTCAAAGTCAGCACAAAGTGGTTTCTTCCTCTTGCTCCTTCCTCCTCACCTTTCCTGTACTCCAGCACAGGAACCCCACAGGCTGCATCCCTTCAGAAAAACCTGCTGCAGTGTGGTCCTTCATGGGCTGCGTTTTCATCAGGTGTACCCATTTGCCCTGGAGTGGTTCCCCATGGGATGCTGTGTGACTATCTGCCATGGCATGGTCCCATCCACAGGTGCAGGGAACATCTGCCCTGGTCTGACTCCTCCTCGGGCTGCAGGGAAAATCTACAGCCCCACTGAGCCCCTCCTGCTCCATCTTGCTGCCCCTCTTTCGCTTCTCACTTTCCTCTTTCCTTCCTCCTATCTGGCATCTCCTTCCCTTTCTGAAATGTTTTCACAGAGGCACCATCAGCTTCACTGGTGGGCTCAGCCGTGGTCACAGAGCTGACTGGGACCAGCTCCCTGAGAGGGCTCTACTGACTGGGACCCTCCCCTGCACACCTCGCCCCCCAAATCCTTCCTGTGAAAGCCCATGTGGGATGGCAAGCTGCCTCCCCAAACTCAGCTAGGGAAATGGGATGGGAGAGGAACTCAAGAAGAAGGAGGAGTGTTTGGAAGCAGGAGGGGGTGGGGGGCCTAGCAGGTGATGCAGGAGGGAAGGGGCTCCGTGTGGGGGAATTTCCCACACTGCTGATTTCCAAAATCTCTGCATTGGTCACCTTACAGCCAAAGGCTTTTTCTGGGCCGGGATGGAAAAATAATTCAGCTGGAGAGAGCCTGATGGGCATTCTGGCTCTCTGCTCCAGGACAGACTTTGTAAAATACCTGGTAATGCAGTGTTCCTTGGCTTGCAATGGAGACAGATGCAGCCAGACTGGGCAGCTGGGGACCTGGGCAGATTTTGTGTTGATCTGCAGCTGAGAAGGGGGAGAAGCATAAACAGCCCCCAGCCAGCTGTTTGTTTTGGTCATTCCCTATCCCACTGACTCCTGATCAGAGCTATTCCACGGATTGACCTTTGCAGCCCTTTGCTGTTACAAAACACAAAATCCTTTGGCTGCAGCGCCCGTCTGATGTTCCCTCCTGTCTGTGGCTCCCTGGGTCACAGGGATGCTCTGGGAGCAGGAGGGAGAGGCTGCCCTGGAAACCACAACATGTTCTTACGCCCCTTCTGAGGTTTCTCTAAGCTGGGACCCAGTGGAAAACCATTTGGTGGAGGCCACTCTCAGGCCTCCTAAGGATGGGTTGATAAATATCAGTTGTTTGGCTTAATAAGTAAGTTTTAAATCAGAATAGGTCACTTAGAGTTATAACATTTTGTGGTTTAGCTGCTTACTTAGCTTTCCTTTCTTAGTTTGAGTAGCTAGACTTGCAAGAAGCCTCAACTCACAAGCTCTGAACTCTCACCCAGATGTGCTTTTCGGTGGAATGGATTTCATTTTCCCAGTAATTTTCCTTGTAGCTGCTCCAGAGCTGTGTTTTGAATGCAGTAGGAGAATAACGCTGAAAACACACTGATGTTTAAGCTGTTGCTGGGCAATGCTTTTCCTAAATCAGGAAAGGTTCAAGCTCCCAGGTTCTGTGGCTCAGTGAGTGCTCAAGAAGCACAGAGCAGGAGATAAGGAGGCTCCAGCCATCAGTGGAAGCGGCAACTCCACAAGATAAGAGAGGTCAGTGGCCTGTGTATGGAGACAGAAAGAGTCCAACAGAGTGTTAGAAGACCCCAGACCAAAGGGGGTCTTAGGACTGGAGGCATGAAGAGCATGTGCACTACCTGTGAGGGTAGAAAAGCCCAGGGATCTCTTTTTTCAGGGTCCTTCTGCAGAGACACCCAGCTCAAGCTGTTCCCATTGCTGTAGTCCACAAATATTTCTCTTTTTTTCTGGAGTAGGATGTCTGACACTCTGCTGCAGGAAGCCAAGGGCAAAGAAACTTTTTTAACACTTTGACATGTGAGGTGGGACCCCAGACCATAATCTTGGATCCTTTCTTCTCCAAAGATCGTTACCAGCAACGTGTGAGCTTCCCTGGGACTTTTGGCATGGGAGGCTGTGGAGGTTTAGGAATGGAATTCTCCAGTTTAGTGTTCCCATGCTGCCTCTTGCTTCTCTCTTGCCCTCCACCTGCGGGTGGCTGAAGAGGACAATTGGGGGCATGGACGATGAAGATGGCAGTTTGAGATAAGAACAATTTAGTGGAAAGAGTGACAGGATATAATTAACAGTAACAGCAACAATACTAAAGACAAAGGGTGTAAGCTACTATTCACTTGGGAAAAAAACACCCAATTATAGACAATACCCAACCACTTCCTCACCTGAAAGGGACCCCTTTCCCCTTCTCCCAGAAGAGTCCCTTTCCCTGCTCCCAGCAATGCCATGAGATGGTACAGAACAACCTTCAGGTCCTGGTCACGCCCCTTCCAAGCGACTGCAAAAATTAACACTGTCCTGGTCACAACCAGGACCAAGGCACTGAAGGATGAGTGTGAAAATTCCATCAGTAGGTTTGGTGAAAATACTGGAGTATTTTACTGTATTTATCTATAAATACAGCTGGGGGGGGGTTGAACTCCTCTCCTGCTGTTTCCCCAGGCACAGCCTGGTCAGCACGAGGCACACATAGAACAGGATTTACATCCCTCTTAGTTCCTGAAAATGATGGGAAAATAGACTCAGCACTGAGAAAGGGATGCTTCTAATGGAGGTACTGCAAAACTGGGAAAAGAATCTTTGGCACAGCAGGTCTATCAAAAAAGCACACTGATATTTCATATGAAGGACACTGGCCTTTTAAAACCAGAGGAGTCCCAGCAGAGTAGTGGCCACCACAACTGTGGGACCTTCGACAGCACAGAAGGACATTTCTGAGGCATTGACTGGGTTCTCAGCACAAAGGGGTTGTTGGTATGTGTGGGATAACTGGGCGTGAGGCCACCATAAAGAACCTTGTTAGCAGGGACAGAAGGAAATCAGAGTTCCCAGAAATGGGGAGTGACAAAACCATGAGGAGCCTGATCTACTCTAATTAGTGAGGAGGTCGTCGGCAGCCCCATTCACCAAAATTTGGGCACAGCTCTGGGGCACAGGCACGTGGCTACACAGGCTCCACTGGATATTTTGGGCACTGTCAGATTCAGACTGCTGTTGGAGATACCGGAATGAAGGCATGGTACTGGGGAGAATGCCCCTACCTATGAAGATCTGAAGAAGGAATAGGATGGCAGGTCCCAGGAGGTGCAAAATCCCCCTGGATCTGGAACGTGACTGGGTGCATAACCACACCCCCCTCTTTGAAGACCATTTATGATTTACTTTATAAAGGATAGAATAGAATAGAATAGAATAGAATAGAATAGAATAGAATAGAATAGAATAGAATAGAATAGAATAGAATAGAATAGAATAGAATAGAATAGAATAGAATAGAAGTTTATTATCAACATTTCCAGCTCACAGCTTGTTATGGATACCCACAACACAGCTCCCCAGTTTCCACTCTGCAGTACTGCTGGAGCCAGGAAATCACCAGCAATCCTCCCTCTGGCTGCATCCCTGGACAGATGCTGTGCTGCTTGTGGAGGGGTGAGGCCTGGCCCACTAATCTGTACTCAGAGAGGCTGGCAGCTGGATTAGTGCTTCAGATGCCCTTAACATCTGCAGCTGCAGGACAGCCCCAAATTCCACAGCTGGAAGCCGGAGCTAGCAGCAAGGTTGGTAAGAGCTCTTTCTGGGGGTTTAGGGGTTGAATTGCTGATGCCAGGTAGATGGATGAAGGAGATTTTATGGCAGATTTTGTGAGAAATGTGGTGGTGCTGCTGTTATCCTGGCACTTCAAATACTGTCATGCAGTCCCTTGGCTGTGGGTGTGATTCCCAAGGGTAAAGGGGTGGTGTTGGCTCTGTAGAGGAAACAAGGTGGATGAGCCTTGCAGGGGGCTGGAAGGACCCTGTGGAGGAGCCACAGTGAAAATGTGTCAGCCATGAAGGTCTCAAAGCTTCAGTTTCTTGTGTTTGGAGGCGAGGTGAGGTGAGGTTGGTCAAGGGAAATGGGAAGTCCCAGAACTTGGGGTTAAACACAAGATGCTGCCAGACCAGAGACAGAGAGAAGGAAGGTGCTGCTGAGGGCTTTTGTGGTTACTGTGGTTTATCTCATAGAATGGTTTGGGCTGGAAGGGACTTTAAAGAGCATCTCATTCAAACCCCCTTGTCCCTATCCAAAGCCAGTCTGTCCCTGCAGCTCTGCTTACCTGAGCTGCGCTTTGTTACTTGCATCTTTGTTACCTCTTTGCTCTGACTGCTTTTTTCCTGCACCAACTCTCTTCTCTTCATCACAGGGGTTTGTAAGCCCTTTATTTTTGGGGACCAGCAGCACAGGGGACGAGAAGAGCCTCCTGAGCAGCCATGGAGGGGTTACAGCTGCGGGTAAGGATCCCCTCATGCACCTCCCACTGTCAGAGTGCCTGGCAGATCAGGTGGAAGAAATCGCAGCTCCATCTCTGTCCTGTGAGCCTGGGAGCTGGGAATGACTCCCTTGTCTGTCACTGTGGGACGCTCCAGGAGGCTGTTCAGGATTAAGCCCAGAGAGTGCCTGAGCTCCCGGCTTAACTCCCCATGTCCCCTCCCCTTGAGCAGCTCCCCGGGCTGGCTGGAGGCACTCAGGGACCGGCCCTCTCCTGCTTAATCGCCTCCTGTTCAGATGTCAGGAGGAGATGAAGCTGCTATAAATAGATGGTGAAGCTCTCCTGGTTTCAGCTGTGATTCACACACATGGCACAGAAGCATTAGGAAGAATTAGCATCCAATCTCTCAGGCACGTCCCTGTGCAAACGCCGTGCTGTCCCTGTCACTTAATCTCCTTTCCCAGGGGAGATCAGCAGCACTCTCCGGAGGGCCTGGACGGGCCAAATGGACGGGGAAACACAGAGCAGGGCTGCTGGGGAGATAAACCAGGAGCAGGACTCCTGGGGAGATAAACTCGGCTGCTCCAGCCGGTGACGGAGCAGCTCCTGCCCGTGACACAGAGCTGCCTCTGGGAGATGCCGGGGGCTCCTGCTCTTCCCTGCCCGTGGCTGAGGCTGGCCAGGATGGGGTTGTTGAAGTGCCCACACGCCTGGACGAGGGACAACAGCCTTTGGGACTGAGGCAGCTCCTGGAGGTGGTACGTGAGGGGCTGGGGGTGTTTCTGGCTCTCCCTAATCCCTGCTGAACTGTGCCTTGACCGAGCAAACTTGGTGGGGCAGGACAGTGACCTGGGTGGTCCATTGGGAATCCCCATTTTTTCTCCCCATCGTAATTTTGCAAAGCTCAGGAGGAAAAAATGTATCCTACTGCTAAGCTGTCCACATGGGAAGCTGTGTGCACTCATTCCTGCAAGTGTTTGCATTCATTTGCATGTGTTTAAGTGCTCAGTATCCCCCTGCCCCTGCCTTGCTGTGTCTGTGCTTTCAGCAGTGACAGTCACAGAGACACGGAGTGAGGGGGAAACCAGAGGAAGGTGAGACCAGACAGGCCCTGGAGTGGGAATTGTGATGAGTGTTTATAGGGATCTAGCCATCTGCTGGCACGGCAGTCTCCCACGTGCAGGGGAAAAGTGGTATTTTCCCTGAAAGGTAGTGTGGAGGGTACAGCATCTCCTTGGGTGGATGAATATTTCTCACACATTCGGGTATCTGGTGTCCCACCAATAAGGAGAGCTCCATGTCTTTAGTCCATGGTATTGCCAGGGTTTCTTTGCATTCCCACTGGATCACAGGGCAGAGAAGGAAAAAAGCCTTTCAGAGAACTCATGATCCATGTGAAGTAAAGTGGAGTTTGGACTGAAGGATTAGTTTGGACTAAAAGATAAGCTCAAAGTCAGTATCTTTGTGTCCTCAGTTAGTGGCCCAGGGAGTCTGGAGTCCATGAGATGAGGAACACACCAGAAAATAATCTTCTCACCTTGTTCTTTGGGACTCAGGAAGCAGGGCTTCTCAGTGAAGCAAGGAAAGGGGCAGAAAAATGGTCAGAGGAACAGAACACTGGTGGAGGAGTCAATGTTATTGAGATGGGACTAAATCCAAGAAGGTCACTCCATGACCACTGCAGGGCAGAGGGCCCTGTCCCATTCCTTGCTGCAGGAAAACAGCTCCAGGTGACATCCTTGAACACACACTGAGCCCTGCCAGTGTGAGGGGATTAAAGAGAGCTCCGCACAGGCTTTTCCTTGAGTGATGGAATCTCCTGCCTGCTAAGGCCCTGAAGGAGGTTGGTACATCCAAAAAAAAAGGGATTGGTGTCAGGATGGCATTCCCCTATTTAGAAACATGTCACAGGCTGGATTATGGACCTGGAGCACTCAGGCAGGCTCAGGTGTGATTGGGTCTGCAGGTATCTGCACAGTCTTAGGCCATCCTTGAATTTCAATTACGTTATGGGAGAACCTGGCATAAGCTGCTTTCAGAAATTCCTATAGGAATGCCTGACCAGGCTGAAGACCTTCAGGAAAAACTATTGCATATTTCTCTTTTTAAGCAGAAAGTGGAACTGCAGCCCAGAGTTCCAGCGAAGGCTGGAAAACCCAGCTGGATCCACAGAATCATGTGCGAGACTGGGAGAGGCTCTGCAGATTCCCTGCTCTGAGTGACAAGGCTCAGCTGATTTGCAGAAGCTTTTGCACGAAATATCCTGTATCTCAGAAACAGGGAGAAAAAAGGCTGTGTGGAAATCTAAAGGGAATATTTCAATCTGTCTATCCTACAAGTGAGTCCAGACAACCTGAAACAGCACAGGAATGTGGAGCATATTGGATGCAAATGGCAGGCCATATGTTTTATAACATTAATTGCCAAACTTTCAGAAGCACCCTCCTGACCTCCTGCAGGCAGTGAAGGAGCACAGCTCAGGCTCAGGCACCTCCTCATTTGTCATCTGTTCCTTGTTTTTCTCCAACACTGATCTGGTTCTCTCACCATCCTGGATAGTCTCCAGTGTTGTGAGAGCTGCACACACTCAAATACCAGGCATTTTCCCAAAATATGGCATCTGTATATGCCAACCTTACAGATGGTACGTGATAGAATGGGATTTACAGGCACAACAGAGAAGGGTAAGGGCAGCACAGAGTGAATACCATCATTCATCTACAAAAGCTGGATCTGCTCAGATGGTCTGGCTGGTGGCTGCCATGAACAGATGCTGGACTCTGGAAAAAGGGTCTGGAAAGATGTTCAGGAATAAGTCATGGTGATTGAGAAGGGAGGAAGGGAGAACTGTAACTGAGACTCCTGCCAGGCTGGGATGATGAGCTTCACCTGCAGGGAGGGGAGATGGCAAAAGGAGTAGTTGGTGTTCCACAAGAACGAACAAGGGGAGGAGAGCTCACAGAGCTCACTGAAAGCTAGGAAGTAATTTCTGGTTCCAGTTACCCCAACATGGGCTGGTCTGACCTGCCCTGGTGCAGCAATGGTACTGAAATTATTCCAGAATCCCAGAGCAGTTTGGCTTGAGGAGACCTTGAAGGTCGTCTCATTCCACCCCCTGCCATGGGCAGGGACACTTCCACCAGAGCAGGTGAGTCCTGTCCCTGCAGCTTTATTCTCCAGCACAGGGGCCTCTCTCACAGCCGACACACACAGGTGTTTTCTCTCTCTTGTAGCCCATTCCTTTTCCATTCCCAGCAGGCACCCTGCAGCCGGAGCTTCCTCAAACTCAGTGCCATGGAGGTGAAGTGGATCCATGTCTTGGTCATCTTCCTCCTCCTCCTGTCCATGGCCATGATGGGGTGCTTCCTGTGGCAGTACAGCCTCCCCAAGGTGGAGCCCAGTGAGTAGGGGGGTTTTATGTGGCACAGACATCAGGAAGACTAATAAAAGTTTCCTCCCTTTTCTCCCCAAAGAGCACTTCCCCAAACACAGATTTCCCAGACAGCAAAAAAGCAAGGCCACAGAGGAGGTGAAGGCTGGGTTGATGGAGGTACCACATAACTCTGCTGGTGTCCAAAGAAGCCCCACCACTCCTGGCCTAGACTTGGATAACTGCTAAGGAGGCATTTTATTTTGGATTCTTTTTTTTCCCTGATGTTACTCCAGTTAGTTACTCCAGTTTAGAAACTGGTTCTTTAATACTTTACCATCTACTTCAGCTTCAGGATTTGCTCTCTTCCCTATTCCCCAAATCTTTACCCTGGCTTAAGCCCCCTGGTTCACACTAGAATTCATGGAATCACAGAATCATAGAATGGTTTGTGCTGGACATACTTTAAAGCCCATTCTCTTCCACCCTCGCCATGGGCAGGGAGCCTTCCGCCATCCCAAGTGGCTCCAATCCCATCCAGCCTTGGACCCTGCCAAGGATGGGGCAGCCACAGCTTCTCCGTGGCCTCCTCTGTTGATTACAGGAAACTCAACCAATCCACTCAAGGCACTGCATGCACAAGGATTAAATATACACAGTGTCAATGGATCAGAGTTATAAGTAGCTGAAAGGTGGCATAAAATCCACAATGAAGGTTCTAGAAGTGTTTCAGAGTACCAGGCTACCTGTAGGCTTTGTGTATCCATCCCCGTCCATCTCCAAGATTTCCTAGTGCCATTTCTCTCCTCATCCCTATTTCTGATGCTTCATGTTCACTTGGTAAGCAAGAAGATGGCATTTTGTCCCCAGCTGACAGACCAGGGTAGTTGTATTTATGAACACCTTGGGATCAGCTGGGGAAATAATGCCTCCATATAAGGGAGTTCACATCTCTCTCTGAGTTTAAAGATCTTTGCTGGCCACAGAAATTTAAGCTGTGGGATAAGGAGGATGCAGCTGATTCAGGTGACAACTAATGTACTCCCTACCAAGTGTTGTTAGTGCTGGATTTCAGGTGGCCCTCACAGGTCACTCCTGACCCCATTCCTGAGGTTATGATACAGAGGTGACTCTGTCACTGTTCTCCTGAACCCCAGTTCAGACTTTCCTCTAGACATGGGCAGGCCCTTCCAGGGGGGCTAAGACCATTGCCAGGCACACCAGTGTCTTCTTCAGCCCCAGTTCTTTACTCTTCCAGGTTGCAGAGTTAGTGGAAGTACATCCCTTGTCCATCCCACGCTGGAATAAGAAATAACAGGGCACAGTGCCCCTGCCAGCCCTGTTGTACATCAGACAGAAACAATTCAGCATTGTTCCTTCCCTATGTAGAAGTATCCCTTAGGCCAACGCAAGCAAGAAAGCTTGTGGTGGCTGCTGGGTGAAGTTCAAGCTTGCCCATATGTCTGCTGAAGTCACCTGTGTCACCCTAAACTGTTTTCCAGATCCATCCGTGATGGAGGTGAGGTCAGAAGCTGTGCAGATGTGTCCCCGCTATCCTGAGCCCGTCCCGCTGGACCATCCCCTCCCCATCCTGAAGGAAGCATTGGAGAAGGTCTGTGGGGAGGAGGGACCAGAGGGACACCCAGCTCTTGGCTGCTTTTCTCCAGGGGTACAGGGGAGATGGCAGATTTTGCCACTGAACATCCCTGGGGAAGGAGGTGAGGAATTGAGGAGGGGGAGAACACACAAACCTAGAAATGGATGAGTAAAACTCCTTCAGTGAACAGGTCAGTGAGCAGTTCTCTTGCCCAGAGGGTGAGCTGGGATGGGCAAACATCATAACTTGTGTATCAGAACATCTGGTGAGATTCCACCAGCAAAAAATAATGACTCTTTACACCTGGTCCACTATTAGGCAGCCCTCATGTACTGGAGAGTACTTGACTCAGGTACTCTCTGGTTCCAATTCATCAGCCAGTGCCAAATTTTCTTCCTTTGCTGGCTTTCCCCACACCCCTGTTTAAAAATTAAAAAGATGCTTGTACATAACTCCAGGGAAGGGAGAGGAGGGGAAGGGGAAGGGGAAGGGGAAGGGGAAGGGGAAGGGGAAGGGGAAGAAGACCTGCATATGACTAGAAGAGGGTGTGATACACTGTAATTATATCTTCAGTATGAGATGGATCTGACATTTAAGCACTGCCTGAACTTCTGGCAGGCTCCACGTGCTCTGAGGAAATACTGCAGCATTGCTCTGACTGTCTGGACCATAAGGATAGTCAGGACATGTCTCTGACAGTGTTCTCTGAGAGGACATTCCCTATTTTTTGCCCCTATCATGTGCTCTCTCACTTGTCTCCTTCTCACAAGTTGAGGGCAATCAGCACTGTAAACAATACTCAACGTGCAAGTGAATCAGGGCTTTATACATTGAAAAAAGTTATGTTTTCTGGTTTTTTTATGTTACTGCTCTAATAATCCCTCCTATTTTATTTGCCTTTTTTTCTGCCTTAAGGCACTGAGCAAATGTTTCCATAGGAGCATCCACCACAGCCCTGAGGTCTTGTTGCTGAGAGCTCAGGACCAGGTTTTCCTGCACACACATGGCTTTATCCACACTGAAAATTTAAATTCCCATCTCTTCACATCCACTTTTATGAAGTCTCTGCTTGTCTGCAGGTCAAGGCAGATCTAAAGTCCAGACTCTGAGACATGAAAGACCATGATTGTTGACATGAATCTTAGACTCACATGGGTTGGAAGAGACTTCAAAACTCATCCAGTCCCACCCCTGCCATGGGCAGGGACACCTTCCACTATCCCAGGTTGCTCCAAGCCCCAGTGTCCAACCTGGCCTTGGGCACTTCCAGGGATCCAGGGGCAGCCATGGCTGCTCTGGGCACCCTGTGCCAGGGCCTGCCCACCCTGCCAGGGAACAATTCCTTCCCAATATCCCATCTACCCCTGCCCTCTGGCAGTGGGAAGCCATTCCCCCTTGTCCTGGCATTCCATCTCTTGTCCAAAGTCCCTTTTCATGGTTTCCATGAGACCAGACCCTTCTCAGGAGGCGCTGGCGCACCAGATGTACACATCTACAGATGTACCAGATGGGCCACTGGTCCATGGGGAGGGAAGGCTAAGGACTCTGACAGAAGGGTTGGACAAAAGCTGGATGTTTCCACTTGTTGCTCTCAGTGCTTCCCCTGGCCATTCAGTGAAGAGATGACTCAGCTTGGCGTTTCTTGCCTCAAATGCTGGGTCTGGGAGTGCATTTCTTATGTCTTAACCATGGCATGCAAAACAAAATATATGCCTAAAAATGTAAATGATATATGCAAGATGATGACACAGCTTTGAAAAGTCCCAAAAGGGCAAGATTGATGCATTCTGCTTGCAGGAGGTGTGTGGTTCAGAGCTCATGAGGAATCCTGTACAGCTTGATGAAGAGTTCTGAACAGCCCTGGCACAACAGGGAGCCAGGGGCAATCACAGACCTTCAGTTGCTCAGAGCTGTTTTTCAAGCTGTGTTTGAAACAGGAGCCCAAGCTCCAGGGTGTTTTATGGCATGGGAAGTGTCATGGGATATCTGAAAAATCTTTTTCTCATACGTCTTTTACTCTAAAATACCAGTCCAAAGAACAGATGTGGAGAATACAAATATAAAAAGAAGAAATTACAATTATTACATGTTGGTATTCGGTTTTAATCATAAATATTACAAGCATAAACATCACATTCTTCTACACAGTGGACATGTAGACTGAAAAAGGACACAGGGTAATTCAACAGAACCAATTTTAGAAGAAACAGCTAAACAATTAAAATACCTTTTTTTGCCAAACCACCATTCATAGGACCATTCTCAAGTGCTTGGGAGTAACGAGGGTGGATGATCTGGGCCTTCTATTGCTTGGAACCAACTGGATGCTTTGCGAGAACGTTCCTTGGGAAATTCACGATTTCCCGTCCTCCCGCAGGTGGATCAGATGCTGCGGCAGAAGATGCACAGCTCCCGCCTCCCGGCCATGTCAGCCATCGTAATCTACAACGACACCGTGCTCTGGACGGGCAACTTCGGGAGGAAGAATGCTTCCGACCCTGCCTCGGGGGTACCCAATGAATACACCATCTACAGGTGAGACACCTGGCACACGTGAGAGCCAGAAAGGGCAAAAACACCTATGGAGTGCGGATACCTGGGAATAGAGACGCCGTCACAAACTGCAGGTCCACGCAGGAAACTCTGCTGGCTTGTGCTGGAACTTTGTGAGACCAAGTGAATTCCCAGATTGTTATATGCTGGTGGCTTACTGAGTTACTTTGGATTTATTTAAGTAACTTTTCATTTAATTCTGACAATATTTTAAATTGGAATAGCAATGACCATAAAGAACCTGAAAACATATTGTTCCTTACACGGGAATGGGTTCATGTCCTGGGCACAAACCTGAAGACCAAGAGCTGGCAAAGATTTGGAGAGCAGAGAGGGGACAGTGCCACAGGATTCAAAACAATAATAATGTCAGTTAAGGAAAAACTGGTGTTTGGAATGAATATCTACAGAGCACATAAAGTAGCTCCATAAGCTTATTCGTTGTTCCAGTGAAGTCAAACTCACATTGGCTGTTATCTTTTAGGTTAAGACAGAATCAAGCTTCTAATGTGTGCTAAAAGCCAAAAACAAAGATGAAAGAAATGCTACCTTTTTCTAAAGATCAATTTTCAGTAAATTGTAACTGTGTTATCTAAGAAACATGGGCTGAACCCTGACTATAAAATTTTGCCCTTGGAATGAACAATTTTGGACAGTTTCAGCAGCTGTGATTATCTGTTTCTTCCCCATCTGTATAGCGGTAAAATGACCTCCTGCTATTTTTCCTCCAGAACCATTGAATGATTTGGGTTGGAAGGGACATTGAAAGTCTGGTTCCCACCCCCGTCCACGGGCCAGGAGTCTGGTCCATGTCCCTGGGTGGGCTCAAACCACCAACTTTCCATTAACAGCAGAACACGCTGACCAATTGCACCACAGGGACGGTCTGGATAGGGCCAAAAAATCTGGAAATCTGGCATTTAGGGACAGTTTGGAAGTGCTGGGTAAATGGTTCAACTCAACTTAGGCAGGAAAGGTCTTTTCCAGCCTAAATGATTCTGTGATTTGAAATTCCAATAAAGTACCTGAGAGTTTCTTTGGTATTTACTAAGCGTAATTTAAAATTTATGTCATTTTATGAATGCCAAGTGAATAGAAAGAGATCAGCAGCCCACGGTACTGCTGGGGACAGACAGAGGTTGTGTTGCATTTTATAAAGATTCAGATTTGAGGATATTAATTCAATCTTCCTACCTGTATTGTAGCTATTGCCTCTGGAATGAGCAAATGTGTCACATGTAAAATCACAGGGATCTCTTCTTTCCTCTTGATTCATGGGCTTCCTAATGCTACATTTCTCTAAATATTTCTTCCCTAACAGAATTGCCAGTGTCTCCAAGATCTTCCCCACCATTATGTTGTACAAGTTGTGGGAGGAAGGAAAAGTCACGTCCCTTGATGACCCATTGGAGCGTTATGTCCAGAACTTTGTTATTAAGAACCCTCTGGGGAGGTTCAAGGACTCCGAGCAGAGATACACGGCGGATGGCCTGGTATTTGTGGAAAAAGGCTCCATGACACTGAAGCCATCCCCGGTCACCCTGCGCAGAATGGCCAGTCAGCTCTCAGGTGAGGCAGCTCCCTGACTGTCCCTGGGCCTCTCTACCCTGGGAAGACACCAAAGAGAGAGCAGACCACATTCCAGGAATAAAAAAAACTGCTGGGAAGCCCTTTCCCAGTCTGGATCCTGCACTCTGAACTTCCCAGGGATCAGGCAGGGCTCTTGGAAGCAGGGTGTCAGAAACTTCATGGAAGTTCATGCTGTTCCCTTCATGCTCAAAGGGAACTCTTGTCCAGGACACCTGGCAGGAAAGGGGCAGAGATGAGGAGGTTTTTCCCCTGCAGGGTGAACACAGATTCCTGTCAAGTGAACACAGATTCATTTCTCCTCAGTACCAGGACCTGAAATCAGGCTCCAATTGCACAACAGTATTTTGTACTCCAGCCCCAAGTGCTCTCATTTTTCTGAGATGTAGAGTTGAGGGTCAAATCTCTTTGCTTTGAACAGAAAGACCTTGATTGCTGAGCTAAATTTAGCTGTCAGTGTGGTTCCTGATCCGGGATTCCTGAGATATTAATGGCTTGGCATTTGATGTCAGAGAAGTGTTAATCTGCTGCTACCTTCAGAATTGGGGAACTCATACATTAAGGGAGAAGGAGCTCACAGGACTAAGAACTTTGACCTTTCTCAGAAACAAATCTGCTAATACTTGACTGAGGTATTACAAAATATAATGGCAAAAGAGACTGTGCTGATATGACATGTGGTATTTTTCCAGATTGGAATAAATGCCCTAAAATTAGGACCTAAAATCAAAATAGCATGAGTGCACTTTGCAGGACCTCAGGATGGGGTACAGCACCATCTGAAGCAAGCCAATATGAAAATGAGAACTCTCCAAAATGGAATGATACTGAAACATGCAAAGAAGCAGATAAACAAACCAAAGTGGCTAGTGGCCACAACCCTGCCCAGCCCCTCTCCCTGTGGACAAGGTGTGGCTCTATCCAGCCTGATGTTTTCTTCAAGGGCACCAATTCTGCCGGGTCCCCTCTCACTCTCATGAACACCTGAAGCTGCTCTGACTGCTCCTGTCATCCAGGGAGGTGTGAAGTGCACCCCAGAAGTGTTGTAAGGTGCACAAGTCAAATGAGTACCTGGTCATGGCATAATTGCTTGTACTGTGCAGCCCTTCCATTGCTTCCATCACTGTGTTGGATTTGTGCCCCTGCTCAGCTCCTTTTATGCTCTTGTGTATTTTTGGATTTTAGAATGTGGCCCAAATTTCCCAGAGCACCTCCAAAGGACACACCAACACTTGGACGCTGACAATTCAGTAGAAGGAGATGTACAGTTTCAAAATCCCAACTGCAAATAAAAGGAATGCTCTGGTTCCCCTTTCCATTTGCTGTGTGTCAAAACCCAAAAAGGAATAAGTTCTGCTGAGCACTGGGATCAAAGCCACTGCATGACACATTGTAAAGTGGGTTTCATCTAAATTCTTCAGTGGGAACTGATATGTAATAGATCCTCATTATCTGCTCTCTCCATTGCATATTACAAAAGTAACTCCAAAGGTTTTTCTCCTCAGCCCTCAATGGGCCCATGGCTGGAGGGAAGATCCAGCGTGTTAAGACTGTGATATTCAAATCCACAGGAATGACAGGATGGGATGCGATTGTAAATTATTAACAACGTGCTTGTCACTTCAATTAGCAGCCCATGAGGTAGAAATCAATGACTCTGGATTATATTATTCTCTGGTTTATCATTTCCAATGAAACTCAAAGTGTCGCTGCACTGCTGTCACAGAGCTGGTGAACTCTCCCACTGCTCCAACATCTTCTTTGGTGCCACTGGGGCAAGTAGGTAATGAAGGAGCCAATTGTCCATTGGAAGATGTCAGTGCATCTCTTATCTGGTCATGCAGCTGCACAAATAATGCCAGAGCAGGGGCAGAAGCAATGCCCTCAAAGCAGAAGTTTGGGCTACTCCCGCTCAAATGCCAAATTCAGGCCAGCTGAGAAAAACAAATTTTGCTGCCACATTCATCTTTGCCAGAGTGAAGGACAAGAGGAAAAGGCCTCCATTTACACCAAGGGATGCTTAGATCATATATTAGGAAACACATTTTCAGAGGAACGGTTGTAAAGCATTGGCAAATATTGCTCAGGGATGCAGTGGAGTCACTATCCCAGGAGGCATTAAAAAAATGTGAGCAGTGGCCCTTGGGGACATGGGTTAGTGGTGGACATGACAGTGCTGGGTTAGTGGTTGGATTCCATGATCTTGGAGGGCTTTTCCAACCGTAGTGAATCCATGATTTAGACATGGTCACTGAGCACACGATTGTGAGTAGTTTTTCTGTCAGAAACATACATTTCCCAATTTCCTTCCAAACCTCCATATCAAAGGAAGTTGCAAATGGCAGAAAGGTTTCCATGCCAAAAATTCTTGCCTAGGCAAGCCCTAGATCCTGTGCAGAGAAGCTGGGGTGGTTCAGAAAGTACTGACAAAAAATTTTAGGGACTCTATGTTCAGTGAGGAATGAAAAGTGAAAAGAACTTGATATTTCCTACATTTAGAAACACTCAATAATTAAAAGTGGAAAGAACCCTGGTTTTTTCTATATTCAGAAACCCTCAATAAATGTTGCTAAAGATGGGGGAGAAGATAAAAATACTTTAGGCCAAACCTGGAGTTGTCCAGAGAAGTTTAGGCCCTCTGTGGTGAAGTGTAAAGAATGAAATCCTGTTAGAAGGGGCTCTTACACAAGTTTGTATTCAAGGGAATGCAGTCACGTGGAAATACAGGGATTTCCCGACGCCCCATCTGCCCCTCTCTTCCAAACCACACGTGAGGATCCTGGAAAATTTCCATCCATCATCGAGGTGTTTTCACCGAGATGCAGCAGCCCAGATTTAATGTTGGGGCAGGACCCATGTAACTCAGAAGTTACAGGAGTCCATGACTTGATGCCATGTCCTGCAGCTCACCAGGAGCAGGCCCTTGCTGTGTCTCCAGAGCTGTCGTGTCCACCACTTGTGCTTCCATTTTGCCATTGGATCTTGCCTTTGTCCTCTCTTCACCAGAGCCACCATTTCCAAGTTTTCTCTCTCCTTCCCATGGCACAGGTTTGCCCAGGAGGCTGCGATCCACCAGCCTGCTCTGGAAAGGCAACACAGAGGACGCCCTCGCGCTGCTCAAAGACGATGTCCTTGTGGCCGACCCAGGAACCAGGTCAGATATATTAATTTAGGAGATTTACGTCCAGATGTGTTCTCCACCCTCAGCCCCATCCCCAGCCTCCATGGCCAGTGGAGAAAAGGCAGCCAGTCCCAAAGAGGGCTTCAGCCATCTCCGCACACGCCTGTCAGAGGCTAGGAAAAAAGGCTGTTGGAGGTGTCAGTGT
The DNA here is from genome assembly GCA_013398275.1 of Promerops cafer. Lineage (NCBI taxonomy): Eukaryota > Metazoa > Chordata > Aves > Passeriformes > Nectariniidae > Promerops > Promerops cafer. The sequence goes on from VZSE01013534.1 coordinate 249,230, forward strand.
TGGGTTTACTATTTTAAGCCCAGATGAGCCAAATTAAACTGCTACAATTCACTTAATGAGACTTAAAGAATGCCGTTTTTCAAAAGTGGAAAGGCCCTTTAATTTAAACAGTTTAAATCATCACAAGTTCCAGATAAAATGTTTTCTGTGGTGAGCTGTGTTTCTCAAAATTATTTAAAAGGTCTATAAATTCTTGTTTCAATTCCTGTAACTTGTTAGATGTTTGATACCTGGGTTGCAAACACTAAAAAATATCATGGAATCATAGAATCCAAGACTGATTTGAGTTGGAAGTGACCTTAAAGATAATTTTTTCCAACCCTCTGCCATGGGCAGGGACACCTTCCACTGTCCCAGGTTACTCCAAGCCCTGTCCAGCCTGGCCCTGGACACTTCCCCACAGCCTTCAACAGGATCCAGTGGACAGCAGATGCGGGAAAGGATTGAAACCAACTGGGAAGAAACTTTCTAAGAGCACAAAATTTTCTGGTAATTAATTACAGTCTGAAATAGTTTACCCAGGCTGAGGACATACCAGTCACCTGTGTTAGTTCTCGCTCACCACATGTAGGAGGCTACAACAGATATTCCAAAAGTATTTTAGGATTTTAATACAATCATCTTCTTTGGTATTCTTATATCTTAATTGTAACTTACCTGGATTAGTATCTTTATTTTATGATCCCCGTGAAGATAAGTAAGGACATCCGCTCACAGTCTCTCAACGCTTTATTAAGTGATATGTTTGTAGTTTTCACTCTCTTCCTTGTTCCTTGTTATGCTTCCCAGCTAAAAGATCATGCTTCCCAAAGAAAGTTCCCATTCACTGGTATAGATGTTTTAACATATTTTTCTATGTTGAAATTCAGCTCCATTTCAGATACAAGGTTTTACATACAGAATGTGTTTATTCTTAGGGTAAGAATATATCTATCCACCATGCTTTTACTCAACAACATGGGGTGGAAAAGGTTGAAGTGGTAACCAAATTTATGATCTAAATAGGTCTCAATGAGATGTGTGGCTTCACATTATTAAAAAAACCCAACAGGGTTGAAAATATAATGAATTTTGAAAATGTATTTTTAAAAAAATGCCCCTTCATGTTTTCATGCCATTAAACTTCATTCAGTTGTGAAGACTTAAATCACTTAATGGTTATTAAAGACTGGAGTACTCAAGTTTCTTTAATGACTCCACATTGCTGGATGCTCCTTTGTGGGCTTTTAAGTGCTCTTAAAGTGCTTTTACCATCTTAAGCTAGTTTAGGTACCTAAGTGGTTATGCCATAGCAAATCCCCAAAGAGGTTTACCTGGGATTTTGAGACCCTTAAGGCGAGCACCTGGAACTCTTCACGCTGCTTTTAAAAAGAATGGATGGTGAACAATTATAAACAGCAAATCAGGTTATGCATATATAGAGGATTTGTTTCTTTTCCATCTTCAGCTCTCTCTGTACATCAAGGTTAAACAGCTCTGCTGATGTTCCCATAAAACATTTCCCTTTCTTGATTTAACAACAAATCATGGCAACAATATGAAGCTTTTCTCTGTCTCCCCTTCATTTATCATTCCATATAATATGAATTTTTCCCTAAAGAAGAGAGACCCAGCCACTGATTTTGCATATCACTGATGAATAGCTGGTCCCAATATATTCCTCTTCCTTCCCAGATGCCACTACAGCAACCTGGCGTTCTCCCTGATGGCCCACGTGCTGGCTGACCACGCAGCCGACGGGCAGTACCAGCGCTGGATCTCAGAGAATATCCTGGACCGCCTGGGCATGGAGGACACTGGCTTCGACATCACGGCACCCATCCGCTCCCAGATGGCAGTGGGCTTCTACGGCAGCCAGCAGCCAGCCCCTCTCTACGACCTGGGCTGGTACCGGCCCTCTGGCCAGATGTTCTCTACTGCTGCTGACTTGGCCAAGCTGGCCATGGTCTTCTTGGGCACTTACCACCGCCGGCTCCTCGAGCCCGACACGGTGAAGACGATGCTGACGCCCCTGTTCAAGTGCTCCGTTGAATACTTTGCTAACAAGACAGGCACGCCCTGGGAGATTAACGAGCAATTGGGATATGATATCATCAGGAAGGATGGGGACCTTGATGGTTACTCAGCAACCTTCTCTCTCATCCCCAATCTCCGTCTGAGCTTCATCGTGCTGATGGCAGGGCCCAGACCTCAGGGTGGGGACATTGTGACCCAGACATATGACTATCTCATCCCTGCCATGGAGACAGCGTTCAGAGAGGCTGACAAAAGCTTGGTTCCTCCTCCAAACCCAATCCCTTATGTTGGGTACTACACCTATTCCAACCTGACTTTCTATGAGATCAAAGTTGGAATTGGTGGGGTGCTGGTCATGCAGCAGTTCGGGCCTCACGTGGAAGAGCTGATCCCTGAAAAGTATCGGACAATCAAGCTCCACCACCTGGAAGATCGCGTTTTCCAAGTGGTTTTTGACAAGGAGTTCCCATGTGTTCTGCACCTGGACTCTGCCTCCATCTCACTGGAGACGCAGAATGGGCAGCTCTTCAACTTCTACCCCTTCGACCGCAAAGGTTTGTCCCCTGGCTTTGACGCCCCGGGGCTGAACACCTACAATGTGGTCCGTGTCCTGCGCAAGCCCGTGTTCTACAGCTAAACATTCCAAACTCTTCCCTCCACTCCTGGGAGCTGGCTCCGTATCTGTGTCTTACCAGTCTCTCCTGCCTCTGTTGGCGTTGTGGACGCCATTCAAAAGGGAAGGATGGAGGCAAATGATTCTTTTGCTAAAAAAATCCTTTCCACTTTTAAGATGACTTTAATGAGTTGTCATTGGCCCCCAGCAGTGCACAACAGGCCAGCTGCCACCTGGACATGCCTGCAGGAAAAAGAAGTGGGAATGTGCTGGATGGATGTGCTTGGATGCCATTAAAAAAACCCGAGCACTGAAGTGTCCACTCATATTTTCTGTTGATGACCACTGTGGTGATCAACTGCAAAAATCAAAGTGCTGAGAATTCCCTGGGTCTCTCAGAAAATGTCTCTGCATCAGTCCAAGGATTTAGCAAGGCTTTTCAAGATCCTTTCTATCACAAACATGGTCTCTTACCTGGGTTTGCCAAAAACATTATGTGCTAAAAAATGGCACCAGTCTGACACCAGGCCCTGCTTGGGATTCCTGGGAAGTGAGGGTCTGTTTCTTTCCTGGATAATGAACTGAAAAGGTCTGGTCTTTCAAAGGATGTTGAAGCAGTGTAGAATCTGACGCTCACTTCTGGGGGCAGGGGCACAGGAGCATAATGTGGGATGTTCCAGCTGGACTCAGCTCTGTGATGGTCTCGTTATCCAAGAAAGTCTGTGAGCATGGTGTGGAAATTCAGGAATGCATGGGAGCGTTTCTGAATATTTTGGGCAGGATATCTGGATGCAAATGTACACACTGTATTTCTGCAGCTGGGACTGAAGATGCTGAGGGAAAGTGCATCAGCCTGTGGAACACCACCTTGGGGACAATGCCTCTGCTCCTACAAAGTCACTAGTGTGTTTCGTTATCCCTTCCTGTGTCCACACCATGCCAAGGCAGGCAGGACAGGGGATATAGGTCACACCAACCCCAGGCAGCTTTCCGAGTGTGGGGCAGAATGACTGGACACCAGCCCAGGAGGAAAAGGCCCTGGAGGTGCAGGTGACGGTGGCTGAACACGAGCGCAGTTGTGCCCAGGTGGCCAAGAAAACCAAGGTCACCTGGCCTGTCCCAGCCATTGTGTGGCCACAGGACCAGGGCAGTGATTTTCCTCCTCTTCTGGGCACTGGTCAGGCCCCACCTTGAATCCTGGGTCAGTTTTGGGCTCCTCATGACAAGAAAGACATTGAGGGGCTGGAATATGTCCAGAGGAGGGAATGGAAATGGGAAAGGGTCTGGAGCACCAGAAGCAGCTGAAGGACCTGGGAAAGGGGCTCAGCCTAGAGAAAAGGAGGCTCAGGGCTCTTTCTGGGTCTGCACAGCTCCCTGACAGAAGGGGACAGCCGGGCGAGGGTCAGGCTCTGCTCCCAGAGAACAAGGGACAGTACCAGAGGAAACAGCCTCAAGCTGCATCAAGAGAAATTTAAGTTGGATACTGAGATTTTTTTTTCAGAAAGGCATTGGAACGGGGCAGTGGTAGAGCCACCATCTCTGGAGGCGTTCCAATGATGTGTGAATGTGGCACCTGGGGCCATGTTTAGTGGTGGCCCTGGCAGTGCTGGAGGAACAGTTGGACTCAATGACCTTGAAGGTCAGTTCCAGCCTGCGTAAATCAATGATTCTCTGCTGTCGATGGCCAACACCACCTCACTGTGATGAGGGCAGTGTCAGACACGAGGGCAGACAGGACCATCACAATGGCACATTCCAGGTTCCTCAATGCCTCTTCAAAATTAGGGGATATTTTGTTTTCAGCCCTGGGTGGAGTTGAAATAAAAGCAAGCAGAGGGGCAGGGCAGGATAGTTCTGACCTTAAAGTGAATATCCAAACTGTAGGGCACGGCGGAGCCTGCACAGCATGGAAATCTAGAGGGAAGTGTGACAGGGGCACAGCACAAAGGCTTACAAAAACTTGCAAAATCAAACACCTTTCCAAGTGCATGTTCTGGTATGAGGTGTATCCCCTTGCAGAGCAATATCCTGCTGCTTCTGGTCCACACAGACTCTTGGGTGTTGACATGTCTCAGAGAGGATGAGGGGAAAAAATTCTCTGCTCCCTTCTCTCTGCTTCTCTGTGTTTTACTCTGTGTGCTGTTCTTCACATTCAATTTTGAATAAAGAGACCATCACTGAAAGCCCAGATGTTCCCTGCGTTTTCTCAGATAATTTCAGTTCCTTGATCAGCACATGGAACCATGCAAACCTTGCCTTACAGGTGTGCTGCTGTGTTGGTTTTCTCTGGACTTTGCATATGCTTACATCCCATACCCTGTACAACACTGTCTGATCAAGTATTTAGTCTGGGCTACAGCAACAGCAATAAAACTTGTGGAAATGCCTCTGTCCTGTGTGGTCATGTCCAGAGGGATTAGTGCAGGCATATTTGATGCTGATTTTCTATATGCCATGACACTCCTGCCACTGACAAGCCGATGGGATGGGATGTCTGACTGCGAGATTCTGGAGTGGTCTAATTCTGGCTCTTTTGAGTGAGGGCTACGACCCAGTGTGGCTTCTTGCTTTGAAACAAAAGAAGTGATTGTTTACCCTTAAAAGCATCCAAGCGAAATTAGGATTTATATCCCGTGTTACTCACTGTCCAGGAGGAACAACCACACTGGTCAACCTCCATGATGGAGAGCTGGAGATGTATTAGTTTTCCATCAGAAATATTGATACCAAGAAGTCTTTTCTAGTGATTCACCCTCACACCTGTTCACTCTAATTCATTCTCATTAACAGCAAATGATGTTCTTTGCCACTCCTGAGTCAAATTAATTTCCTAAGCTGCAGCAAAGCTTATTTCACCAAAGCCTGGCTCACCCTGGGAAGGTGAACAAGAGCTCAGTGTGGGCAGGAGAACACTTCCCTGACATGGAGGGGGAAAAGGGGACCTTGAAAATCTGCACAGAGGATCTGGGAGAGGATGTGTATGGCAGAAAGGAAAAGGCAGATTTCTGGGGTGGTCCAGTAAGTCATGGAGAGCAGCCAGAGTCACAATCCTGAGTCCAAACTTCTTTTTGTCGCTTTGTGCCAGAGCAGCATCCTGAGAAGAGCAGAACCAGCTCTCTCACCGGGAGGGGGGAAGGGGGTGGGTGACCTGATTCAATTAGCAGGTGTTTTACACCAGTTTTAACAGCTCTTTGTGCCTTTTTTTTTCTTAACTTGAACTTTTACAGAATCTAAGTTACCTCTATAATGTTTAAGTTTTGTGTACGCTTGCTGCTGAATTTAAAATATCCCTCTGTTATTTCACCCATGTCAGTGACTGGCTCCACAATCCATACAACAAATATGCAATCTCTGCCCATCTGCTCACTTTTGACTGAATCTGTGCTTTAAAATGTGACTCAATATGTCTGCAACAGCCTATAGAAACACAGTGCTTAAAAATGTTTTTCGATTTACTCATCAGGGAACCAAACCAATAGAAAATGCTTCATTAACATTCCCGGCATGGACAACAGAGAAGAACAAAACTAACTTTATTGGTTTAATAGACCAAATTCTGCCCTAAGGAGCACTAATGAAACCACATAATATTGTAATAGTTTCCCTTAAACTGTAGTTACTCTACAAGTTAAAAGACTCTGGACCACTAAGAATGAGGATAATCTGGCAAAATATTAGCACCTACATCTCAGAACTTTGAACTGCTTTCTTATTGAGTTTTAATGACTCCAGTCAGGGGAGTGGATTCCTCTCCCATCAAAGGGTATAATTGGAATAAATTGACATATCACGCTCTACAAATCCCCAGCCCCCAGCTGGCTGGGATGGACCCAGGCCCATCTGTCATGGGCATCTCTTCAGTTGAAAGGGAAACACTTCCAGAATCTGCTCTCAGGTAAGGACAAGTTCTCAACTTGCTCATCAGAATTGCCCTGAAGACATGAGGTTCACAGATTAATAGCTCAAAATAAAAAAATGTGGTTCTTGTTGCGGTCCCATTCTAACATGGCATGGCTTATGACAACCTCTTCCCCTTTGGAAGGACTCTGCCTTCAGGAGTATCAGCTCAGGTGAGGACAACACTGATATCTGATATGCATAAAGGCATGGCTTTATGCTCCCATTCTCCCTTGCAGCTACACCTCATTTATGAGGAATTTGCTCCAATTCTCTTTTGCAGTTGTGTCCCGTTTATCCCCAGCCCTCTCTGCACCAAGCTCCCTGTCTCTGGTCCCTCCAGTACATGGAGCCCTCACCTTTCATCCCTTTCCTCTCAGAGCCTGAAGTAGAGCATATCCCCCAAATTCACATTATCCACTCATTGTCCTTAAAAGTGCTTTTTCCTCAACATACTGTGCTCTGGCACACCCACCCCAACCCCTCATGGCTATGGAGCAAACATGGTTTTAATGGTCCAGGTAGAGTTATTGCAAAGACAGAGCTGAAATACAGTTAAATTACAGTCTCCAGCACTAGGCAAGTTGAAAAAATTATGAAAAGCAATAAAAGTAAATTGATGTTTCATGCCCAGAAACATTCAAAGACATAAAAACAGAAAGAAAAAAAAAATCCCTTTATCCTCTGGGCAGGATTCAAGGCCCTTTTGCAGACACAAACAGGAATTGCAGGAATACAGCATAGTTGAAGTATAGTCACAAGCTATCATTGAGATGACGTGTGCTACCTATAATTAAGGGTCTAATTATTTATCACAGACACGTGGGAGTCGCCCAGACCTGCCCATTGCACACACAAAAGTTCCTGGCTTCATGGCATTTTGAGAGCTCTGGGAATTCACCCCAAGCCAAGACACAAAGATTATCACAAGACAGAACACTTACACATCAGCACAGTCCTGCTCCTCCAAACTTCTTGGAAGGAATTTGGCTGGAGCTCGCAATCTGAAGTGACCTGTGCCGTGCAGCCTCTGGCAGGGATGATGCACAGTCCTGCTCAGTGCCGTGCTCTGGGTGACAAGGTAGTGTCAAGTTGGACTCAACGATCTCAAAGGTCTTTCCCAACCTAATTGATTCTGGGATTCTTGGATCTTTGCAGTGTCTGTCTCTCACAATTCCTGCACTTCTCCCTCATTCCCACTCAGCAGGGTATCTTCTCCCCCTCCTTCCCACCCAGGATCTGGCTGTAACAGCTCTGGGCAGGTGCTGAGCCTCCCCTGGCAGCCATTCCCTATTCAAACCCAATTATCGGAATTGTGGGTTGGTGCCAACTCTGCCTGGCAGCAGCTCCTGTTTAGTTCCCTATTTATTCCTCCAAGGAGTGATATTTCTGTAAGGGATGGGGAGGCACATTTCGTTTAATTTCAGCCCCACCTGAGCACCGTGGGTGAGATGTGAGAGCATCCTGCTGGCAAAAGGTTGTGAAAAAACATGGGAAGAGAAGAGTCAGCAGGAGGATGAAATGAGCACAAGAGGAAGCCAAATATAAAAATGTCCAGCTACAATTTCCAATCACTTTCAGCTAATTGTCACATATACGGATGAAGATGTAAGAAAAGCAGCTGGTTAAATCGGAAATCTGAAAGATGGGAGCAAGGTGCTCCCAAAAAGGCAGTTGGAAAATATTTTGCCCTGCAGCCCCCAAAATGTGAGAGAAACGAGTTCTGCTGGGAAGAGAAGGTCAATTCCAGGGAGACAAATAGGCTGTTTCCCACAGCTTGTGGAAAAAAGCTGCCACAGCTCCTCCTGGGGAAATGGAAAAACTGGGGAAGTCTTCACAATTCCAATGCCAGTTCTCTTGGCCAGTGTTTGGTTGCTGTTGGTTTGGGTTCAGCCCCATCACCACCAAAAATCTGTTGATATTGTGTTCATTGTAAGAGATAACCATCCTCAGGAGTGTCACTCTGGGTCCACACCTGCCATTGCACCTTGGTGCTCCTTCCTTGTGAGGATGCAGCAAAGCCTCTATTCACTTAACACCATCCATGTTCCCTTGTGCCTGCCAGGAAATCTGGGACAAACTGGGACAGAAAGTGTCTCTGGAACACCTCACACACTGATGGGAGTTTCTGGCTGGAGGCTGGGACACGCTGTGGACACAGGGGAGGAGCATCTGAGGACTATACAAGTCTACAAAGACCTATCTGGGGGAGGTGGGGAAAAGAGGATTTGGAAAGCAAAAAATACGAAAAAATAAAGAGATAAAGGAATAAAAGGAGCCTCCAGCTTCCCTTTCATTTCTCCAAGCTGGAAGATGTCAGATATCAGTCTGGCCCTTCCTTGTGCTATCCGATGCTACATGAAGTCCTGTATCCGCTGAGATATCCTGACTGAATTGTGAGTGTCAGGAGGGGCTGGACTTCTCTGGGGTAAAGGCCACTGTTGGCCATGACAGTGAATCCAAAAAAAGGAGATGTCCCCAAAAAGAATGTACACAGATTTTGGGATGGCTCCCAGGATGACAAAATTCCTGGATATTCACAGCCAACACTGACTGATCTAGAGGATCACAACACATGGAATAGTTTTGGTGGGAAGGGACCTTAGAGCTCATCCTCTTCCACTCCCTGCCATGGGCAGGAACACCGGCCACTATCCAAGGTTGCTCCAAGCCCCATCCAACCTGGCCTTGGATACTGCCAGGGATCCAGGGACAGCCACAGCTTCTCTGTGCAACATGTGCCAGGGCCTTACTGTCCTCACAGCTAGGAATTCTTTCCCAGTATTCCACTCAACACATCCCTCTGTCATTGGGAAGCCACTTGCCTTTGTCCTATACATGGAAGAGGATTTCATTCATCCAGGAGTCAGTGGTTTCAACATCAGGATTATTGTCCTTATCCTTCAAGCGTGTGCTTGAAGGAAGCTCAGGTAACATCCATCTGTCCCGACAACTCCACTCATGTCTGAAACAAAGAGTGAGGTTGATGTAAAGTGATTGGGATGCCTTCCAGAGTGATGCCCTGCCATGGGAGCTCTGCTGCTGCTGGCAGAAACCAAGAGCTTCTGTGGGACCTGAGCTCAGGGCTCACAGAGCAGGAGCAGGTTCAGAGAGGGCAGAAGCCCCTGATGGACTGGGAAGAGAACTAATGTGAACAAACGCCTTTGGTGGAGATTCACAGGCACAGGGGGAGCGGGGCACTACAGAGTGCTCCTACCCAAGTGCAGCTGGGATATAATCTGTCGCCCCAATAGCCTGGATCATGAGCAGGATGGAAGAAAGCCAGGCCACACTGCCTGTCCTTGAAGCCACCCAGGGCTCCCTGGTGCAGAAAACAAATGCTCGATATAGCCATGGCTGCAGTGAGCAGTTACCCCTCATGGAAGGGCAGAGCACATCAGACAATCCCTGTCATGGTATTGAGTCACTGTGTGCTGAGGTGTTGCTGTGACATTGTGACCATCTGCAAGCTTGGCTCCTGGAGCCCTCTAGAATAAAGGCATGCTTGAAATAAACACACTAATCTAATAAAAATTGGGGGTTCCCTCAATGGAGGGTGAAAGGCAGGAGGAAGAAAAAAGAAAGGAATATTTGAACACAAGATGTGGCAGAGGAGCTGGCAGTGCCAGCAGGCCTGAGGAGAGCAGGGGCTGAGTGGTGAGCACACAGCTGCCTGTAAGGGCAGCAACCACCCTGGAGACCCTCACAGGAAGACTCGGTGTGTGCAAAGTGCTCACAGCCACAACAGTGCTCTTCCGTGACATTGCTGGTTCTCTACTGAAGGGACTTTCGTTGCCAAAAAAATAAAGTTAGCAGTATGATTAGATTTGGGGGAAGCTCACAGCTCTTTTGAGATACCAGTGTTTCTGTTGGTCCCTCAGCACACTCAGAATTTGTGTGGTGACTTCAGAAGTCAACAGCAATGTTTGAAATTCCTCAACTGTGCAGCACAGTCCCCTGGCCAAGGCTCCAGAGAGGTCCACATACTTTCTTCACCCAACGAGTCATTGAAGACTGATTTTTTCCCAGGCTCGTTCTCATTTCCATCTTGTCCTAGAAAATTGTCCAGCATTATATTCCCTCTCTAGAAAGCATTACTTGAGGTAATTCTTGACCTGCTGAGTGTTAGGAGGATTTCTCTGCCCAGCTTTGGTGCAGACATTGAAGTCATTTATAGAGACACAGTATCATTTTTCTCACGCAGGAGTTGAAGACTGGGATGGGGATTTCAGCTCTTCACAGCTGTCTGCAGTTTCTCCCTAAAAAATGCCTTCCTATTCTACTCAGTTTGAGGAAATCCTCACACTTCACAAAGCTCTCTTTGAGCGTTGATTGATTATTTTGTAATCTTTGCACATCAGCACTGAAGTGCTACATCACGGAATTCATTTGGACTTGTACTTATAATTTTACAAAGTCTTTTTCCCTACAAATAATGTAACTCATTATCCCAGGAAACTACTAAGCAAATTAAAATGTGACACAAAATAAACAAATCAGCTTTAAAAAATACACGGCACAATAAATTAACCAGAACTGGCCCCGTACCCATCCACAAAAGAAGATTAGTGGGACCAGTGTTACCTCTGCAATGCATCAAAATATCCAGTGTGAAAGTGTCTACCCCCTTAAACTGCTGCTTTTCCTTGATTGAAAAATATTGGATAGTTTCTGAAAGGGACCGTAAACCTCCTATAAGTTTTGTTTCAGAGAAAGGCAAATCCCTTTTTGTCAGTAACGCAGCACCCAAAGTGTGCCCAGTGCAGAGCAGCTGAGTACTTGTGGAGAGGAGATCAAGGCCACAAGACCTGACCTGGATTCCTCATCCTGCTCAGGACTGAGAGGCACGTGGCCCAGGTCTTCCAGGAGAACAGAGCCATAACTTCTCAGCTCTTTGAGAAAACCTTTCTGGTTCATTGCCTCACCATGTGTCCTCTGTGGCTTATTTCCTGCTACCCAGAAAGATCCTGAGATGCTGAACAGCTGGAGGATTACCAAGACTTGTTTGGGCTGGTGTGGCGAGGGACCATAAAGTCCATCTTGTTCCAAACTTCTGCCATGGCAGGGACACCTTCCACTGTCCCCAGTTCCTCCAAGCCCCATCCAGCCTGGCCTTGAGCTCTTCCAGGGACGATGCACTTCCATGGTCATGCCTGGATCACAGGGAGTACAGGTGAAGTGGTGGGATGTGAGCTGGGTTAATCAGATGAAGTCTGAAGGATGGATTTACCAGCAGCTACATCTAATTGGAGAACAATGACAGAGGATAGAAGAGAGCTGAGTGGTACCAGAGAGTCCAACAAGGGGCAATTGTCACAGATTGCAGGCTGAGACGTACAGAGTTGCTTTTAGGATAAGTTCTCTCCCCCAAAATTTTCTGCAGCCCTTGCACAGGTCACCAAAGAGGTGAGGTACCTCCACCCTCTCATTGTATAATCCATTCAGTATTTGGATTGTTAAAGGCTCAGCCACCCTGATCTAGTGTAGGGAATCGTGCTGTGAGTGGGAGGTCCTTCAGCCACAGAAATTCCTGTGGCCAGGTTGGATCAGCTCAACTTAGAATTGAAGGAAAGAATAGGAGAATTTCTAAAACACTGAGACGTGCACCTTCATGATGAAGAAAGTGGTACAAGGGCATAAGTATCCTCTGCTCAGCTCTTCCTGAGGTTTTAGACCTGGTCTTTGGCTTTGCAGGATTTATCCACACTATGTAATATTGCCTTCTGTGGGAAGGAGAGTCATGGAGTACATCTGAATAATAGTTTTCCCCTCACACCTATATGGAAAATTTGGGTACAATCCCCATTCTGCTGCTTGGCATTTTGGTAGCACTCAGGACATTCTGACAAATCTTCCTGGGACCATGAAAAACCCTGCCCTCTTGCAAGTAATGTCCTGTCTCTTTATGTATTAAAAAACCCCAGACACATCTGGGGTGAGTGGTTGGAGGCCTTCCAGATTCCTTGGCTGAAGATCCATCTTCATATTTGAGGTAGTGTTGAGGAAGATCTCACTCTTCTGTGTCTTTGCCCTGGGAATCAATGTCAGAAGAAGGAAGGGCTTTCACCTGATTTTGCTAGGAAGAGTGATTCTTTCCTAACAGGTGAGGTTTTGTTTTTCAGGTACCCTCTTCCCAGGGACACAATTCCCATGTACCCCGTTCCAAGTACCTGTTCCCCTGCCTCTTCTCTTTTTAACTCATGGGATGTTGTGAAATGTCAGCCAGGCATTGCACAGAAAGGGAACCTCAAAGGGCCCACCTGGCAAAATCACCAGGTTTATGAGATTAATTTTATATAAAGAAGTGTGATAAAAAACAAGCTGGTTTGATTGTATCTAAGGCAATTTTACCACCTCCTCATTATAAGTCCAGAGAAGCTGTGGTTGCCCCATCCCTGGAAATGTCCAAGGCCTTGTTGGATGTGGCTTGTATCAGCCTGGGAGAATGAAAGGTGTGGGGTGGACCTGGATGGGCTTAAAGGTCCCTTCCAGCCAAAATCATTCTCTGATTCTGTACAACTATATTTATTTTCCCTATTATTCATCACAGATCCAGGATAATCTTTGACATTTCTGGCAAAGTCATGCCTTTCCCTAAAAGTTCTTAATTTAAAAAGTGAGCAGGAAAAATACAGGGTTGCTGAGCAGCAAAATAGATTTATTATCACTCCCTGTACCCAAAATACCGGCAAAGCAATTCTTACAGTATCAATTCCTGCCCAGGAGATTGTGCTGTCCCCATGGGCAAAGCAATACTGGGCGTTTCTCAGACCACTTTGGGACATCATGGTTTGGGAGCCGTGTCCATGATCACAGAGCCCCAATGCCTCCCACAGCCAGTTTTCTTCCATACAGATTTTTTTTTCCAGTTTTAACTCACGTCATTCAGGAGATTTAAAACAGCTCGGCACCTGGGAAGGAATTCCCAATTGGCTTTTTATTTTTTTATAACCCGACAAACCTCAACAGATTGACTTTTCTAGCTGTTCTAGAGGTGTCCATGGACAGGGACACCTTCCACTATCACAGGTGTCTCCAAGGCCCAGGGTCTTGGACACCTATCGGGATGGGACAGCCCCAGCTCTCCTCAGAGAGACAATTTGGATGGTGGAACCCCAAACAAATTACAGGAGATGGCTTAATTTTGAGGAGTCCTTTGATTGTGTCCAGCATATCTGTTCTGCCCATGGAAAAATCTACCACAAATGTGTTTACACTGATGTCTTTTCTCCTGATTTATTACAATGGAAATTCAGGTGCCATCTGCATGTATTTTTTTGTAATATTAGAAAAGAGCAGGCACTGAGGCAACAGAGCTAAATTTACTTAAATGGGAAATTTCAATTACGTTGCGTAGGGATGTATATTTCTTGTTTTGTTGAAGCTGTGTTTTGCTAATTCTTGCTGACTGGAAAGCATTTTCTGATCCTTATTTTTAATTTGGAAGCTGAGAACAAACTCAATTTTTACCTACTCCATGAGATACTGCAGTAAATATATTTTTAAAGTTTTTTTTGGTGAAGAAAAATGCCTATAAAACCCGTAAATTTATACAGTTGTATGCAAATATAGTCTCTTAAAAGACAAAGAAAATGCCGTTTCATGTATTTGGTTTGTTGGGATGAATATGGCATAAGCATCTCTTTGCTCTTTTTTATGTGGTTCACCACAGAGATAAAAGAACAGCAGGTTGTGGCTGAAATTCCCACAATTTCCCACCTATGATTTTGCTCCTGGCCCCACAGTCACCATTCCGGAAATCTTTATGAACTAACTACGGCAAATACTCCTCTGGATGCAGGTAGGGAGAGATGATTTGAGGATATCACCCAGACATCCCCCGAGGGTGCTGGGCACTGCCCAGGCTCCCCAGGGAATAGTCCTGGCCCCGAGGCTGCCAGAGCTCCAGGGGCATTTGGTCAGCGCTGCCAGGGTTGCCCAGGGTGGGATTGTTGGGGTGTCTGTGCAGGGCCTGGGGCTGCACTGGACGATCCTTGTGGGTCCCTTCCTGCTCGGGACATTCTCTGGTTCCATATGGAAGGCACTGATACACCTGAGGGCAGGGGCTGGGGATGAGAAGATCTTTAAGGACCTTTCCAACCAAACCGTTCTGTGATCCTCTAATTCCTTCTTTAGGGTGTGCAGCGACGCACCCTGGCCCACCCTGCTCTGAACTGAGGCTCTGCAGGTGACCTTCCTTCTCCCAGAGGTCACTTCTTTGGTCTTTTGTACCTTATCACAATAGAGGCAAGAACTCACATGGGACTTGTCCCTCACATTCCTCCTGGCCTCAGAAAGGGGTTGAACTCTTCCCTTGAGCATCTTTCCTTATGTAACCTCACAAAGGATTAGATTAGAATTTTAACCCTGCCCTCACAGAGGAAGAGCTTTGCAGAATCTGTGCCTGAAGCAGATCCTGTGACCATATCTCAGAGATTTGGGGGGGTGAAAACATAAAATCAAAGTGCAAAGCCCAAAATTGCTGAGTGCTATTCCAATTTAAAGGGTCACAAAAGGGATCATTGAAGACAATATTAAGGAATTTCAGATCCTGGGATTAGGATTTGTGGGAGGGGGATGTTTTCCCAAGCATCTCTCTCTGAGGATTATATTTACATCACAACATGGTGTGTGTCCAGGTTTCTCTGGGAAGTAGCAGAGCAGTAGCAGCTTCCCACAGGGGGACACAAGGTGACACAGATCACTGGGTGTGGCTGGAGTTGGATGCTCTCCCTGTTAATCCCAGGGATTTTCACAGAGAGCTCCAGTACAAGCACAGTGCTCACCCTGGGAGCAGTGCTGTGTACTCAGGTGGATCCATGGGGAACAGCAAAGAACACAAAGAAGAGAATCCAGGAATCTTCCTCCTTTCACTTCAGGTTTGTGGCAAATGTCATCTGCTGTTGGATCAACATTTTTTATAATTTTGAGGACACAAGAATTGGTCCCCAGAATACAAGGTGCTTTTTTGTGCTTCGAATGAAATTCTGAATCCTTCTGTCCATTAAGAGCTACTTGAGCACATTCTCCAAATATTCCTGCAGGCAATTGCCACAAAGTCTAGGGAGCTGTATAACATTTGTGCTATAAATCTGCCAGAGGGTATGGCTGGATGGGATTCTGGGAGGAAATCCTTTCCTGTGAGAGTGGGCAGGCCCTGGCACAGGGTGCCCAGAGAAGCTGTGGCTACCCCTGGATCCCTGGCAGTGCCCAAGGCCAGGCTGGAGCCTTGGAGCAACCTGGGATACTGGAATCTGTCCCTGCCCATTTTTTTTTTCTATTTCATATCCCACATCAAAATGTAATCCATAATAATCCCCAGGTTTTTGCAAAGCTACTCCACTCCTGCTGAACTCCTGCTGGATTACCTGGCATGCACCTGCTCGTGTTCATTCCTTAAAAAATACAGGAATGTACCTCCAGGCTCCTGAACAGGGTCTTCCTCTGAAACGTCTCCCTGTACAAATCATCTCTCACAGCCTGGTTTCCTCTGCAAATGTCAGCAAAGTCTGTTCAATACAAGGTGTTAAATGGAAATATTGGATCATGCTGGCTCACACAGATTCCTGAAGATTCACACTTGATGCAACACCCTGGTTTGACAGGGAAAAATTCCTAACTCCTCTCTGAACACGGCTTTCTCCAATCAGCTTTAAAAGGATGTTGTGATTGCGCTGTGATGAGATAATTTTGTCAAAACAAGCACAATAAACTCGAATTATTCAGTTAAGGTTACACTTGAAAGATATTCAAATACGGATAAGTGGGAAGTACGCAATCCACACAGCCAGATCTGGCTTTTTTCACAGCTGAGTTACTGTTTTAGGCTCAAAATATTGCAGAACATGTGGGTTTGTTTTTAAAGATAGCACGAGTTGGCAGCAGAGACATAAAAACACTTCTCATCACTTTTGTTACCGTTCAGGGCAATCTGAAGCGATTGAACATATTTCTTCCCTAACTATGAGTGGATTATTTGGATGTGTAGTATTCCCTTGGAATTTCTTGACTTTATCACACACAACAATATCCCTGTGGTGGTTTTTAGCCCTCCCAAAAAGGTCTTTTCCTTCAGTCTGAACTCTGCTTAAATATAGGTTTAATACAATGTTTGGTAAAAGCTGCTCCTTCTTTCTCTCAGTGAGCTGATTTCAGATTTTAATTATTTAAGATTCCCCTTTCGGAAAGACTCATGGCCCTGGGAGAAGATGTGGAAGCAGGTGCTTGAAGCCTGAACCTGGAATGGCTAGTTGCTCTTCCCATTTCCATCTTTTGTCGCCCTTCTATACAAAAAAATCACACTCCATATCACATCTCCGTTTTATGTTCCTCAAAACAAAAATGCACTTTCTATCCCCTCTTGCTACTCTTTAATACCCCCATGTTTAAACGACCCCACAACAGACATGTAAATAAAAAGTTTTCATCTGGAAAAATTTTCTGCAAGCCCCACCACAGGCCCGAGCCAAGGCTCCCTGGGATGCTCTTCCCAATTTCGCTTGGGTTTTCCACCTTTGGTGAAATAAAAAAAATTAAAAGAGCTACATCTCCAATATTTGTTGGCCTTTTAAATTTTTCTTTCAGGCGGTCATCTCAGGGACCTGGTGAGGAGATGAAAAGATATTCATTATCTCAGTAGACAGAAGCACAGGTGAAATCTGTCTGGAATTTTAATGGGAAAAAAAAACCCCAACCTTGCTAATGAGCAGGTCTTGGGTTTGTCCTTCCCAGCCTGGGTGGTCTTGCCAAGACTAAGACATGGAAGGCTCACCAGAGAGCCCTGATGAGCTATTTTGGAATAAATCTCCATAAAGAGAAATAGAACTGGCTATGTCCATCACCCGGGGGAGAGGGAAAGAGGGTGGGGAAGACAAACCCCCAAACCAGATGTCATCTTCACTTGCAGTGAAGAGTCATAGGTGCTAAAAGGGGCTGAGGGTGCTCGTTGATTTTCCACATATTTGTTTTGCGCACCTGCTGATCCCATCGTGAGTGACCCACAGACATGTGGGGCATAGGGAGTGCCATGTCCTGCCTTCTGGAAGGTGCTCTGTTGGATCCAATATTCTGTTTACCTTTGTAAAAAGTTGACCCAGAATTCCTCTTCTCACCCCCTGCCCCCAATAGCAAGGCCAAAGAGGAGCTGGTCTGTGTGAGGGCTAAGCCAGTTAGCAGAGCATCCCAGAATCCCAGAATCCACTAGGTTGGAAAAGACCTCTGAGGCCATTCAGTCCAACTTATGATCCAATACCATAATATCAACAAGTCAATGTCACTGAGTGCCACATCCAGGTTCTCCTTAAATCCTTCTGGGGATGGTGACTCCACCACCTCCTTGGGCAGCCTCTTCCAATGCCCAATCACTCTTTCTGTGAAGAACTTTTCACTTACACCCAGCCTAAACCCCCCTGCTGCAGCTTAATGTTGTGTCCTCTGGGATTCCCCAAGTGAGGGTCCTCTGCTGCACACAAAGACACAGATCTGGAGTCAGGGTGTGCAGGGCAGTGATGCAGAAGCAGCACCTCACCTCTCCAGGTCCTCTTGCTCCATGAATGGCCGGCTGGAGGCTCCCAGGGCACTCAAGGGTCTAAAAAGGAACAGCAACTCCATGTCTGTGCTGTCCAGGGTCTTGGAGGGATCAGCAGCTGAGGTAAGGCAGCTTTCCACCAGAGAGCTGGGATGCGGCTGCGCCTAGAATCCTGGAGCAGTGCTACGGTCCTCAGGACAAGAAAGACATGGAGCACGTCCAGAGAAGGGAACAGAGCTGGGGAATGGGCTGGAGCACCAGGGAAGCTGGGAAAGGGTCTCAGCCTTGAGAAAAGGAGGCTCCGGGGGGACCTTGTGGCTCTGCACAACTCCCTGACGGGGGGGAGAGCCGGGGGGGTCGGGCTCTGCTCCCAGGGAACAGGGACAGGAGGAGAGGGAACGGCCTCAGACTGGGCCAGGAGAGAGTCAAGCTTGACATCAGGGAAAGCTTCTTCACAGAAAGTGTTGGTCAGGCACTGGCACAGGCTCCCCAGGGCAGCGGTGGAGTCACCATACCAGAAATGGTTCAAAAAACAAGTGGGTGTGGCATGTGGATACATGGGTTAAAGGTGGACAAGGTATTGCTGCGTTAGTGATTGGACCTGATGATCTTGGAGGTCTTTTCCAACCTCAGTGATTCCTTCATTCTATTTAGGCTTGGAATGCGGAAGGCAAGGTTTGTTCTGGCAGCACAAAACTGATGAAAAAGACGAGTGGGATCCATGAGGAAAGAATTCCATTATCCAGATCATGGGAGGACTCGTCTGCCTTTTGGGTTTGGTGGGTCGTTATTTCAGATCTCCTGCAGGACATACCTGGACATGTTTTCTTCATGTTGACTCCCTCGATGCGAAGAGACCACGAATTGCAGAAAGGTATCTGTTGATTTGTTTTGCTTCAAGCACAAGGACGCTTTTGGCAACGGTCAGCTGAAAAGCAGACACATAATCCCATAATGGCATAAAGAGGCAGTGCTTGTGTCTTGCAAGACTTTAATGCAAAATAACGAAAAATCCACAGTGGAGCTAAAAATCTCATTTTCCCAAGGACAGAGCAAGAACAAAATGCCGTGTTTTCAACACCATTTAATTTTAAGTAGTCCCACAGAAAATTAGATATAGATTAGTTTTTCCTTTTAACAAAGAAATTTGCAACATTTGTGGGAGAAGGTAGAACAAATAATTCTGCTTTCACTTGTCTGCCCACAGTGTGAGTATAGAGCTCCTCTCCGCTATTTCATGAAGTTAAAATTATTTTTTCTTACCCCATTTTTAGTCGCACTGCATTGCACAGGGTGTTGGATCTCATTTTGACCGGGACAGTTTGAGAGTTTTCACATCAATTTCTCCCTGCTGATCCACCCACAACCATTCCGCCTGTGCCAAACACCTATAAATTGTACTCATGTGTATAGTACAAGAACAGGCTCACAAATTTTGTGTCATTTTTTCATTTATTTGAGCATTCCCAATAAAAATAATATTTCTTCCAATAACAAAAGAAAAATCACTGAAAAACCAAAACCATCTAGCAAACCACATGGTGTGTGTTTATACCGGTGTATTTATGTTTTGAATCTCCAAATATAAAATTTTTTATTCCATCAAATCAAGTATGAATTCCTGAAAACCACTTTCATGGTAGTGGTGATGAGAAGTATAAATTTCCTGGGATTTTGATCACTTGAAGAACAGTTTATATCCAGAGTAGGACCACTATGGCTAACTTGATGTGCACACATGCCCAGACACACCAACACTGGGACAATTTTTACTCCATGGGTTTTTCACTCTAACTAATTCCCAGTGAATTAGGACACAGATATTTAGTCATTCCCAGGGAAAAAAAAAAAACCAACAAACCAAAAACAACAACAAAAACAACAGCAAAAAGTGACATTGGAATGAAGGATTCTGCATTATGAGAAAATGAGGGTGTTTTAACACAGTGAGATAAATAACCTGCTCATCCAGGTGCTCCCCTCAGATCCCAGACACCTTGTATCCCAGATTCCTGCTGCAGGGAGAAGGTCATTAACCCCAACTCCAGCAGAGGCTGATTCCTGACGAAAAGAGAAAGAGTTCCTGCCATTCCAGCTGCCAATTGCGCTGTCCGACCTTTTTTCTGACTTTTTTCCCTACATATTTCCCTTCCACAGCACCATCATTTGATCTCAGGCTCTTCCAAGTGCACTTTTTATCTCCTCCTGAAGGGAGGACACTCTTTCACTCCAGAACAATTACATGAAGCCTCAGAGAATCCCGTGGCACACCCCCTACTCTGGACAGAGCTTTGACCTCTTACTCCAAGAAAATTGGAAGAATTTTAAGCTAAAATGAAGAAAAAAAATTATCAAATTAAATCTAGGAACTTATTTTTCTAAGCAGAAACCTCGAGTGGCTGGTGGCAGCGAGAGACAGAGCTGGGCTCACAGAGGAAAAATCTTACAAAATACTTCCATTCTGTTTTCTGAACTTTACTTTCTGCTCCCCACTGAGCTGTTTCCAGTGAAAGTCTCCCTTAACAGGGAGAGCAGCCAGGAAAAAAATAGCAAAAATTAATCAAAACATGTTTTAAAGGGTCTATAAGTATATACAGAAAAGGTTCTTTTACTTTTTAGAGCAAACTGTTATTTTTTATATATTAAGCAGTTTATTTTTCAGTTGTCCTTTTTCCCCACTCAAAGATTCTCTTCATTGAGGTCTTTGGTTGATTGTTTCTCAGTAGGGATGCTGAGCCAGATGAACATAATTGTATTTTAAATTTCTTTAAACTTAAGAACTTTTTTAGCATAGATCGATCCAGTTGTTAAATTCTGTTATAGTCATGGTGCCTCTGGATGCTAATCATGTTCTGGAAGAAATATTCCAATGCAAAATCCACATTAAATTGCACCTGAATCATGCAAATTGCAGCTTGAAAATACCAAAAATCTCTTTCCTCTCTTAGTTTTGGATGTTGCTTTGATCTGGGAAGGGGTTTGTGGAGGTAACTTCATGGCTTATTCACCCTCACAGGCAATTAATATCGAATTCCTAAATGCTTGAAGAAATTCCTGGGCAGAGCTAATGTGTAACAAAAAAAAAATCCTTCACTACAGCATTTCAGGGTCAGAGACCGATTAATGTCTTTTTAGTAGTAATTTGGTTTCCACGGTCATCTTAGAAACAGTTAAATAGTTTAGATTCTTGATCTTGCAAGTGAGATTTTTTTCCACACATGATCTTTATTTGCAGTGGTGTTATACTTCTCTATTGCTAAAATGAAAGGGCAGCTGTTTTTATACCTTCAAAGGAAAAAAGATTTTTGTATCACTCCTTTTGTGCCTTTTGCCTCTGATGTCCTGGAAAACTCTTGAAGTCATTAAATTTACACTCCAAGCACAGAAAGGTGTGCAAAGACCTCAGGGATAAAACAAAAAGAAAATTTAAAAAAAATAATGCAGCAGATAAGGTAACCTGGTTAAACCTTAACTTTTTAAAAAAAGAAACCACAGAGCAACTTCTGGGAGTGCAGATTTGATATTTTGGGATAAAGAAGTTTGGTTTGGCTCTTCCTCCATCGCAGCCTCTTTGAGGGCAGGGTTCAGGTCACCGGTGCCTGGGGAATTCTGCACTTGTCTAAAATATATGCTTGGTATTTAGGTTCCTTATTTTTGTTGGGGACAGCTGAAATATCTGTAAGGTCTGTAATATCAGTCTGAATTCACATTGGACACTGCAGAAGACAATTAAATTTTTCCGATTCAGTCTCTGCTCCCCTGCACAAAACACTTTGGACAGCAGATCTAAGACCTCTTACCATGAGCCTTTCCCTCTCCTGCCTCTTTAAGTTATTCAGCTTCCTCTGAAGTAGTTAAATATTCATGGAGCTCAAGGCTGTTCAGGCTGGTAGATCAGGAGCAACCTGCTGGAAAACATCCTCTAAGTCACTGAGTGCGTGTGAGCAGGAGGTGGGCCAGCTGGCTGAGTACACAGAGGGTGCTGAATGAGTCTCTTTGCAGCAGAAAAGCTGCAGAAAAACACCCAAAAAAAAAAGGGGGATGTCCCTGCTCTTTTTGTTGGCCTTCTAAAATGCCTTTGGGTTGCTGGCCATGTCACGTCTTGTATCCCCCACAGCTCCACGGGCTGGGCATGATGCACTGCCACAGCTCCTTGGTGGATGAAAGAGGGCAGGTTTAGATGGGATTTTGGAAAGGAATTCTTCCCTGTGAAGCTGGTGAGGCCCAGGCACAGGGTCCCCAGAGCAGCTGTGGCTGCCACAACCCTGGAAGTGTCCCAGACCAGGCTGGACGCGGCTTGGAGCAACCTGGGACTGTGGAAAATGTCCCTGCCGTGGCAGGGGGTGGCACTGGATGAGCTTTAAGCTTCCTTCCAACATAAACCACTCTGGCATTCCATGACCAGGCAGCTTGATGGCTGCAATGTACCTCCACATCACGTTCCAGGTGTCAGTCCTGAGCTGGGGCAGCTCCAACTCGCTCTCAGCCAGTCCAACACTCTCTGCCAGTGCTGCAGCCTAAAATCCCTGCTCTCTCTTCCACAGCCCCACTCCACAGACAGCTCGGTGCAGGAGCTTTGTGTCTGTTCCAGTTTCCATCCTCTCCCACCTGCAGACTTATAAAATGTGATTATGGTGATCTCATTTTGAGGAATTTCGTCCTCCAGTCCCAGTCCTAACCTCAAACCTGACACTGTCATCCCATCACTCCTGGCCCAAAATCTTCCCAACACCTCGTGCAGCCCTTTCCACCCTCCTCTGCTCCCAGGTGATTTTTCTCTTTGCTTCAGCCACAGGGACATGTGACATGAAACTCAGCCCTGACACATAACTGTGTGCAGAGCATGAGAATTTTCAGACAGCAGGGAAGGTCTTGGCTGTAAATCTGTAAGATTTTGATCATTCGGATCGGAGCTCGACAGTTCTCAGATTTTTCCCAGTATTTAAAATATCCATCACCCAGCAGTGACTGTCCTTGGCCATAATCGGGGCTCTCCTGCCATCTCCTGGGAGAGGTGGATTTTTACATCAGTAAACCCAGTGTTACAGAAGGGAATTTGAAGATTCATTTCTGCCCTTTTCTTAAAAAAAAAATTAAAAAGAGACTCAAAACGCCAACAAAAAACCAGGCAAAGTGCTCCTCAGTCTCTCTTCAAAAGGGTTCTGACAAATAATTTATTTGTGCATCTTGGGCTCAAGGAGATTTTAGGTTATGTTATTTTAAACCAAAATTAATGCTCAGCTATGCATCAAGTCCAGTCCAAAAGTGAGTCACTCAGCAAGAAAAAGGAAGTAAAATATGCTGGAAATTTTGTGGTTTTTTATTTACCCCAAACCCGTGGTAACAGCATGCCCATCACTGGCATAATGACTACCAGGATGTCTTTAAGAAAATGAGTGGATTTCTTAAATTTTAATCAATCTGGACTGAGAGCACAGTGGTTTTCTGGGCTCTCACCTCCAGATTCCCAGCCTAGCCTCTCCCAGCCTGTGTGATGAGGAGGAAGGTTTGCAAAGCTGTTAAACAGAAACAAGTGGGTGTTCCCAGACAGTTCCTCCAGATCTTGTTCAGACCCTGTGAGAGATTTTTTTCTGAGATGAAATTTCACACTTGTGCTGTACAATCATATCAGAGATTCCTAGAGTGTTTTGGGTTGGGAGACACCTTAAAGCTCAACCAGTCCCACCCTCTGCATGGACAACTTTCACTGTCCCAGGTTGCTCCATGCCCTATCCAGCCTGGCCTTGGACACTTCCAGGCATAAAACCTTTCTTTCTTCTGCCTTTCTGGCCAATGCAGCAGTGAGCAAACCCACCTGCTGATTTTTAAGGTCCCTTCCAACCCGAAAAATTTGATGATTCCATGCAGAGGTCATTGACTCTTCCTGGACCTTCCTTAGCTCACTGATGCCCAAAAGTACGTTCCTGTAGGGACTGATGCCCACTTCCCATCTCCCACTTCAGGCAAGGAAATGTGATGGAAAGGTGTCTGATCCAGCAGGTTAAAGGCAGGTCCTGCTAAGCCAAGCTATTCTCCAGGACATCCTTGGCTTGTCCAGTTCGTTGACCATTTCCCTGTTTGGAAAACAGGGAACACATATCCGTGTATCTACAGTCCATTGGATAAAAAAGTGGTGATCACAGCAGAGCAACACTTGCAAACCAAGGATTTTGGGTTGTGTTTCCATGTTTATGAAATGCAGAACGGAAACAGAAAGCCTGATGGAACTGGAGTTTATTTAAGCCAGAGGGCTTTGGTCAGAGATATCCCAGTCTAAGATTTTGTGAGCTCAGGGGCTGCCACAGCAAAGAAAGCTCCATCTTACCCAGTCCCCAAAATTCAGACAGTCCCATAAGAAAAGAGAGCTGCAAATATTCCTTAGATAGCAGGGTCACACATAGAGAATGTCCGGGTAAATTGTAAGCTGTAAATTTTATTTGTTTTATTAATCGGACTTCCTGACTAACTGCCCCCCTGTACCCTCATACCCGTCTGGGTGACTGTGTTCTGTGTGGGTCCCACAGATAAAAACCTGCCTGGTCAATGGGTGTCATTATCCAGGCATTTCAACCACCAGCACATTGCCAAAGAAGCATCGCCCTGGGAATTTCCAGCCCTGGCAAAGTCAGGGTTTCCAACAGGGACTGGAAAATTTCACTTTAATGCAGCAACTTGTAACTGCCTCAGTCAGTGTTACCCAAAGGTTTTGAAAAGTTATGGAATTCAACATTTAACCCTCTTCCATTAGGCACAGGAAGAAGCCGTATAAATGTCTAAATATCTCGTCCCATCTGCTTCTGTCTTTCCTTAGGCTTTCTTCAGCAAAACCTATAATTAATGTGTGGAAAGGGACTTTGTTCATGGATTCACAGGCAGTGAAGCATCTTGTAGCACTCCCAGAGCTCCTCCAAGCTCCAGAAAATCTTCTGGAGCCCAGGATAGATGCAGCAGAGATGCTCCTTTCAGAGTATGGAGAATTCATTTGGGATGGAAGCGAAAGGAAGTGTGGACTGGAGATGCTGATGGGCAATGGATCCCCAAGGCCTACCTGGTGCTAATTCAGAGACCAACTCTGGATTCCCACTATTTGTTCCTGAGTCCAGCAATATCTTTTACTCCACAATAATTATCACACTCCACATTTTCACCAAGCATCCTTTAATTCCAAACTGATTTAAAAAATTAAGTGAAACTCAGCACAGCCTTTTTCAGACAGAACTTGGTAAGAAATTCAGAGTTTCTGTTTAAGACTCAAAGAAGACCGTGAATTTCCAAAGCATTTCTCTTCTTTTTTCCAGGTTTATCAGTTGGTTTAATAAAATTTCCTCACTCTGCAAATCTTCACTTGCTGGCATGGGAATAGAGAAAGTGTAAAACTTCTCAGGGTATATGATATTTTTCCAAATACCATTAATCATTTAACACCTTCTATATGATCCATTGCTAAATATTATTGAATGCCAGAGAGTCTCCATAGGAACTCTGGGGCAGCTGAGCATGCAGGGGAAGAGTCATATGTGAGGACCCATTTCTGGAATCACAGATTTATGGAATATCCCGAGTTGAAGGGGCCCACATGGATCGAGTTCCACTCCTGGATGCTATAGTTGCATTGAACAGAAGCAGGAAAATCAAGTCAAATTAGGCGGGAAAGGGAAATGATTAATCCAGAGTTAAAAGAAATATCTGGAAAGCTCTGAACAAGGTCACAGGACCCCCTTCTGGCACATCCACGGTGTTTTCTGGGGAATGTTCTTAAAATGGGCTAAAATAACTTTTCAGGGGTTGTTTGGCACTCATTTGCATTATGATAGGAAATATTTACCCTGGGCCCAGATAAGAAGATGTTTAATGGTTTATTAAATAATAACTCCACAACTTCCTTACAGGCTCTGCTTCCAGGGAAGAAGGGGGATGAGAGGTAACAGCCTCACAGTGTGCCAGGGGAGGTTTTTGTTGAGTATTGGGAAAAATTCTTCACAGAACAGCTGGTCAGGCACTGGCACAGGCTGCCCAGGGCAGCGGTGGAATCAGCATCCCTGGAAGTGTTCAAAAACCATGTGGATGTGGCACCTGGGGACATGGGTTAATGTGAACATGATAGTGGTGCTGGTTGATGGTTGGCCTTGAATGATCTGAGGCGTTTTCCAACCTGAATGATTCCATGATTGTGTGATAAACACTCTTCTGTGGATTAACCTGGTTGGCGTGAAGGTACAAACAATGCATGGTGAATTCCCAGAGATGGAAACCCTGCCTGGCTCTGGCAGGGACCTGCTGCTGACCCTGCTCCATGCCCACGGAAGACACACAGATGATCCCTTGCAGTCCCAGCCCAGCCACCAGCTTTTGTTTGCTGTGCTCCCAGCAGCATCACCTGTCTTGGGAGTCAACTCTCCAGGCATGGCTGCACCCCAAAGTGCCACCGTTCCTCTCTGCCAGCTACATCCATGGGCTTGCTCTTCCCCACCATCCTTCATCCCCATAGGGGATGCTGGTAGGAAGGATGCCATCCTGTCCTGGCAACTCCCTGCCATTTTCCATGGCAAGGGTTGCTCCACTGGAGAGGCTGCACAGGGCGTTCAGGACATGGCTGGAGAGGAAAGGTTTGCCCAGGAAGGAAAAGGCCACTGCAGAAACTGAGAGAAGACAAGCAAGTGCCAGAGCAGGAACACCAAACCCGCCGAGGGATTAACTGTAATTGTGCCCTGGTGGGCTGCAGCAAAGCTCCCACCTCTGCTGAGGGGGAGGGAAAGGTGTCTCTCCCCTCATTCCAAGGCAGCCAGAACTCTACAGGGTAAAGATAATGTCCAAAACCCCTGCCCGGTGTTTGTTGAAATGCAAAGGGGTTGATCCCAAATACTGAAAAGGAACATAAAAAGCTGTGGATGTGGTACAGCAGCTTCT
Source organism: Promerops cafer (assembly GCA_013398275.1). Taxonomy (NCBI): domain Eukaryota; kingdom Metazoa; phylum Chordata; class Aves; order Passeriformes; family Nectariniidae; genus Promerops; species Promerops cafer. The sequence goes on from VZSE01013534.1 coordinate 276,190, forward strand.
GAATGTGATCAGGCTGGAGCAGACCTAGGCAAGGCTCACCTAAACGTAAAAAACAACACACAATTTCAGCAATCCCGGCTAAATGTGAAAAAAGACCCCAGTGATGAAAAAGAAAGAGAGAGCTTTGTACAGATTTCAGCTGCCAAATCTGCTACTACATGGAGATCACCTTGAATGCACCTGCAGAACATTCTGGTATTTCTGTAACCCTAACATTAACACAAAATAAACGCTAACCCTAAAACTAATGTTGACCCTCACCAGAAAAAAACCCCATAATGTAACACTAACCATGAAATTAACCCTAACCCATACATGAGCCCAGAGCTCGGCATAAGCACAACCCTAATACCAACCCTAATTCTACTCCTAGCTATAACCTTAACTCTACTCCTTACCCTAACACTAATTTTTCATGCCAGAGTGTCCTGGTTTAGGGCAAATTTAGGAGAAAAACCTCTAATGGGGTTCCTCTAGAAAGCAGATTCAATTGGCCCCTCCCCCAGTTGGTTCAGGAAAATATTTCCTTGGACAAAAGTGGAAAAAACTGTTTATTTAATGGGCAAAGCATTCACCAGCACAAAAAATGAACGATATTAAACGATAAAACTCTTGCCTCTCTGAAAGAGATGTCAGACTCAGGCAGTCCCTTCGAGGGCTGCAGCTCACTCGCTCAGTCTGTTCTCAGTCCCTGCAGCGCTGGGAATGCCGCGGCCCAGGCCTGGCCTGGTGGCCACAGGGGCGAGCTGCCGCTGCTCTGCTGGGTGTTCAGTGCACAGCAGGTTCAAACAGGTCCAAGGAAAAGAAAAACCACAGTCCAGGGAACTTCTCTGCCTCAGCTAGCTAAAAACTAACTAAAAGCAAAGGAGAGCCCTGTCCCGCTGTCTGTCCGTCCGCAGACAGCAGTCCAGGAGCAGGAATGTGGAGCAGTGAGTGCGGTTTCTGAAAACAAACTGCACACTTCTTCTCTGCCCACCTTCACTCTCAGATGCAGTTTTAAAGGTGCAGAACTTATTTCTGGGTTAGGCAGACGAATGGGGATACAATTCAACATCACCCCAGGACACAGAGCATGAGGAAGATACCTGGGTTTAAGTTTGCTCGGTCCAAACCTCAGGTTAAACTGAAAAGTTTACAGAAATCCTTTGAGGGACATGTCAGCAAAAATCCACCAAGGTGCCCATTAACGTCAAAAGCCAGGAGAAAAAAGGAATATCCAGTCAGAATATTAAAATCTACTGTAATGGGATAGATCACTGTGCTATGAACCCTGAAAACAAATGCTTCATCTCATGAAAGAGAAGGAAGAAAATTAGAAATGTAATAATTGGAATAAAGCAAAGAAAGTTGTGGTCTAGGTTAGACATCCAAAAGCAAGTTTTTTTGGGATCACTGAGATGCAGTTTATGGGCCTTTTATAACAAGCACAAAATCAGGAATACTAATAATGACCTTGGGCTAAAATTACATTTCACTTTTATTTAGAAAGATGTTCCATTCTGGGCACATGAATAAATCAATGTGCAGCACATCTGCTCCACGTAAGTGTAACATGACATTTTGGAGTGGCATCTCCCTCCAAATTAAGAGTGATTCCAAGCCCTGGTAATGGGTTCATCAACAGCCTATCGCCAGGTTGTGCATATTCAACCCACTGATTTTATGACAAACCATTTGTCAAGGTCTCCGAAGGTGAGAACAGATTCTGAGTTCTCAGCGTTTCTGAAAATGTACACGGATGTCTTTTTTTTTTAATAAGAAGGGTCTACTGGGGATGATAATTATGTCATGGAAGTCAAAAAACAGTGAGCTGACAAGAGATGTTTAAAATTATTTTATCATGTGAATAACAACAAACTCTGCCTCCAGAATTGGCAGTTGTGGACTGGGTAAGCAGAGTAGACACCATTGTCCAGATCTCCAACACTCCCAGTGCACCCATGACAAGAGTGGCTGGGTGCAATGGGAACATTCTCCTCAGGAAGGACTGAAAGAGTTAAATTAATGTTATGTCTCTGTGCCCAGCTGCAGTGGGGTGAGCCTGGCTGCATTCCAGGCACCCACCAAAGCTTCTCCTTCACTGCCCTCCACAGCTGGACAGAACAGATAAAATATGATGGAGGATTCCAGGGTTGAGATAGGGACCAGGAGAGAGCAAAACAGGGCAAAACAGGCTGGAATTAGAGATATTAACTGAAGGTATTACTAAGAAAATCAGAGCAAGATAATGACAAGGAAAAGCAGGTGTTAAAAACACCTTTCTCCCACCCCTCCCTCATTCCCAGTTCTGCCTCCTCCCTCCATCAGCACAGGGGGATGGGAATGGAGGTTATGTTCAGTTCATTACATGTTATTCCTGCTGCTGCTCCACCACAGGGCCCTCCCATGGGAGACAGTTCTCCATTAACTTCTCCAACCTGAGTCCATCCCACGGGCAAAAGCTCTCCACGAACTGCTGCAAAGTGGGTCTCACTCTTCCACAGAGTCAGTCCTTCAGGACCTGCTCCAGTGTGGGTCCCCCATGGGGTCACAAGTACTACAAGGACCCTGCTCCAGCGTGGGCTCCTCTCTCCATGGGTCTGCAGGTTCCTGCCAGGACCCAGCTCAGCAAGGGTTTCCCACAGGCTCACAGCCCCTCTCAGGCATCTCCCTGCTCAGGCTTGGGCTCCTCCAGCAGCTGCAGCTGCATATCTGCCCCCCAAGCCCTCTAAGGGCTGCAGGGGCACATGTGCCTCCCCATGGTCTTCCCCAGAGAATCCCAGAGCAATTTCTGCTCCAGCACCTGGAGCAGCTCCTGCCCCCTCCTCCTGCTCTGCCCTGGGTGTCTGCAGAGCTCTTCCCATCCCACGGTTTCACCCTGCCCTTCTCTGGCCACAATTCCAGCTGTGCAATCACCTGGGGGTTTTTCTTCTTCACTCTGTTATCCCCAACGTGTTCCCACCATTTGTGCTGGCCTCGGCCTTGGCCAATGGTGGCTGTGTCTTGGAGAGAGCTGGAATTGGCTCTGCCGGGCACGGGGGGAGCTTCTGGCAGTTGCCCACAGAAGCCACCCCTGCAACCCCCTGGTACCAAAACCTGGCCACGCCATCACAACACCCCCTGACACTCAGACAGCTGTAGAGTGACAGCTGAAGGGGCCCTGAGAACCCCAGGTGACATCCAAGCACAACACACATATTCACTCACTCCTCTCCCTGGTGAGATGGGGAAGAGAATCAGGAGGAAAAGGGTAAATCTCATGGGCTGAGATGGGAGCAGTTTAATAATTGGAAGAAAAAAAAAATAATAATAACAACAACAATAATAACAATAACAACAACAAAGAAATAGAAAAATAAGCCCCAAATCAGATGTCATTTCAGCCCAATAAAATTGCTCACCACCCACTAACTGTTGCCCAGCTCATCCTGAAGTAACAATTAGTGGATTCCAGCCCACTCCTCCCAGTTTCTATACTGGACATGACATTCTGTGGTCTGGAATATCCCTTTGGCTGTTCAGGTCAGCTGTCCTGGCCTTGCCCCTTCCCAGCTTCTTGTGCAGAACACAGGACCCTGAAAAATTCTTGATTTTAGGGAGCAAAACTCAGCACCACTGACACATCTGTGTGTGACCAACACTATTAGAGAGTCCCAGACTGGGACTGAAGGAAGGAACCTTCCAGGTTTGAAGGAAACTTAAAAATCCCCTGGCCCAACCTGCTGCCAAATACAGGGACACTGCTCCCAATCCCAGAACAGCGCCTTGTACCACCTGCTCGGGAGAGGATTTAAACTCTACCCCAGCTGAAATCAGTGCTGAGTGTGAGGAACTCAGCTGCAGTGACCATCCCGTTCCCTTGCCGTGACAGCAAAGATATCCCCAGTTGAAGGATCTCAGGCAGCTCTTCTGGACTCCTGGTGGAAAGGCAGCAACAGGAGCTGGCTCAGCTTGAAGAGAAAAGGAGCCAATCCCAGTGAAGCTGGTGCAGCCCAGATAGCCCTGACATGGAACAGGTGGAGCCCTGCCCTGCTGAAACAGGTCCTCTGCTTGCAGGGGAGGCAGCCTAGCACTCCAGCAGTGTCCTCTGATGGGATTGGGAACTATTGATGACTTCAGAAGGGCTTTTCCTAGAAATACAGTTTCCTTCCAAAGGAGAGGAAGACAATGTTTTAAACAAATACCTGCCAGAGCAGCCCACTTTACAGGATGATTTTAACAGCATTCCCCCCTCTAACAAGGGAAAATTCTGGTGGAGTTCAAACAACCTTACAGCATAAGGTTTGTGCTTCCCAAAACCCAGGGCAGCTTCTGTTCCTGTACCCACATTGCTGTGCAACGTCCTTGTGTTTGTACTTACTCAGCCACCCCTTGGATTGAAACAGGAATTTTCCTAGGATATTCAGATATATCAAGAGACACTCCTTGGACACGAAGTGTTTTCCAGCACGGAAAACACAGCACTATGAACCCCACACCTGCCACATACCTCTGCTCCTGAGGCTTCTTCCCTGGCTTATCAGGAAAACTCTCAGGTATTTACAGGTGGGTGTCCTGTTCTTTAGTCTTTGCCCAGTTAAGTCTAAAATATTTTCAAAGTGTTTTACAAGATTCTTTTTAGAAGTTGGTTTATTTTTGGCCCTTGTGTGTTTATTTTATTCTGTGCAAAACTGCATTTAGGGAGAAAATCTCCTGTTCTGGGTCATTAGATGGTGATTTTTGGTTACCACTTTAGTCCCTGGGGTTTTTTTTGGTTGTGTGGGTGGGCTTTTATTTTGGGGCTTCTGTCCTTTTTGCCCTTTTGTGTTTTTTGGTGGTTGGAATTTTTTCTTTTAGTTTTGGGGTTTGACTTTTGGTTTGTTGTTGTTGAACGTTTTGTTTTGTGGAAAAGGTTTTTTTGTGCCTGAAACACTTATGGATCGAAAGCTTTTGCTTGGCTTTCAGTGTACTCATATATACATAAAAAATGTGTGTGTACGTGTGTACACACACATATATAAAGTTATTATATATATTATATATANTAAAGTTATATAACGTTATTCTCTTGTAACTCCCTCTCAACCACTGCACTTATGGGCAGGAACTCCCATCCCTGGGCCCTGCACTCTGCAGGATGAGCTGTTTTTCTGATACTGCTTTTCTGTTCCCTGTTCCCTGGTATCAGTCCCCATTCAGTGCCATTGGAATGATGGTGGCTGATGTGTCAGCTGGTAGAAATATTGTTTGTGAGGGTCCAGCATGTTGAAAAACATTATTGAGGTGGGGCTGTGTTTAGTCAGGACATTTGGAAAACCATCTGATGCATCAAGAATAGATAAAGAACAGGACAAATGTATGGAGTTGATCCTGTGGTATTTCTGACCTTGGAATGTGCATTTTTCTCAATGGCCTTCCACTGACTCTTCTTCCATGAGCTTTTTCGTTCCTTTTTTAACCCCTATAAATATCTGCCATCTGACCCTGCACACAAGAGATCCACAGCTAATTATCATTTTGGGAACAGACAAATTCTTCGGTGTGTTCTGAACCTGCAAACCCACATTTTTGTGTGGTGCTCTCCCATTCCTGTGTTAGAAGTGACACTGAGACATCACATCCCATCAACCTTCCCCAAACTGCTCAGCACTTTTCCTGCCTCTTTCACCTTCTCTGTTCCAGTGAGTTTGTGCCTGCCCAAAGCACCACACAAAAATACCATTTCAGCAACGAGGACTGTACTGCTGCCAATGGTTTCATCTCCTGCTTGTTTTCTGATCCCTTGTTCCTCTATTCCCTCAGTGCTTCTGGGTTAATGGCTGGACTCGATGATCTGAGAGGCATTTCCACCCTCAGTGATTCCATGATTCCATGCACATCACAGTTACCTTGTGTGGAGGACTCTAAGCAGCAAAATCCTTTCTAACCGGTTGTAATTTTTTGCCCTCACCTATTGGTGTTTCTTTTCCTTATCCTATCAAAACTAGGTTTTAACCAATTTCTCACCCTTTCTGAAGGGACTCTGGATCAGGAGGGGCAGATCCTCACTGAGCTGATTTTCTCTCTGGGACCAGAGACCTGGCAGAACATCTTTTTGAAAGCCTTGAGCTCCATTCTGAGGACACAGCTTCTTCTTTCCCTGTGGGAGGCCTCCTACAGGAAGAACACCCCGACCCTGCCTTCCCTGCATGTAGGAGCTGAGCTCTCCTTGCTGCTCTAACGATTCAGTGAGGTAACAATATTTCTGTAGCGATATTAATTAGAGCCCCCTCAAATTATATCAGTGCCCAGGGCTCACTGAACAGCAGTTTAAGCTGTGGGTGTTCAAAACCAGGTGCTCAAGGGCTCCTGGAGGTTTTACATCTGCAGGCATTCAACATCAGCCCCTGAGCTGTTTCTTGAGCACTTTGATGGCCTCGGGACCCTGTGCTGAGCTTCTGCTTTAGATTCCTTGAAACATATCCCAGTTTCCTTCTTTATCCCAGCAGTTCTGCCTCTCTGAGCTGCTTTCTCAGCAGTGGCTGGGACTGGGACTTGACTGTCAACCTCCACTGTGAGCAGGCCTTATTTCAGTCACACAGTTCGACATGGCACTGTTCAGTTTGGGCTGCAACAGGCCAAAAAAAATCCTTTTGCTGGGCACTGGATGCTGGACAAGCACTGCCCAGGCTCCCCAGGGAATGGGCCCGGCCCCGAGGCTGCCAGAGCCCCAGGAGCCTTCAGACAATGCACCCAGGGATGCACAGGGCAGGATTGTTGGGGTGTCTGTGCAGGGCCAGGAGCTGGGCTCTGATACTTGTGGGTCCCTCCCAGCTCAGGATATTCCATGATTCTGATTCTTTTCCATGGGGGAATTTTGCTGCTTTCCTGCATTCACTGCACAAGGGGAGAAGGATGCATTGCCCAGTTCAGTGCTCACGCCTGAGAAAGTTTGTCCAGCTGCTCCTTGGTGAGGTTTGTGGAATGAAAGAAGCCCCTGACTGCATTTTCTTGAAGAAAATGGACTACTATGGGCTGCATTCGCTGCCACAGAGGCTGGAAAGTTTCATTTGTTAAAGTATTGTTCCCCCCTTTCACTCCTGTGAGCAGGTCTTGTCCCAGGGAAGGATGTGCTGAAGAAAAACACAAGTGCAGCAGCTCATGGAAGCATGGAAGCATGGAATCATAGAATCATGGAATTGTTTGGGCTGGGAGGGACCTTAAACCTCATCCAGTTCCACCCTAGGAGCACCTTCCGCTAGACCAAGCTGCTCCACCCTGGCCTTGGACACTTCCAGGGAAAATGCATTCTAAGGCTGTTCTAATAAAAGACAACTTAATTTACAGAGGAGGAGGCACTGAAAAATTTATTTATAATCCAGACCAGAAGTGAGGCTCCTTTGTACTCAGATCCCCACAGATTTATGCTCCATGGGCACCTTCCTCTGGGCATGGGATCGTTGTGCTGCACCGTCCAGTGGCCTCTGGAAAGAAAATGAGCCTGTGTGTGAAACCATTTATTCCACAGTGTCAAGAGTGTGGGAAAGTGTGAGGTGCTCCATATTTTTGTGCTGTCCCTAGTTTTCCCTGCTGAGTCTGCCCTGAAACACTCCTGGCAGAAGCGGGGGATCTCTGGTGCCTGTTGGACAGACACAGCTCCGTGGGATGAGAGGGGATGGACACTCAGCTCCGTGGGATGAGAGGGGATGGACACTCAGCTCCGTGGGATGAGAGGGGATGGACACTCAGCTCCGTGGGATGAGAGGGGATGGACACTCAGCTCCGTGGGATGAGAGGGGATGGACACTCAGCTCCGTGGGCGGGACAGGTGCATCCCAAGGCACAGGCAGAACCAGCTGGAACCATCACAAGAATCTTTTCTGTCATTCCTGAAAGGTCACGGTGAAAAAGGAAGTTCTGGAAAAATAAACCTCAGCATCTCACCCATCTTCCAGGAGAAACTCAAGAGGAAGTTTAGAAACTACAAGCAAGTCAACCTCACCTCAGTCCCTGGGAAAGTCCCGGAAGAGGATCTCCATGGAAGCACTTTATAGCCATATACAGGAAAAGAAGGCGACTGGGGCAGCCAGCAGGGCTTTGTTAAGGGAAGATGCAAGGAGAAGTGTAAAAAAAAAGCTTTTTTTATTATTTTCCTTCCGATTTTGAGTTCTGTTCTGCCCTTTAATGCATCTCGAGTCCAAGGGGAATCTTTCCCTTCGCATTCTCTGCTAGGAAATAGCTTTTGAGAGCCTCTTTAACCTTTGTCAGGGAACTTGAGCTCATTTCCCACAAACGACAGGATAAGAGTGCCCTCGTGTGGCTTACAAGAGAAACAAAGGCAGGGAAAAAATAAATAAATAAAATAAAATAAAATAAAATAAAATATAAAATAAAATAAAATAAAATATAGTAGTTTGGCACACTCTGGTTCCTGCTGTCCTTCTCACAGACATTGCCCCTTCCATCACCTTATCCTTCTGCATTTATAAAGACAGCTGCACGTCAGGGAAGACATGCTACAGCTGCAGTGATTCAAGAGAGGAAAAGTGTCCCTGGAGGGACACACAAAAAAGAGAGGACCCAAAAAAATAAGCAGAATATAGATATGATTGAAGTAAGGATGAAAACAGTCCTTGGATTTGTAGGGAGTTGATAAAAGATAACGCAGCTGCCCCACCCCTGAGAGTGTCCAGGGCCAGGGTGAACAGGGCCTGGAGCAGCCAGAGATAGTGGAAGGTGTCCCTGACCATGGCAGGGGTAGAACAAGATGGGCTCTAAGGTGTTCCTTTCAACCCACCCATTCTGGGATTCTGAGATCCTATGAACTGCAGCAAAGGGTTGGTTCAAAGAGAAAAGGTTTCAATAAAAGATATGGTGAAGCTTTGGACATTGATGAGGAAATTGTAGAATTTCCCAGGGTTGTGAGGCCTTAAGAACGAGTCAGACAAGCACCTCCCAGGAAGGACCTGGAAAGAATTGCTTCTGCTTTTGTAGGAAAATGTAAATCTGTAGTCAAATGTAAGTCTGTGTGGATCAAAGGAGCACACAGATCTATCAATGGATAGATCTACCTATCCATAGATAGAGAGTTGTTCACCACAAATCTGGGTCAATAGATCTGTAGCTCAACAAATGTGAATCAGTAGATCTGTATCTCACTGTATATCTGCTTGAATCAATAGATCTGCATCTCACTATAGATCTGTCGGGATCAGAAGATCTGTGGCCCAGCAGCTCTCTGAGCTGCTCTGGTTTCACAGGGACAAATTTCCTGTGGCTCCTTGTGGCATTTGCACCCTCTGTTCCTCCCCTTTCACTCCTAACGCACTGAACCAAGAAAGCAAGACCCACCCACAGAGCTGCACATTCCAAAAATGAGCTCTGGAGTCAGACCAGAGGATCCCAGTCCATGGCAGGGGCTGGAATGAGATGGTAATTAAGGTCCCTTCCAACCCAAACCATTCCATGAGTCTGTCTCTGTGTCTGGTGTACAAAGAATCACAGAATGTCCCGAGCTGGAAGGGACCCACAGGGATCATCCAGTCCAGCTCCTGACCCTGCACAGACACCCCAACAACCCCACCTTGTGCCTGGGAGTGTTGGCCAAATGTTCCTGGAGCTCTGGCAGCCTCGGGGCTGGGACCATTCCCTGGGGAGTCTGGGCAGTGCCCAGCACCCTCTGGGGGTATCTTTTCCTGATAGCCAGCCTAAAATCCCCTGGCACTGCTCCAGCCATTCCCTGGGGTCCTGTCCGTGGTCATAGGGAGCAGAGACTGGAGCTGTGCCTCCCCACACTCCAATCTTCAATCTCACTGTACAAATCTCTTCCTTCACTTTCCTCTGCCTTAGGTGCCTCTGTCACCAGCCCGGGGATTCTCTCTCTCCCAAGGCTCTTTCTAGCTATAGGCTTTCTGATCCTCCCCTGACTTGTGTCTTGTGACCCAGGTGTGGGACATGCCCTCCCACAGCAGGGCTCCCAGAAGATCCCCAGGGGAGGGATGGTGTCCATGGGGTGCTGACTGCTGTGACCCACCTGGGGACAGCAGGCACAGCTTCTGGAGGCAGCTTCTGGAACACGCAGAGATGATGTCACTGTCCTGTGCAGAGCTTTCTCAGGTAATAAACATTATCAATCCTCAGCCCAACTTCCAGAGTGTTGGATTTGTTATTTTTATGAAGATGAAAGGCTGCTGGGAGAGAAGGCCCCAATAACCTGGATACCACCTGACTATACACCCACATCCTCCCATAAAACTTCACCAAAAATGAAGTGTTTTGTACCTGGCCCTTTGTCGGTTTGTATGATCCAGCCTCAGGAACCAGGATCTGCAATTGCCCCTATTTCACACAGAGCAAACATCATTCCTGCCATAAACTCTTCAAGGTAGGGCTCCTGTTTTATTTGCATTCATTTGTTCAGGCTCTTTTCCAAGCCAGCTCCTGACATCCTGTACTCACAAATCCCACAAGTGATTTTCAGAGACAGTCCCTGACTAGTTTAACTGAGGGCTCTTTTTTGATGCTGCTTCTCATGGGGAGCTGCAGAATCTGGGACCCCAACAAAGGCAAGGCTGCCACAGGCCCACCAGGCTCAGCAACACTGAGCGTGTATCTCCAGTAGCTGCACATGAACCCAGTAGCTGCTCCTGGATCTTCCCCATTGACCCCTCCAGATTCCAAAATCTCTCCTGCAGCTGGCCCAGCTCCCCACAGTGCCTCTGGCAGTCAAAGCCTCTGGTTTTCACCCCCTCACACGCATGCAGACTCTTGGCTCCCAAGACTCTTACCCAGCTGGTCAGCTCCTCTGGCTGGACACTCTGGGATCACATTCCCACACACCCACACAGCTCCAGCCCCTGGCACATGAGCCCTCCACCCACAGTCCCACTCCAGAGGGGCTCTCAGACTTCCCTGCAGAGGGAATAAACAGTCCCTGACCCAGGAAGGGATTTAGGAATAGAGGTTAACGAGAAGACAGGTCACAGTGTGCTGATCAGGGTCAGGATCACACCACCCAGTAAGCTCTTTACACAGCACTGGCCACTCTTGTCCCCTTAGCCTTATTTTTTCCCTCTATGTTTGTCTCTCTCCAAATTCCATCAACCCCTCCATCTCCCCACCTTTGCTTCCTTCCCTGAACATCCTACAGTTCATCTAATGGGATCCTGAACTTGCCTTCCCATGAACTTCATAATTTCCTACATGCCTATACAGGGAGAGAGAAGAGAGGAGAGAAAATTCTGTTGGACTCATGGCGATGGATTTCACCTGGACTACAGAATTGTGGAATATCCTGAGCTGAAAGGGAACCACAAGGACCATCCAGTCCAACTCCTGGTCCTGCACAGAAACCCAAACAATCCCATCCTGTGCCTGAGAACGTTGTCCAAAGGACCTTAAAGCTCATCCTGTTCCACCTCCTGCCACAGGCAGGGACACCTTCCACTACCCCAGGTTGCTCTAAGCCCCATCCAGCCTGGCCTTGGACACTGCCAGGGATGCAGGGGCAGCCACAGCTTCTCTGGGCAACAGTGCCAGGGCCTCAATGCCTTCACAGCCAGGAATCCCTTCCCAATAGCCCATCTAACCCTGCCCTCTGTCCATTTGAAGCCATTCCCTGTGTCCTGTCCCTCAATCCCTTGTCCCAAGTCCCTCTCCAGCTCTCCTGGAGCCCCTTTAGGCTCTGGAAGGGGCTTTGAGGTCTCCCTGGAGCCTTCTCTCCTCCAGGTGAACAAGCCCTGCTCTCCCAGCCTGGCTGCAGAGCAGAGGGGCTCCAGCCCATGGAACATCTCCATGTCCCTCAGAGGCCTTTGTTGAGGCAATGACAACCCAGGTTTTGGTCACATCTTCAGCATGCCTGAGATGCCCAGAGTTACTATGGGACAGTCCCTTGGCACAACCTGTTTTCTCCCTGGAAATAAGAAGAGAATTCTCTGTGTGATGTTCTGTGAATTCACCGCGCTCTGGTGATTTCTCTCTGCTGTTGACTTTTCAGGGTTCAGGCCTTCCACCCTCCCCAAAGATAATCTGCTCAGCAGTTGGATTGCTGGAGTGGCACCTTTGTTATTCCTGCAAGTTAGGAGTTGTTCTCTGTGCCTTTGTGCTCAGCCACATCTGCTCCTGCCGACCTCATTCAGAGCCATCACAAGAGGCTGTCAAGGTCTGAGTCAACAAGAGATCAACGATAAGGAGCAGCCTTAGAGCACACAAAGGTGAATGATATCAGACAATGGGAATTTAGTGAAATCATTGGGCAGCAGGTTCAGAATAATCATAAATATTTCTTTTTCACCTACAAATATGCACCACATGTGGTACAAGCTTCAAAAAAAACAAACAAACAAACAAACAAACAAAAACAAAATCTTCCAGAGGTATTAAAAGCCAAGCAGTTCATAAGCAAACTGAGACACGGATCCTTGAAGGTGTCACAGAAGTGTCACTGGATGTGCCTTTCTGAAGGATTTGGAAATAACAGACCCTCCCATGATTAACCTGTCCCTCACAGTTTCCCCCCTTACCATTTTCTTCTCCCCTTTCCCAGATTAAAGATGTTCATCTCCCTCCACCTGATGTGCCACAGACCCCTCACCACCTCGATCACTCTGCACTGGATTTTCCAGGTTTTTTCCCCAGGTATCTCCCAGGACAGGGGTTGGACATCTACCATGAGATACCAAAAAATCAAAACTGCCTGGGGTAAATTGCCTGAGTGGCAATTCAGGCCCCAGCTGGGAGACACCAAACAGTGGGGTTTTGCTATTTAAAGCAGCTGAATGCTAAGAGGAATATTGGGATTCACTGTGTCACCTCATCCACAGGGACAGCAAAGCAGAATATTTAGTGATCTGGTCAAAAGTGTCTTACCATGACAGGACTGGAAATAGCAATAAAATACCTTTATCATTAATTCTGTATCCTGATAGTGAAATATCCCAGGCAGAGGAGCACATGGGATTTGTCTTTCAGACTCCTGGGGGGAAAAAAAAAAAAAAAAAAGTTAAGATCCTGGAAAGATCTAAGAGTATTCCTATCCCAGTGTTGATAGTTTTTATCAGAACTTGGCAGTGATGCAAAATATTTAATGCAGCTCCTCCTTGGCTGTGCCGTTGCTTTTATGGATTTTTTATTGCTTTTACAGCAAATCACTTTATATCTGGTACTTTCTCTGACCCCTTAGTTAAAATATTACCCCAAGGACAATCACACCTTTGTGTGCTCAGTGTTTGCTGATCACTCCAGGATCCTTGGATTTGCCTGGGGTGGGAGCAGAGGGCCACCCAGGGGTAAGACCAACCCCATTACATTGCCTCTAATCCTTCTGCAATTTTTCCATGAAAAGCAGTGAAATATCCTCAAAAAAAGCTTCATTTGAAATTAGCAAAAGCTTCTGTTCTTCTATTTCTTAGGTGGGGGCAAGACAGAAATTCACTGATATTGAGCAAAAAGACAAAAAGGAGGGTGAGTGAGAACTGAAATGGGCTGCTCAGAGAGGTTGTGGAGTCTCCATCCTTGGAGACATCCAAAAGTCATCTGGAAACAGTCCTGGGCACCCAGGTCACAGGGAGGTGGGACTGGGTCAGTCCCCATGTCCCTTCCAACCTCAACCACTCCATGATTCTGTGAAGAAATGTGTTTGAGCCTTCATATTTTTGAGCATTTTAAAGGAAGGAAATGTTGTTGCTGGTAAATCAATTTTGCCTCAAATTCTGTCTGGATTTTTATTTCCTTCATATAGATAATCTCTTACATTTTCAAGCCTTTTATTATTTAATCTATATATAGAAAAGTTATATTCATATTTCTAAACCCTATCAGATTATATTGATAATTTCTTATATTCTAAAATCTTTTATATAATAGATATATTCTTATTTTGAAGGAAGTGTATAAATTAATAGTACTTTATATACAAAAAAGAGAAACTTTATTTTTAATGCATAAATAAATATGAGCAGAATTTCCATATTTATTTAGGTCCTGATGATGTCCACAGTTACACAAGCATAGTGTGACAGTAGTAATATTACTATCTATATTTAATACTAGGATTCTCTAAATGGCAACATATAACAAACCAAGTGTGTCTCATAATCTGCTATTCAAAGAAGACCAATAAGAAGCCTTGGGATCTATCTGTGAGTAGCATACTCCTGGTTAAATTGCAGCTCCTGACTCTAAAACCCCTGATAAATCACAATCTTAATCGATTATTCCTCAGGCTGAAATAATTGTGACAACATAATAGCATTCTCATTAAAAATTATGGTTTTGCATACAGATAACACGGAACATTTTCAAATACCAAAATGTATTGAAAATCTATTTAGTTTGCTTTGGGGAATTTGGGAATTTGTGAATACAGCAAATTACCATACTTTACTGGTGCTAAAATGTAATTTTAATGTGTCCAGTTTCTAGAGAATATTTATGGGGTAAGAACAAATGCTTGCAAAGGTCCAGTTTCACTTCTGACCTCTTCCAAACAATTGTCTCTGCTCAACTGCCTGTATTTCATTATTTTGAAGTACTCATGTAAAAGTACATTTTTATTTGTACCTGCAGATGACTTCCTTCAATAAAATATAAAAAACCTTTGCTTATAATTCCTCAGAAAAAGGATCTTGTGAAGAACAGCTGTTTTACTTTAATATGACTGCTGTGTATGATAATGTGTGGTTCAAGTGATTACAGAAAAATTTGTATTTATTGCAAGGCTGAGAGTTTCACACATGTCTTACATATCTTTGGTATTTGTTTTTTCACAGAATGTTTTTTTAATATTTTTGAAATGTGTCTGTAATTCAGCACCAAAGAAACTTAGAGGGAGCGCCTGCAAAGTTTTCAGCACACACATTGCTATTTTCAGGTCTCATTGTTATAAAACACAAAACACCCTACAACTTCAAAAAGCAACAGATAGCAGGTAATAGTTCATTGTCTCTAAAAATGCAGCACATAAAAACTCTGAGGGTCAGTGCAATGATTGGTATTCTAAGTGCTGTTTACATTCCTTTTTTTTTTTTTTTTTTGGTGTTGAGAGATTAGGGAAAATGTCTTTCTTACAGGGAAAAAAAAAAAAAAAAAGACCAAAACCAGCCCTAGGCCATAGGTAAATGCACCACAATGCACACAAAGAACTGTACTGTGACAAGGCAACACAAACCATGCTTCCATTTCATTGCAAAAATGTCACATAGCTGCATGTGGGCAGCAGAATGGGGCCTCAGCTGGTTTCTTTTGAAATACCAAAGCAAAAAATTTCACTACGATATGTCTAAATGTTTTTGTGAGCACAATGCTTGCAGAATGCAATCACACTAGATGAATACAGTAAACCAGTGTTCAAAATAACTGTTTGTTTTTAAAAAAGGTAACCATTTTGAACTGTAATTACATATTATTCTTTGATATGGTCACTGTTAAAAAAAAAAAGTAACCAAATGAAACAAACAAAAAAAGCCAAACTAAAACAAAACAAAAAAAACCAACCCATATATTAAAGAGTTTGCTTTAGACCAAGATGCTGTCAAGTTTCAAACATCAGTCTTTATTGTAGACTGCACAGATACAAAAAAAATACATTGATACCTATAAGATGTCTTAATTTAGGATAGAAAAGTGTGTTTGAAAATGCAAATATAATTGTGGTTTATTTAACTCGTCCATTTTCTATATTGGCAAAGAATAAATCATGTTTTAAATTCTTCTGAAGAGAGCTTGGCCTTTTTTCCAAGGCTGCAGTTCACAGTGCACAGATGGCATTGGGCAGGAGATGCACTGAGACAGAGTCACCACTGCTGACCTCAAGTGGCTACTAGGGAAGGGCAGAGTGCCCCAGGAGGGAAGGGAATTTTTTGTGTGGGTGTGGTTGTGACTTTTGGAGGTTTTGTTTATTTGTTGTTGGTTGGTTTTGGGTTTTTTTGGTTGGTTGGGTTTGGGGTTTTTTGGTTTTTGGCGGGGGGGGGGGGGG